>JACDJE010000039.1:1531940-1852588 GCA_016647715.1 Pavo muticus | reverse complement strand
GGGGGGGGAACAAAGCAAAACCACATCAGCTTGAATGCCTCCATCTTTTTGTGGTGACAGTATTTGCTTGAGTGAGGAAAGGGATGAGTGGAAGATATTTCTTTGTTGCTTGAACTGTTTGGGGGAAAAGGAACAAATATACATAAATATGTTTTTTTTTAACTCATGCAAAACCACAAGAGGAGGGATAAGAATCCTGGAAAATAAGCCTTCTCAGTCCATTTGAATAAGTGGGACAAAAAGGAATGGTGGTGAAACGGGATGTTTACTTGCTGTTCCCTGATGAGTTGCCTTGCTTGTTTGGGCTTAATAAACATAAAATAATACAAACCTTAACAGGAAATTATATGCAAATAGCATGACTTTTAATGTGTTCTTTGGATTAGATTTCTGGATCTTTAACTACATTGTATTATAGGAGCTAGTTTTTTGCTTCCAAACTTTGTTTTTTTCTTGAGATTAGAATGAAGATTGAATGAAGATATTAATTTTAATTAATTAAAAACCAAGACCAAACAACAACAAAAAATAACTACTAAAAACGTACCGGAATATACTTATTTTTTCTTAGCTTTGTACCTTTTAATAATACCATTGGTAGTAATGCCAGCACATTAGCAATGCAGTAGTGTATAACCTCATACCATGAGGTCATCCTACCAAGTAATGTGTTGTATAAGCTATTGAACAGGCATTCAGCCCATTTTTATTTACTTTTTTCCTGAGCTAGTTTTTAGCTGGATCAGCCAGTAAATCTAGCTCTTTGCACTGCAGCATGTGAAGATGACTGTGAAAGGGAAGGTGAAGTGTGCCCCTTGGCAACAGCAGAGCTCTAGATCAGTCCAGGTCAGCTGGGACATGACTGCGGTGCTCTTTTGACTTTGGTTAACCACACTTTATTTTTTCTTTTATTTCAGTGCCTCGACCTTGAACAATTATTTGGTCAGTGTACTATTTCTCATTAAATATAATGGGGTTTGGAAAGAGCTTGCTCTCTTGTGCACATGCTCCCTTGTGCACCTGTGCATGCTCTCTCTTGTGCCCTAGTCCCATGTGTGGCTGCCCAGGTTAATGAGTAACAGGCTGGGAATGTTTGACATAAGGTGTTCTTGACCATTGGCTTCAGCTCCTGTTTTGATGAGAGTAACTTTGATATTTTAAATTGGGAATGAAAGGAAAATATAACCTTCTGTTGTTCATGAGCAGCATCTAAAACCTTTTGATTACTTAAATAAGAATCTGTTAAATATTATAACCTGTTATGTAGAATGCTTCAGAAAAGCCTGAGTTTTACATGTCAGCTCTGTGTTGCTGTGAAGGCTTGTAGACTGTTGGTGTGCTGCTATAGTATCAGTATTCCTATCTGTCCTGAATTGAGGCTCCAGCTCCATGACAATTTAAAATTAAGTCAGCTGCCACCTCCCCCTTCCTTTCCATTCTCTGATAAGTATCCTTTCTGCTTGCACTCAAATGATGATGAGGTGAGACACTTCAGGGAGCTAAACCAGAACACAATACAATAAAGAAGGGAATGATTTTTTTAAGTGGTTTGCTGCAAAGCAACCCTTCAACAAACTGGACAAGCAAGAGTGACACTGCAAATGAAGAATAAATAGCTGGTTATTTGTGGAGTGGTCAAGATAGTGTCAGCTTGGACAGGATCATAGCCAGAGCACGTACATTTTTATTTTTTTTTATTTTTATTTTTTTTACTACTGGTTGTTTTCTTACTTTGTCAGTGAACAGAAAATTGTGTGTAACGGCAAAGTTATATCTGGTGAAAGAGCATAATGTTTTCTGTGTGTTAGAGAAAATAGGTCAGGATGCCTTTAGAACAGAAATGGTTTGGGTTGTGATGACCCCTTTGTTCTTGAAATGTTCGTTCCTCAGGACAGATCTGAAGTTGAAGAATTTGATATCCTGTATTGATGAGCTGTAATGCTCACTGTTGTGCTGAGTAGACATAGTTCGTAGCCAGGAAATTTCCTAAAGCATGAACTGGTGTTATGGATATCTGAGTTGCCCTCTGCAGTATCTCTGGAAGAAGCTGTAGGAAGGCTTAGTGCAGCAACTGAACAGTTTGGCCATGGTGTACTCATGAGAGACTGCTGAGCAGACCAGCTGCAGTCATAAGGTGGAGGCTCTGTATCTCCAGATAAAAGCCTGTGTTGTGGAAGTCCACCTGGAAATTGAGATCTACTTGATGGAGTTCTTTAAAAACTAACTGGACTGGAAAAGTCATGCTGGACTGACCCACTGTATAAATAAGATGAAAGAGGTGTGATGAGGAGAACGTAAATATTTTAGAACAAAGATGAAATCTGATCTGCTATACCAACAAGTATACTGCTAAGTGCTGGGGCCATCTCTAATCACAGACATCTACAAAGTAGTGAGCGCAACTTCTTCACCTGAGTGATTGAAAGAATTTTGGAGATACTTAAACGTACAAAGACTCTCCCAGGTTCTGAACAGAGTTAAGTTGTCTGATTAGGTTGTTTTACTACTCTACAGGGAGAAAAAAAGAGAAGTTGTATTTTCTGTCCACTTATGGAAGGAGGGAGGCCAGCATCCTTTAATTCCTCTGTTCAAGGGGGAAATTTTTGGCACACTGCTACTTTCGAATTTGTGTGGTCACAAGAATGCATGGCCAAACTTTTTGGTGAGAAAGTATTCCTCCAAAAATAAAGTAATTTGCAGTGTCCTGTAGCAGAGGAGGAAAAAAAAAATGACCGCAAGAAATGAATCTGAACGGTATTCTTATGTATTTTGTTAAAATTAAAAGGTGGTAAGTTTACACATGGTAGTATGCAAGTACTTTAACATTGTTTATTAATCTGTATCTTTCCTAGTCTGTGATCCTGAAAAATTTAAGGATATCCTCTGCTGTTGCAACAATGTTTTGTTCTTGTTTGTTTTATTGGATATACCCTCTTGACCCCTGCTCCTGTGCGGGAGTACTTCCTTGCCAAGAGCCTTCAGGGAAGGGAGGAGGGTATATGGATGACATCCCAGTGAGTTCAAGTTATATAGGAGGTATAAGCATTTTAAAGGTAGTTTAGTTCAAACCTCTCCTTGCACAGATGTATTTTTGAGCAAAGATTTTGTTTAATCTCTTAACTTTCTAAAGCACTCCAGCTTGTATTATGGGCCTTTGATCATGGCAAGAATGGGGCCATAAGCCAGCAGTGTGTCTTAGCAATAAAGAAGTCAGCAACATGCTGAGAGCATGGCTAGGAGTTGGAGAGAAGTGATCATCACCCATTACTTATTAGTCTGCATATTCCCCCTGTACCTCCAAGTACAGGGAAGACATTGACAATACTAAAGCAGTTCAGTGGGGGGTCACCAGGTTGGTCAGGGCAATCAGGCAGTGGATCTGTTTGCCCAGAAAGTTTGTGCAGTGTTGGATCTTTGAGATTTTAAAGACATGGTTGGATAAAACTCATAGCAGCCTGGGGTGAGCTCACAGCTGAGGCTACTGTGGGCAGGAGATTGGACTGAGACTTCCAAAGCTCCGTGCCAGCCTGGGTGATGCTGTGGTCTGAAATGGAGGAGTTGGGAATTCCTTGAAACTTGGAGTTGAATGAAATTAATGTTGGCTGTGGCTAGCTTAGTTGTTTGAGGGGAAAGGGATAGAGAGCTATACAGCTGACTATACTGTGGAACATAGAGATTGGTAACAAGAACGTGTGTCAGCAGAATAGAGAAAAGCAGGCATGTTGGTTCCTTTTTTTTTTTAAGAGGGGTAGGAGTCTTCAGTCTAAAAGAGCTAAGTATTGCCTACTGCAAGGTAGGATAAGTCAAAAACAAGAAGGTAGTCAGTAGCATATTGCTATTTAACAGTCATATCTCACAGTGACAGCAAGAAGAAAATCTTGGTTATAAAACCAAGTGAGTTGCCTTCAGAACAGCTATAGTGTAGCATTTCTGACACCTTTGGAATGACACAATCAATATGTTTCTTAAAACAACTGTGTTTTCATCTTAAGAAGTGTGATATGGTTGCATTTGGATTTGAAAAGTTGGAGTTACCAGTAGTACTTGCGGACCTATTTGGTTTAAAAACTTTTATAAAGATGCTGTTGAATGAAAATATAACATGTAAAAATGGATTTAATTACTAAGTTTAGTGCTAATGCAGTCCTCAAACCTGCAAAAAACTGCACTACTGTAATCATGGAACATGGTTACTGAAAGCTTGTGATTCAAATATTTATTCCAGCTTTTGACTGTGAAATTATATTTACTTCCTGTAGATGTTTTTATCTCTTGCCAATTTAAACCGTCCTTAGTTGTGAATGAAATGTTGCTTCACTATTTATATATCACAGTATAAAAACGTTTTAAGAGAAAACAGTATTTATTTTCCTTTAACAAAAAGGAAACCAAAGCAACTATGTTAACCAAACTACATTTGGAGAGTAAATGACATCTGACTTTGTGGCTTCATTCTGATGGAATAATGTCCTGAATCTCATTAATTTCAATAAAACTGAGAAGGTCTGGCTCCCGCAAAAGCCTTTAGTGCCTGTGATGCAGAATGAGTCTTTGAAAGTGATCATGTATTTAAGATCTTTCAGAAAGACAATGGTGATTTACAAAATGGTGGACGTTAGGAAGGTGAGTAAAGAACTGTAAAAGGCCTAGGTATACCAAATGAAGGTAGCACTAGGATTACCTCTTGCATCTCAAATCCAGCCAACCTTGCTTTCCAGAAAATTCCTGCTAACACCATACATCCTGAAAGAATGTCACCTTGCCACCCTGTGGCAAGGCATGTCAAGGATTAGCTGAAATTCATATGGTTTAAAAATGCATAAAAACAACTTAAATGTTAGCGATGTATCATCATAGAGTCATAGAATGGCCTGGGTTGAAAAAGACCTCAAAGATCATCCAGTTTCTACCCCCTGCCGCGGGCAGGGTCGCCAACCACTAAACCAGGCTGCCCAGAGCCACATCCAGCCTGGCCTTGAATGCCTCCAGGGATGGAGCACCCACAACCTCCTTGGGCAACCTGTTCCAGTGTGTCACCACCCTCTGAGTGAAAAACTTCCTCCTAATACCTAACCTAAACCTCCCCTGTCTTAGTTTAGGACCATTCCCCCTTGTCCTGTCAGATCTTGTAAGACTTGTTTCTTCATTTGAAGACCACTTTGCTTCAGCAAGTTGTCTGATTGGACTTGATGAGAACATTCTTATACATTTCATTTAACCTCCATTTTTTCCCTTCCACTCCGAAATAAAAGGGCATATCCTTTGATCTTTGAACCCGGATGAGTTTGCACGTGTGGAATAAGAAGTAGAGAAATTGATCAAACTACGTAATATTTCTTGCAGAACTATGGGCTTGAAACAGACAATATGAAGAATTTGGTTCTCAAGCTGCGCGCATCATCCAACAATCTGCAAAATTACATCTGTACCCGTAGGAAAAGCTCAAATTATGATGGGAATACTTCACGCAAGCCCCCCAATGAATTCCTTACTTCTGTGGTAGAGCTTATTGGTGCTGCTAAGGCCCTGCTTGCATGGTTGGACAGGTAAGAATAAAATCCTTGTATTTTCATTTACGGCTATAACTTCTTGCAGTGTAAGCTCTAGATGTCTAGGTCTAAAAATGTTCTTGTTCTCCCTCACCCTTCTTTTGCTTTGTCAAAAGGCCTCTGATGGATGAATTTGATCACCTAAGACATCTATTCTTGTGCTTCCATTTTTGTCAAAACCAATAAACTGGTAACATTGCTTCTAACCTGGTAGTTAGAAAAGTGAGAGTCTTGTTGTTGAGGAGAAGCAACTTATTTTCAGGACTAGTTTCTCATACATGTGTGACCTCCTCCTTTAGTCTTCCCACCTTCTACATCAGCTGTCATTGGCAAGTCCCTCAGAAGAAAAGAGAGAATCTGCTGAAGCTGTGACCATAGCTCTGTGATTTGAAAAAGTGAACAGCAGAAGAGACTTTCCCTCTGCTATTTCTTTTTTTCTGGCAAGAGCCAGAGTTGTTTGGTGACAGCTGCATCAGAAGCAAACAGGCAACAGAGCTGATGGCATCCTAGCTGTAATGCTGGGCAAGATGTGGCGATGTGAATTCTCAGGCCCCTTGCCATCTTTCTTGAGAAGGAAGGTTAGGAGGAGAGCTACATGAGGACTTGTCAGCAAGGAGAGCTTTTATCCTTGAATATTTCTGCAGTGATGTTAACAACTTGTGCCTCTCGCCTAATCTTCCCATTTCACCACATTGCTTGAGCCTTGCCCTAAATTTCTTCTGCGGTTCTCTATCAGCAAGGTGACTGGCATGTTCATTTTCAAACCAGTTGGAATTACGCCTGAGTCCTTTAAATTCTCTTGTTACAGGACCCCATTTACAGGTATCGCTGACTTTTCATCAATGAAAAACAGAATCATTCAGCTCTGCTTGGATCTTACTACTACTGTTCAGAAGGTCAGCTGATTTCTTTTCCCCCCTGATTTCCAAAAGGGAAGGTGGGTGTTTGGGGAAGCAGTGTGTGCTGTATACTGAGTACTAATTGGAATGCAGACGTGGGCTTACTTCAAAGCTTGAACAATTCCATGAAGGTCAGAAGGTCAGTTTCAGTTGTCTGTTTTTCTGAAATGATTTGGTTTTGTTCATTTAATTTCCAATTTTGGAATTGTTGGCTATATTGTAAATGACTATCATTTAAAGACTACGCATTTTCTTCAGTTTCAGTGGGAAGAGTGTTAGTTTTTAAAATAGTTGGTCTGCATTTGAAGATTATCAAGTTGCAAATAACATTGAAAATACCTGGGTGTGTGTGTGTATATACTAAAATACATAATAAAATATTACTTCATTGGTTGTTATGCCTACACATGCAGACTTCTTAGGTTTTGTCACATGTATAGTATTTCAACCTATTCCCATCAGATGGGAAATGCTCCATATAACAGAAGGAGTTGCCACTTTTATGATAAAAATTCTACTAGTCAGGCTTCTATGACAGTAGTGGGAGATGACAGTGTTTTGTTTCAAAACTTTCTATTTATCAGTATAATGAGCACTTATATTGGTAATAGCTAAAAGGACACTTAGTAACTGTGGGAGTCTTGGCAAATTGCGTCATTTTGTTCTCTGAATAATATTGCCTGTCTTCTGAAGCAGTGGCATACTGTCAGCAGAGTTTAACTCTAGTAGTTAAACGCTACATGCACTCTTCAGCTCCTGCAGAATTTGCTCATAGCTGTTTAGTCCATGGCTGTATATTGTAAGGACTCTGTAGAGTCACGTCCTGTGAAATAGGTGATTCCCTCTCTGTTTCTGGGGAGATGATCATAGAATCATAAAATGTCTTGGGTTGGAAGTGTCGTCAAAGCCCGTTCAGTTCCAACCCCCTACCATGCGCAGAGTTGCCACCTGCTAGATCAGGCTGCCCAGGGCCCCATCCAACCTGGCCTAAAACGCCTCCAGTGATGGAGCACACACAATTTCTATGGGCAGCCCGTGCCATTGCCTCACCACCCTCTGAGTGAAAAATTTCCCCCTAATATCTAATGTAAACCTCCAATCTTTTTGTATAAAACCATTCCTCCTGGTCTTATTGCTATTAGGCAGTGTAAAAAGTCAGTCTCCCTTCTGATTATGAGCTGTTTTTAAGTACTGATGCCAAAGGATAGAAAGGTCTTGTGAGATATCAGACTGTGATGACACCCAATTCTATCAGCTGGATAGTTGTAAAAGAATAATATCTGAGTACTGTAACTTCAAAGGCACACCAGTCTTGCCTACTGTTGAATGCCCTTCTTGATTGGGCACTGTGTGTGCAGTTGCAGCAAGTTAGTGATTTACAGATACAGATTTGCAGATTGTGTAGTAGAACAGTAAGCACTTCTAGAAGCAGATGGTGTTCACCCAAGAGTGCTACAGGAACTGAGATATGAGATTGTTGGACTGCATTAATAAAACTGCTAAAAATGGTATCTAATCTTTCAATTAAATCAGCCTTTGATGGCAGTGGAATGGAAGTTGGCACATACAACTCTACCCTTTAATAAGCGTCAGAGTACTTCTCTGCCAATTTAGCAGGAGCTGTAATAAAGAATAGAATTGCTGCGTATGAGGAAAAAAACCAACATAAATGGTGAAAGAAGAAATGTTATTTTGTACTGACACATTGCAGATGTATTAGTATGACCTGAAGGAGTCCACTGGCATGTGGAAAAGAGAGAGTGAGATTAAAAAAAAAAAAAAAACAACAAAAAAAACCCCAAACAACTTGATGTAATTTTTTAAATGTACGAAGAATATGTAAGAATATGTCCTCAGTGATCATCAGAACTCTGTTAGGAGTTACTTTGAAAACATAAAATAGTTCAGTAGTTCTCTTATATATATCCCTATTGTGTCCATATCTGGAGGATTATATGCTTTTTTGAACTTCTGTCCTAAAAAGCATGAAACAGAACTAGGAAAGAACAGAAGGGTTGAAAATGATCAGAAATAGGGGACAGCTTTAGTTCACAGCTCCTCAATGCATCTTTTGGGTGTTGTGTGATAGTTACGCAGGTGGAGATGTCAGTGGCAAATATCTTGAAATTTAAGTTTTAAATCTTGTTTCATTATTTACTTGTTGTTTTAACTCTTTAATCTGCGAATGTAATACTGTTCTCTAGTTCAGCTGTTCTTGCAGAAAACTTTTTGCCCAAGGAGGTTGTGGATGCCCCATCCCTGGAGGCATTCAAGGCCAGGCTGGATGTGACTCTGGGCAGCCTGGTCTAGTGGTTGGCAACCCTGCACATAGGAGGGGGGTTGAAACTAAATGATCATTATGGTCCTTTTCAACCCAGGCCATTCTATGATTCTATGATTCCATTCTATGAAAACAAGGAAGACTTATGTAGTCTGTTACATGCACTAGTTCAGTTCAAAGACTTTTGTACCTAGGCTTTGTAAATAATGTTTTGCAGTCCTGATGAATGTCATCAGTAGCGTATTTTTAAAAATAGTTTTTCTTGCCTTTTTTAATGTACTTTATAACTATTTGTTGTCTAGAGCAGGGAAATGGCTGAATCAGTATTCAGCAGTGCTGTGCAAGTTTGTGTGTCTTCTGGAAGTCTGGGTTTATTGTGCAGGGTTCTTTTTTTCTGGTAAAGTCTGTTGCTGTAATTGAATCTCGTGTTCTTGGTTTTAAGAGTTTATTATTGGTTTCTACCAGGGCCAGAAAATAGTTGTTTAACAGTACATTTGAGCCCTGCTGGGTGAAACTAATCTGATTAATCCCTGCAGCATGAATTATTCTACTTCAGTTCAAGGTTAAGGTGTCAGTTTTGCAGAAACTTTAGAGATGATGTGTTTATGCACTTACTGGTTAACATAGCGTATTGTTCTTGTTTTCTTTTTAGGACTGCACTGTGGCTGACATGGAAGATAAAGTTCAGACTGTAGTAAGTACTAATTTCTACTGAAAACTCAACTGCTTGCTTTCACATTTATTTTGGCATCTCCTGCTCCAATTGTACTGACAGCAGCCTTCCAATCCCAGCACATCATGCAAGTAAAATGTTAATGGGCCATTTTAGTAATGCTCTTTACTGTAGAGAAAATCAATGAGATTTTTGACTAGAATGATAGTGTGTGTAATGGTGCGAAGTCAAGTCTTCCTTGAAGTTCATTGCACAAACATTCTTCAAGAGAATTTAGACCTCATATTTTAAAGGAAGGTGTAGTACTGTAGAATCGTTATGGGCTGAATAAACCAATTATGATTGTAATAGGCATCATGAGATATTTTATGCCTTAATAAGTAGATACTATGCCTTATTAAGCTTCTCCGTGTAAAAAAAAAAAAAAAAAAAAAAAAAAAAAAAAAAAAAAAAAAAAAAAAAAAAAAAAAAAACCAAAAACTGCCCTGACGCAGAACTGAGGTTTTGTCTCTAAGTGTACTTGAGCTTGAAAGATCAGAATTTTCAAAATGAATTGATGCAGCCTTATGACCGAATGAGGAGCGCAATGGAATGCTTTTTATATTTTGTAAGGATTAATCATCGCTTCCTGCTTTTGACATGAACCAGGCTGTGCTCTTTGATAAGGCCTTCCGCTAGCTCATAGATGCTTAGGAATTTAGTAGCAAAATAACTAAAAATAATTTTTTCTGTAAATAATGAGACCACGTAAAAGGGAGTTTTTTTTGCTTCTCTCTTTTTCCGTTTATGCACACCCAGTATGGAGGGGGTATTGTTGCTTGGAATTCCCTTGTTGGAGCAGTTCCTCGTATTCACACTTAAGCATTGTTTTGATTTATTTTATTGCTGCTCTATAAATCTGTTGTAAAACAAAAGAAGAAACGTTGGAGCTATTGTTTCTAGGGACCGTTATAATTCAAAAGATCTGCAAGGCTGCCTCCTTCTCCCGTAATTACTTATGTCTGCTTTGACTGAAAAATTCAAACCTTTTTGCAAGGTGGTCCACTTTGTTGGTGTTCCCAATTGGTGTATAAATAAGTACCGTGCTGTGTCCTAAATCCTCCCTCTCTGTTAAGCTTTTGTAGCTTACTTTGAGTTGCAGCATTGCTTTAGCTAATGTCAAGACCTAAAACACACTGTGGGGCATTAGAGAAATTGCTGGTGTAGGGAGCGCTCAGATTTTCTATGATAGTTCTCATGATTAATTAGCCATTCTGTTACTTAACAGTTATAAAAGACAAAGCTGTTCCGCCTTTAATTTTACTGACACACACACAGAAGGTCAGAATATGCCTTTAGCTATTAAGTTGGCTTCAGAACAGTTATGTTTTGGTCAAAAGGAAATATGAACCTTGTTTGCATAAGCATTCCAGAAGAGATCAGCTCAGAGGCACAGTGGAGAGAAGTAATGCTGAAACACTGAAATGCTAGATGTCCTTCCTTATACTGTAAAGCTTTCCACAGATAGGTTAGTGGCCAGCACCACTAATGATGCATTAACAAATTTATTCTCATAACAGAAATAAAGAATGATATAAGAAAATTGTCAATTGTTCCCACAGGAATCATCAAAATGTTTCATTATGTTAATGGATTACTTTTGGATAAAAATGAACATCAAGCATTTTTTTTTTTTGCTGTGTTTTACATGTTTGTTTATTTTCTTTTTAAACAGAAGGTGTACTGGCATCTGTTAGTGGTGATGAAGTGACACTAATGAAAGTAAATCATCTATACTAGGTTACCATAGGGAAATAAGCATGCTGTAGATTAGATATGTACGAATGAATCTTTTGTTTCAGTGATTCTTGACAATACTTCGTTATTGGACCAACGTTTAGAACTAATTTACTTTCTATTTTTGAAAACTGAAAGAAGCAGCAGCCAGGAGAGAATTGTAATAACTGTTTGTTGTATGTTCTCATTACAGTCTAAGACTTTAAATGGAATTTGTGATAAAGCCATCCGATCAATGACAGATCCATTGATGAGCCAGTGTGCGTGTCTGGAGGAGGTTCACTTAACCAACATTAGACCTGGGGAAGGCCTGGTAAGAACCAACCTTGACATCCCTAATGTTTCATAGTTATTCTTGAGGCACCACATACTTGTGTAGAGTGATATACTTCAACTGCTAGTTTCCTATAGGAAACAGAAAGAGGCAGGGAAAGGAACTTTGGAGATTGTCAAGCTATGTGTTGAGGTGGCTGATGGGGATGTATATGCAAGTTAATAGTTCCCAAATTTTGGATGTAAAGTGCATTAATCTCTTAATGAGAATTTGGGGGAATTTACAGATGCTCAGGAAATTGATCATTTTACTTCTGGAAATCATATTAACCAGATGGTTTTTTTTGTTGTTGGGAGATGGAGGCAAAAGGGGGATGGGAAGGGATTAGGTAGGGAGAAGGTGATGAAAAATAGTGTTTGTGTTTCTGAAATACATATTCTATGTGTATTTTTAGCAAGACTAAAGGATGTGAGAATTTCTGAGATTTGCTGTTAAGGAGAATAAGGGAAATCCTTTTAACATTTGGACTGTGACATTACTGAGTGTAGTTCATTTGGTGAATTCACTTAGCTAATTGCTGGTTATGAGAAACTGAATTCGAAATTTTATTGGATTTTCTGACTGGGAAATACTCAGATTAGAATGTTTTGGAGGAAATTTAAATGCTTAAGTGTATGTGTATTCTCCTGCTCTTCCTGAGAAGACAGAAGAGATGAGCACTGTTATAGAAAGCTTTACACTTTAATGGTAATACAGAGTTTAATGTGTACCACTGGATTTGACTGAATCAGTCATGAATTTGTGAAACTTTGAGGCGCTGTTTTTTATTGCACAAGCCGCAATGAAGCTTAAACTAAGCAAGAAATGAGGAGGTGGGTGCACAGAACTTGCTGCCAACAGGTAAACAGAAAAGGAAATTAGGGTGGGGAAAAAAGATCTTGTGTTTTCTCTTACACTTCTAAACAAATGTAGTAACTTCAGGCAGATAAGCTGCACATGACTCCTGAACAACACTGTGGTTATGTAGCTGAATGTAAGTACTTCTAACAACAACCACTAGTAGGAATATTAAAGAGAGGTAGTTTTGTTCGTAAGTGGTGAAACCAATGTAGTGGTCACTTCCTGTGGGGAAATCTATGTATTTATTAGTTAATAGTCTGTTGATGACTTTTATTTCGTATGGCCAACGCCAATTTCATCTGTGTTTGTTCTTGCCTTTGCACTTTGTTAACAAATATAACCACGAATACTAGTGCCAGGGCTTTTATTGCTTTTATTTTATCAGCGTTGTGGTTACAAGACAGCTTGTATTTTCACTTGCTGAGAGAAGTTGTAGAAGAGCTCATGTAATACTTGTAGCCCACCTGTGTAAATGTGCTTTGTAAGGAGAGCTAGTGGCCATTTAGTAGAGCTTGCAGTTCTCTAATGCGGTCAGGACAGTAAGGAATTAAATTTAGTTCAAGACTGAAGACTGAAAAGGCAGCAAAACTGGTAGAGTTTGGTGTTGCCAACCAAGCGCTATTTGTAAATTGGATTCCTTGTGCTAGTTTTTCTAAGTAATTACTAATATTACAATTAATTACAGCAAAAGTGATCTGTGACGAAATTGAGAATGTTGTGATATTAGTGATATTGGATTGCAGTTTTCTTGGGAGAATGTGTGAGTTTAAGTCTTGTTAATAATGTTTTGAATCTGTTGCCAACAGTTATTTAATCAGATGTTACACAAGGTTGTTTTATCTTTAAATTTGGTTTTCATTTTCTGCTTTCATTTAGGGTATGTACATCAAATCAACTTATGATGGATTACATGTAATTACTGGCACTACAGAAAATGTAAGTAAAGTAAATGGAGATTAACTCAGGGTACCTGAATGTAGCTTTGATTTTTATTTTTTTCACTGCTTTTTCCTGCTTTTCCTGTAACTTTCATGATATTACTGCTTTGCATGCTGTGTGGTGCATCATTTGTTTATCAAGAACTTGTAAATATTTTTATCTGTGTGTTTCACTGTTAGCCTAATTAAACCAGTTCCTGCAAGTAGGTGAGGTACTTCAAACACTTGGCGTCAGTATAGTTACTTAGATAAGCTATGTTCTGAGAGCTTTTGGTGTCCTAACAAAGACATGGAGGTATGTATTTGCTCTCTGCTGGCAAAAGAAATCTGTTAGTGAGAATGCTTAGGTGATTCTGTCTTAAATTCAGTAATGAATAATGAAGTTAATGAATTGTCCAATGTCTAAATTACTGTGCAGAGTAAGAAATATTTAAGAGTGATCTGCTGGAAGGAAATGATCAAGCACGATAGACAACAGTGGGTTTTTTTTGCTGCAGATGGCTGCTTGTTTTATTCTCGCACTGAGCTCTCTGTAGCTGAAACTTTAGTAAAAGCTTTTAGGAAGTCATTGCAGTGAACCTTTCATAAGCTGCTGCAACTTGTGGCTGATGCTGCGATGTTCTCATTGCTGCCTCCCTAAAGAGCAGATACTGAAAGAAAAGGTAGCTGAGGAGTTTGGCCTTTTTTTTTTTTTTTTTTTTTTTTTCAACTGGGAAAGAACCAGTTCTAGCTGTACCTTGCCATGTTTAGACCAAGTCCCAGACCAAGGGGTCTGGGAGGAGCGGGTAGAAATATGTGCTTGCAGTTTAGAGTGAAAACTGAAAGCTTTTATAGCTGCCAGCTTGTAATACTATTGGCCTGGCCTGACTGTGTAAAGGATCTGAAAGACATAGAATACTCTGAATACAAAGTCTACTTTGACAGCAATTTAAACATTTGATAAGTGTGAAAGAGTGTGATGATTGATGCCAGGCTCCCTATGCATGCATAGATAATTCTCTAGAGGCTGTGACTGGAGCTATATTATTTCTGTAGCTATCTCTGTAGCTTTAAGTGTTGACCTAAACTTTTGCTTTATGAACAGTCGTTCTTCCTTTGAGGAAGCTCTTTCCTTTGTTGCAAAAAAACTTGAGAAGCAATTGAGAGAACTGCACCCAACCGGTGCCTTTCTGGTGCATGGTATCATTTAGGTAAGGCTGGGTCTTAGCTGAATTTTTTTGTTAGATTTGGGATGATATTTTAGCAGCTGTCCCCCAAAACTGATTTGTTGGAATGCTGTGGCATTGCACACCAAATGTGACAGTACTGTATGTTGAAATGACTGGGAAAGTCCATGTATTTGCTACCAATCAGACAAAAGGATTCCTGAGTCGTGCCACCCTACTTGTGACTTTCTGCCTCTTGTTGGCCTAGTTCTTAACTTTGTTTTTGTCCTCCAGTCTCGCAATGCGATGGCGGTACTGACTGCTATCTGGTGCTTGTGTGAGTCTCCTGCTCTCCCACAGCCAGGGTGTCAATCATCCAAAGGACAGCTTGAAATGAGTTTTGTTTTCCACAACTGAACTGTGGCTCAGAATTTTTCGTGGTCTTGGTTGAATCATCTTATAACGTGGCCTTCCACAGAGGCATTTCCTTTTAGAGGAAGCAAGAAAACAATGAAAAAAATGGTGTTACTCGTGATAACTGTGGGCTCCTGTAAATTCCATCATGTCATCTTCTCCCATTACATAGTTTATTGCTACAGTTCCTTTTAATTAAAAAAAAAAAAAAAAAATAAAAAAAATAAATTACTTCAGCTCTGAAGTTGTGGTAACAAGGAGAGAGTCCTTTTACCCAGCTGCTTCACTCATGCATCATGGGGGAGAGCTGGTGTGCCACCAGCTGGTTATGTCTTGAGTAGGGGAAATGGGAGTAGGCTGCAGAAGCCCTGCAGAGTGCCAGGCTGGCACACCTGTGCACTTCCTTGTTGCCAAGGCATTGCTATGTCATGGAAAGAGATTGGTTTTAGTAACTGCAGCAATAGGTGGTGCATGGCACCACCAGCCCTAGATAAATCTGAGTAAATATTGACACATTTATCTGTTCATTGCTAATCAGTATCCAGGACTTGCTTTTTGTTCCAAGAGAAAGATCTTTTAAGGTGTTTTTCAAATATCTGTTTAAATGCACTTGAGTGTATATAGACATATATTTTATCTGTTGATCTTAGAGATGCAGGCAGATTATTTAACATTGAAGTTGATAGCTCTTAAATTAGGAAAAAGCAAAGAAAAGTGGAACTGTCCTCTTTTGTGGGTTGGAGAGTTCTTAGTCCTCTGGCTTGTATATTGAAAATGTATCAATATGTTTTGAAATCAATATAAATTTCAAAACTGCATTTAAGATTAATCCTATGTTAGAACAGAAGTAATCTCTTGTAATTCTCTCACAATCATAGAATGGTCTGAGTTGGAAGGAACCTTTAAGATCATTTAGATCCAATCCCCCTGCTATAGACAGAGATATCTCCCACTAGACCAGGTTGCTCAAAGCCCATCATCAACGCATTTGGGGAACCTCTTTGATTGCTGGTGCCCTGCTGTGTTGTCCTTCTAACAGATATCAGAGTGTTTGAAGTCCCTCATGAGGACCATATTTTGTGACCGTGAAGCTGCTCCTTTCTGCCTCATCCACTTGATCTTTCTGATCAGGTGGTCTGTAGCAGGCTCCCCTATGATGTCTCCTCCCTGTGCCGTCTCTTTAACCCTAATCCGTATGCTCTCTGTCAGGTCTACATCCATCCCCATGTGGAGCTGCATGTACTTCAACTGGTCACTGATGTAGAGGACAACAGTCCTTCCCCTTCTCCCTTGCTTGTCTTTCTTAAAGAATTTATACCTGTCTACTGCTACATTCCAGTCATGGGAGCCATCCCATGTGTCTAGGGCGATCATAGCCCTGTAGGTACATCCATGTCTGTAAATTTTCTTACTTGTTCTCCATGTGTTAGGGCACAGGTTTTTTGAGTTCGGCTCCCATTGAGGCTGACTTACCAATTATTCCCTTATTTGGCACTTTAGGTGCTGTCTTCCTGGCCTGTGACCCAATTCCAGGCTCAGGGCATCCATTAGTGTCACCAGCCTCGAAGTGGGATGGGTTAAGGATCCTCTCACCCCCCCCAACAACTCTAGTTAAAAGTCCTCCTGACTAAATTGGAGAGCTTGTTGCCAAAGATGCTCTTCCCCTTCTCTGAAGGATAAACCTCACGTGCCCCCAGAAGACCAGATTTCTCAAAGCTAGTTCCATGGCATAAGTAGCCAAAGCCCTGTTCATGGCACCACTCCCTTAAGCACTTATCAATTTTCTGAATTCTATCAGCCTTTTCCCTCTCTATCCCTTTCACTGTGAGGATTGATGAGAAAGCTACTTGTGTTCCCAAGTTCTTCACAGCTTCTGCCAGTTCCTTGTAGTCCCTCTTCATATTCACAGCTGTGTCACTGGTGCTTATGTGAAACAGCAGCAGCGGGTAGTAGTAAGTGAGACATATAGGGTCTAGCAACCTCTCTGTCACATCCTTGATGCCCTTGGCAAGCAGCAGACCTCTCTAGATAGCGGGTCAGAACCACAAATGGGTGCCTCTGTGCCCCCCAGGAGAGAATCACCCACCACTATCACCTATTGCTTTTTCTTAGTTGCAGTGGTTGTTATGCAATGGGAAACTGGTCTGGCTACCTTACTCAGACCTTACCTGTTATAGGTTCGTTTTCCTCCTCAGTCTGCAGAACTGCTTCATGGTTCAGCCTTTGAGGCAGGCTTTTTTCTCCTGTTACTCTTTCTCATGGCAGTTAGCCATTTCTCATCACTGTTGGCTTCCTGTTGCACGTTGACTCCAGCTGTCTATTTCCATTACCGCCTTTCTGATAGTACACAGCCTTTTGTCTGTCTCCTGCAGCTCAGATAATACTGTCTGGAACTGCAGTACAAACTGGAGACAAAAGGATGGTGAAGACAGTTCTATGAATGAAGTAAAGTTTGTTGTGTGGCACATGGAGACTATGCTTTCTCCCTTACCCTCTAGTACCCTCAGTATTAAAGAAGATAAAAATCCTAAGATGAATTAATTTAGAATTCTTGAGTCATCAATGGATGTAATGTGATCTGTGTGGAAATTTTCAGTGATGTTCTGCATCGTATATACAACCTTTAACTTAGTCTGGTGGGAATTGTTATGAGAGACAAGAGAGCCTGCACATAATTCCTGTTTTCTCCTTTGTAGTCCCCTGCTGATAGATCTCAGAAGATTCATGCTGGTGATGAGGTGATCCAGGTTAACCAACAAACTGTGGTAAGTAACAGAAAGCCCTTGCACACTTTTTCTTACGCTTTTTCTCCTAAAACTGTCATATAAAAAAGTGGTTTGCAATTTTTTTCTTCGTTTTGGCTTTGTCCTATCTTTTTTTAGGTTCACTGAAAATCAGAGTTTGACTTAACGGGGATTGTTTGTGTATTCACTTTCTGAAAAGTAACATCAAATTAAAGATGTCATTATCCTTTTAAAGGTTGGGTGGCAACTAAAAAATCTGGTGGCCAAGTTGCGAGAGAATCCTGCTGGAGTTAGGTTGCTTCTCAAGAAACGTCCAACTGGCTCTTTTCACTTCACCCCCGCTCCTCTGAAGAACCTGCGCTGGAAGCCACCCTTGGTGCAGGTAATAGGCTTCTGACAGACCTGTGATGTCTGGCTATGAATTGATTTTCAAATTAAAAAAAAAAAAAAAAAAAAAGNGGAAAAGTTTAAAAAAAAAAAAAAAAAAAAGAGCAAGCATCACAAATCAGTAATCAAAACGAAGGAAGAACTTACATTCTTATCTGCAAGATTAATTTCTGTTGTTCAAAGTAATGTTTGTCGCTTTTAAGGTAGTTGCATGCATATAAATATGGATTCAACCCTGGCCTACAGCACCTTGAATGAAATATCACAAGGAGATTTTCTAGGTCTGGCTTATGGTTCACATGAAGGTAGTCTACATTAGCTCTTACGGTGTGTGAATGAGAGAATTTGGGATTTAACAGTCAATGTTAGTCAGTAGTCGATGTGCTAAATGCTTAAAAAAAAAAAAAGCTTTAAGTGTCATTTATTGACAGCTGTTTGTGTCCAGGTGTGTTATTAAAGGTAACCAGAGTCTGGGAAGTGCTGTTAGTGTCTCTAAGGACAATTATAAAGATAAAAAATATGAACGGAATAATAATTGTTTTGAAACCAGCAATAATTGCTTTTCTTCCTTCTGGTTCCCACAGGTGAAGATGTCCTCTGCAGGTACTTCAGTAATGAAAGGATACCCCCAATCATTGAAGAAAGTCCCTCCACACAACAGCCCTTTTCAAGACCTGTGTCTGAGAAGCAGTTAGTAAGGGGAATGGATTATATTCGAGGCAGTAGGTGTTTTATGAATACAGACCTCCACAACAGTGCAACAATTCCTTTTCAAGAGGAAGGTGCTAAAAAGTCCTCTGTTACATCATCCACAAAATCTTCCTCTGCAGAGCCCTCGCTACTGGTCAGTTGGATAACAAGGCTTAAATTGTTGACTCATTGACTATCGATCACAGGATGGTTACCCAAGTGCCTTGGTTCATCAGTCAGACTTCTCTGCTTTTCAGCTTAACTGATGCATAGTGACTAATGCAGTGTTCTTTTCCTGGAGAATCTTATATTCTTGCCTTTTTGTTTGTGATTTTTTGATGCATCAGAGGGTTGTGTAGTGCAAGGAGGAAAGAAAGATGAAGTTCTTCTTAATGGCCAAAAGTTGGGAGTTTGTTCCCTGGGAAATGAGTAAAATTTTGGTGATGTAAATACCACACGTGACCTGAAATCTGCATTACTATTCAGAGAAACCTTTGTATTATAGTGAAGCCCAGTGGCGCTTCATTTGTCTGAATGCTCAGAGGCTGATGTGACTGGCTGGATGTCATAATATGTAGGGCTCAGTGAAAGTTGGGTTACTTTCCTGACCAGGAAAGGCAAGGAGGCAAAGAGCGGTTTGATGCAACTTAGCAATATGTTGTAAAATCTTATTGCATGAGATCAAGCCTGTGAGGATGAAGAAGTAGCATTGTTATTCTCTCTCTGACATCCAAGATCTGAGGAAAGTCTTAGGAAGAGGGATCTCTTATCTAGAGATGTTTGCAAGTTGGACTAGTTTAACTGTAAATCTGTCCAACCTGATTTATCTTCTATGTACAAATAGTACAAATAACGTGCACAGAACAGCTGAAGTGCTCATCCGTAAAGATGTATGGATTACTACAATATGCCATGGAGATGCATCTGTAGAGGTGGTAAAAGAATATATATTTTTTCCTTAATTGTTTAAGAATGATTTGCTGTTAACCAAAGTAATCTTTTAAAGACAGTCCTGTTGGACTTAGGAGAATTTTACAGTGGTTCAGTTTTTGAAAGATGTGTTAGTTTTTATTAAAAGTATGTGCTGTGATACATTACAATTGTAAGATATCTTGCTATTTTAATTATAGCTCAATGTTTTCCCCTCCAGAATTTTAAAGTAGCATTGGGTATTTTGGGAGAAAAATAAAACTTGTTTAACAGAAGAAGAGGATATTAAAGAGGTATTGTTTAAAACTGAATGTACATAAGATTGTTCGTATGCAAACAGTTGTGTTTAATTTAAATGTTAAATATAGTTGTATATATTTTTTACTCAGAGTTTGTACCTTCCTGTCTGCGGTACTGTGCATGAATTAGTCAAATGAAAGAAAAAGGAAAGTCTTTGGTATTCTCCACTAATTTTAAGGCTATTTTCATAGATGTTATATTGCCAACAGCTTTTCCTCCTTTGGTCTTACTAAAGAAAAGAAGTCAAATTTGTAAATAATAATTGGTGGGGAAAGAGGGAGCTTAAACACTACTTTGCACTTTGGACTGGGGCAGGAATTGTACCTGATAACATGAGTATTAAAAACATACCATAATTCTGGCTATGAAGATGTTAACCTTTCTCCTGCAACATGTTCTTGAAATTGTGCTACAGCCCTGCAGAGACATGGTGTTAAATTCAGTTCTGAATTAATTACATTTGATTGTTTCTCACTGGTGATTTAAGTGAGGGCTGGTTTGGACCTCTTTGATCCTAGAACATTATGTAGTGTGGTAGTCTTGTGCAACTCTTCTCCACCTCTGACATGGCATTTGTAGTAGGGACACAGACAAACACAGTTGCAGTGCAGTTGAATCCTAGACCAGTTTTGGTCCTGCCTCTGAGAAGAGGGCTCAAACTTCAATGTTTTTGGCACTATGCTGTCCAGCCCCAAATTGACTGAACTGTTTGAAATAAGTGATACTAATCCAGTTCAAATAACATGCCTGACTGGGGAAGGATGCAACATGGTGTATACATTCATGCATGTTGATATGGAAGAAACCATAAAAGTACTTGATATCTTAGGATCCTCCTCAGCATATTTTCGAAACACTGAAAAACTTAAGTTTGATTCCTTTGTTCAGTTAGGCTATCTTGCAGTTTGATCTAAGAGCAGCGGAAGGAGCTTGATCTAATTTAACAAATAGCTTTAAATCAGTTCATCTGTGAGAAATAGAGGAATTCATAAGCATTTAGGCAGTGACACTTTTCAAAATATTTTGTTGCCTAAATACAAGCTTAAAATTGTCAACAAACAAAAAAAGAAAGACTCAACTATATATTCTCCTCTTCATGCTCCAGTGTTCTGATCATGCTGAGTTGAAGTACTGAATGTGACCTTTTGTCAGTCATCAAGGGTGTCCAAGAGCTGACTGTCTACAGCAAGAGTTGTCTGGCTCTTGTGAACATGGGAAACAGATACTTTTCTGGAAATTACTAGAAGTTTTATTATTGTTTCCACTGCAAGTTAGCCAAGATCACTGAGAACCGTGAAGTAGTTCTCCCTTAAGTCATGTATGTTTTCCAATTAAAAAAAAAATGCTGGTGGGCTTTTTTGTATGTTTGTTTTCCTCCCCTCTTGAGTTTTACGCATCACTGTTGATGGGCCTTTGGCTATTGGAGTGTATGTATGCAGAATAAATGTAGCAGAACCCCATAAACCAGCTTTTATTGTAAAAGCTACATCCTTGCTACTGTGAATTTACTCTGTGCTCTACTAAGTTACCATGTCATCTTGATATTTTTGTATGCAAGTATTGCTTAGTGCTCACTGTATGCTGCAAACCTGTTTATGTAGTGTATGATATGTAGGAGTCTTTCTCTGGGAAGATGGCATTCTTTTGGCTTTGGAAGAGAGGTATTTTTCCTCTTGGATAACCCAATGTAAAAGCTCAAATATATATTCTCAGTAATAATAAGCTGTTTTGAGTTACGGTATGAATCGTAGATATTGGATGTGTGCGCCCTTCATACCTCCTGACTCTCTCCTTCATCCATCTCTTGTAAAGTTTTAATACAACTACTTCATTTATGGGAAGAGACAGTCCAACAGAGTGACCTAAAATGTGGCCATCTCCCTGGGTTTGAGAGCATGCGGGGGGGAGGAATAAGTGCAGCTGAAGGACTTAGGGGAGCAGACTCTGTTCTTACTAGCTAGTATCTAGAAGGGAAAAAATGAGTATCAGTCTAGGAAGACCGATGTGAAATGCAAAGAACAGCAGAAAGCATGTGTTTAAGAGCAAGCTTTACTTTTCTATTATAAATACTCTACTTGAAATGGTTTGTTTTCCTATGCGACCTGTTTTCCATAGAAAAGAATAAAGATTAAAACACCTAATCTTCTCTATCTTTGTGCATAATGCGAAATATTAAGAAACTGATGTTTAGCAGACAGCAAATGGCACAGATTGTTTAGTACTATCATTATCATTTTGGAGAAATGCTGTTGTTAGTTTGGGAGAATGGTTTAAAATGCAATCAAGACTTGCAGAAATGAATGTCGTAATATTCCTGAATGAGATTGTTTTTCTTCTTTGCAGTAATGGCTCCTGTTAGAAGATCTGGTATATAGAGAAGTGTTAAAAACTCAACTTTTTCAGATAACTCCTTCTGCACTTTAATCTCATCTAAAAATGGTGAAATCTGTTCTGTACTTTTCTAATATTTTTTCCTACTCACCACTTTGAACCATATTAATTGAAAAGTGAGGTGAAACACCTGAAAAGTCTTAACTCCAAAATACTCTTGGCCCAAGAAATTAAACCTGTAAGATTGTGATCACTTAAGTCTGTACTCTGTGCAATGAATACAGAGGGTGCTCTGTAGTTTTGGAGAAGAAAAAAAAAAAAAAGACACAGCTAGGAGTAATTGCTGCCTTAATCTCAGAAAAAAGGTACGTAACAAGTTAGAAACTGTTGTTATGCAGAAACTTGGCTTGTTTCTTGGTAATGAAGATAAGTATGTGTATGTGTGATAATAAAAGCTATGCCTAGATTCACTTTCCTGATGAGTGCAACGTGTAGCATAATATATATTTAGTACAGTACCACACACACAGTATTCTGCTCTGAGTGCTCTGGTATGGTGGCAGAATGGCATGATTCATTAGAAAAAATATATATTTATATAAAAAGTGTGTGTGTGTATATATGTATATAAAAAAAAAAACACCACTAATGTATTCATATTTGGTACTTTCAAAGAGGAGAATGGTGGATAAAGGACTTGGCTTGTTTCTTGGTAATGAAGATAAGTATGTGTATGTGTGATAATAAAAGCTATGCCTAGATTCACTTTCCTGATGAGTGCAACGTGTAGCATAATATATATTTAGTACAGTACCACACACACAGTATTCTGCTCTGAGTGCTCTGGTATGGTGGCAGAATGGCATGATTCATTAGAAAAAATATATATTTATATAAAAAGTGTGTGTGTATATATGTATATAAAAAAAAAAACACCACTGAAATGAAAATATTTGGTACTTTGCTATGTACATAGTGATATAGTGTTTCAGGAATGTACACTTCAAAAATATTGAGCAGGCTTCAGTTTTAGCCTGCAGAGTATTTGCAAGCCAATATCCTGGGTGTTCCCATGTATAAACATTACGAGAAAATATTATTCTAGATAGTAATGTGCAAGAGGAAATAAGATATAAAAATTAATACTAATGGCTGGTGGAGAGAGTTCAGGGCAATTCTTAAAGCCACGTGTTTCCTCTACTACAATGGATAGTGAAATTGACTGGTGTATGGATTCTGGATGACCAGTGGAGGTGAAAAGAGTATTGAGTTTATACTAATCAGTGAATGAATTGTGTTTTCCTTCTCCTAAGCAGGTGGTTTTAAAAAACAATCTGTATAAGCTGAGTGTTCATTGAGCTGAAAGAAGAAGAAAAAAATCTATACTTTTCCAAGCCAGGAAACAGATGGTGAAGTTGACTTCCTTCAGAGTTGGAAAGGGTAAAGAATTTTCTCTGTATGAAAACTATTTGTGTACAAGTCTTATTTCCTGTTTTATTACAGGTGGTCTTCACAAACTGCTCTGTACATGTAGCCACATCCTAAATAGACCAATTTAAACCTTTTTATCAGGCTGTAACTAGGATCTTGATGCTACATCTTGTAGCATGAATTAGAAAGGCTTATGCCTTATGGGTCCTTTGAAGTAAACTGATTTTGTTGGGCTGTAGAAGTGAGAAGTGGCTTCTTCTCTTTAGTGTAAATTTTCCTTTGCACATGCTGTGCGTATGGAGCACCTCCTTTTAAGATTTGGCCGTCACATACTGATGCTTTTGTTGTATTGCAAGCCATAAAGTTTTTTAAAGGTCAAGAGCTCTTANAAAAAAATAAATTACTTCAGCTCTGAAGTTGTGGTAACAAGGAGAGAGTCCTTTTACCCAGCTGCTTCACTCATGCATCATGGGGGAGAGCTGGTGTGCCACCAGCTGGTTATGTCTTGAGTAGGGGAAATGGGAGTAGGCTGCAGAAGCCCTGCAGAGTGCCAGGCTGGCACACCTGTGCACTTCCTTGTTGCCAAGGCATTGCTATGTCATGGAAAGAGATTGGTTTTAGTAACTGCAGCAATAGGTGGTGCATGGCACCACCAGCCCTAGATAAATCTGAGTAAATATTGACACATTTATCTGTTCATTGCTAATCAGTATCCAGGACTTGCTTTTTGTTCCAAGAGAAAGATCTTTTAAGGTGTTTTTCAAATATCTGTTTAAATGCACTTGAGTGTATATAGACATATATTTTATCTGTTGATCTTAGAGATGCAGGCAGATTATTTAACATTGAAGTTGATAGCTCTTAAATTAGGAAAAAGCAAAGAAAAGTGGAACGGTCCTCTTTTGTGGGTTGGAGAGTTCTTAGTCCTCTGGCTTGTATATTGAAAATGTATCAATATGTTTTGAAATCAATATAAATTTCAAAACTGCATTTAAGATTAATCCTATGTTAGAACAGAAGTAATCTCTTGTAATTCTCTCACAATCATAGAATGGTCTGAGTTGGAAGGAACCTTTAAGATCATTTAGATCCAATCCCCCTGCTATAGACAGAGATATCTCCCACTAGACCAGGTTGCTCAAAGCCCATCATCAACGCATTTGGGGAACCTCTTTGATTGCTGGTGCCCTGCTGTGTTGTCCTTCTAACAGATATCAGAGTGTTTGAAGTCCCTCATGAGGACCATATTTTGTGACCGTGAAGCTGCTCCTTTCTGCCTCATCCACTTGATCTTTCTGATCAGGTGGTCTGTAGCAGGCTCCCCTATGATGTCTCCTCCCTGTGCCGTCTCTTTAACCCTAATCCGTATGCTCTCTGTCAGGTCTACATCCATCCCCACGTGGAGCTGCATGTACTTCAACTGGTCACTGATGTAGAGGACAACAGTCCTTCCCCTTCTCCCTTGCTTGTCTTTCTTAAAGAATTTATACCTGTCTACTGCTACATTCCAGTCATGGGAGCCATCCCATGTGTCTAGGGCGATCATAGCCCTGTAGGTACATCCATGTCTGTAAATTTTCTTACTTGTTCTCCATGTGTTAGGGCACAGGTTTTTTGAGTTCGGCTCCCATTGAGGCTGACTTACCAATTATTCCCTTATTTGGCACTTTAGGTGCTGTCTTCCTGGCCTGTGACCCAATTCCAGGCTCAGGGCATCCATTAGTGTCACCAGCCTCGAAGTGGGATGGGTTAAGGATCCTCTCACCCCCCCCAACAACTCTAGTTAAAAGTCCTCCTGACTAAATTGGAGAGCTTGTTGCCAAAGATGCTCTTCCCCTTCTCTGAAGGATAAACCTCACGTGCCCCCAGAAGACCAGATTTCTCAAAGCTAGTTCCATGGCATAAGTAGCCAAAGCCCTGTTCATGGCACCACTCCCTTAAGCACTTATCAATTTTCTGAATTCTATCAGCCTTTTCCCTCTCTATCCCTTTCACTGTGAGGATTGATGAGAAAGCTACTTGTGTTCCCAAGTTCTTCACAGCTTCTGCCAGTTCCTTGTAGTCCCTCTTCATATTCACAGCTGTGTCACTGGTGCTTATGTGAAACAGCAGCAGCGGGTAGTAGTAAGTGAGACATATAGGGTCTAGCAACCTCTCTGTCACATCCTTGATGCCCTTGGCAAGCAGCAGACCTCTCTAGATAGCGGGTCAGAACCACAAATGGGTGCCTCTGTGCCCCCCAGGAGAGAATCACCCACCACTATCACCTATTGCTTTTTCTTAGTTGCAGTGGTTGTTATGCAATGGGAAACTGGTCTGGCTACCTTACTCAGACCTTACCTGTTATAGGTTCGTTTTCCTCCTCAGTCTGCAGAACTGCTTCATGGTTCAGCCTTTGAGGCAGGCTTTTTTCTCCTGTTACTCTTTCTCATGGCAGTTAGCCATTTCTCATCACTGTTGGCTTCCTGTTGCACGTTGACTCCAGCTGTCTATTTCCATTACCGCCTTTCTGATAGTACACAGCCTTTTGTCTGTCTCCTGCAGCTCAGATAATACTGTCTGGAACTGCAGTACAAACTGGAGACAAAAGGATGGTGAAGACAGTTCTATGAATGAAGTAAAGTTTGTTGTGTGGCACATGGAGACTATGCTTTCTCCCTTACCCTCTAGTACCCTCAGTATTAAAGAAGATAAAAATCCTAAGATGAATTAATTTAGAATTCTTGAGTCATCAATGGATGTAATGTGATCTGTGTGGAAATTTTCAGTGATGTTCTGCATCGTATATACAACCTTTAACTTAGTCTGGTGGGAATTGTTATGAGAGACAAGAGAGCCTGCACATAATTCCTGTTTTCTCCTTTGTAGTCCCCTGCTGATAGATCTCAGAAGATTCATGCTGGTGATGAGGTGATCCAGGTTAACCAACAAACTGTGGTAAGTAACAGAAAGCCCTTGCACACTTTTTCTTACGCTTTTTCTCCTAAAACTGTCATATAAAAAAGTGGTTTGCAATTTTTTTCTTCGTTTTGGCTTTGTCCTATCTTTTTTTAGGTTCACTGAAAATCAGAGTTTGACTTAACGGGGATTGTTTGTGTATTCACTTTCTGAAAAGTAACATCAAATTAAAGATGTCATTATCCTTTTAAAGGTTGGGTGGCAACTAAAAAATCTGGTGGCCAAGTTGCGAGAGAATCCTGCTGGAGTTAGGTTGCTTCTCAAGAAACGTCCAACTGGCTCTTTTCACTTCACCCCCGCTCCTCTGAAGAACCTGCGCTGGAAGCCACCCTTGGTGCAGGTAATAGGCTTCTGACAGACCTGTGATGTCTGGCTATGAATTGATTTTCAAATTAAAAAAAAAAAAAAAAAAAAGAATACTGGAAATGTTCCCGGTTGCTCCTGTTTGAGTGTAGGTGAAGGCAGATTTTGTGAAATGGTTGTCTGGTTGTCATCTTCTGATTCCTAGATAAAAGGGAAAATGTTCTTAGCCGGTTAATGCCCTTCTTGATACCCTAAGGGACTAGGTGTGTTGAGCTTTTTAATCAGCATACCATTGGAAGTACTTATCTGAGGCGAAACTTCTGATATGTATGGAATTCATCAGTACAGAATATTAAAGGCTTCTTCTACTTAGCATAGTAATTTTTTTTTTTGTTAAAATAACTTTGACTATCCAGTATATTCATCCTCTTAGCCTGGTGAAGAGTGGGGAAAGACTGAGGTTTTTCTTTTAAGAGGTTGTTTAAACTACTTCTTT
The DNA here is from genome assembly GCA_016647715.1 of Pavo muticus. Lineage (NCBI taxonomy): Eukaryota > Metazoa > Chordata > Aves > Galliformes > Phasianidae > Pavo > Pavo muticus. The sequence continues at coordinate 1,825,169 of JACDJE010000039.1, read as the reverse complement.
AAATAACATTTAGTTGTTGGGCAAATTTGCTGGTTCAGTTAATAAGCAGACAGCAAAAGTGGTGTTCATAACTCTTTAATAACTGTTTCTTAACCTAGCCATTCCCCAAAATGGTTAAGAAAGCTTAGGACTTAATGCTTTTTTTAAATTATCCTAATTAAATCTAAACTAATCACCTGAAATAAGGAAAACCAGAGAGAATTCCCATTCCTACTTCTGTTCTGACATGTCTCCCCACAGCTGTAAGGATAGCTCAACAACCTGTGATATATCAGTGGATATCTTAAGTCCCAGTGCACGGAGGTTCTTTCAGGCTGGGTACAGAATGTATGCTTGACTCTTCTCCCAGTCCCTCCACTATCCTTTCTCTAATGTGTGTATTCTGTTTTTGTGGCATGATGTCTGTCATGTAATCAGAGCCACAAAAAAAAAAAGGGAAAAAAAGTGTGTAGGAATGGGAAAGAGAGCGCCTTTGCTCTCCTAAAAAAAGACAAGATCCTGACAAGACTCTGGGGACAATGAAGTGAGCCACAAAGATCAAATGCTAAACTTGCTTAGATGAGCAGTAACAAATGTATTTTTCCTTTCCTTTATCACTTGAAATTGTTGGTAAACTTTACTGTATTCCTGCCAGTGTCCATGACGCAGGCATTGGATTGTATGGAATAAACATAGTATGTACTAACTTTTGTAAGTTCTACAGATCATGTGTTTATTTAATAAATTACATTATTTTAATGGATTCAAAAATAAAAAGTCTTGTCTACTGCAAATTACCCTCTAAGCAATGCATTCTACTTGTGGTAGGATTTATGTAGGACTGCAGTACAAGCCAAAACAAGGAGCAAAAGAAAATGCTAAGAAGTTGTGCTTTTTTTAAAAAAAGAAACATATTAATTATACAAGTATGAAATGGTACTATTGATTGTTTAATTATATATTTTGTGGATAATAAACACACAGATGTCTGATAGTTATCTAACGTTCCAGACCAGTCCTCCACCAACTTCAACACAGTCTCCAGAAAGCACCATGGACACCTCAGTGAAAAAGGAGAAGCCAGCCATTTTGGATCTGTACATACCACCTCCACCAGCTGTTCCATATTCTCCTCGGTATGTAAATAAACATGCACTGAACGTACTGAACAAAACCTCCTTTATTATCTTTGTTTCTGAGTTGGTTTCACCGAATCATATCATAGAATCATAGAATGGCCTGGATTGAAAAGGACCGTAATGATCATCTAGTTTCAACCCCCCTGCCATGGGCAGGGTTGCCAACCACTAGACCAGGCTGCCCAGAGCCGCATCCGGTCTGGGATGGACTACTTTGCAGTTAGAGCTCTGTAAAAATTAGTTTGACAATGCAGATCATGTACTTTCATTTAGTTGCTTAAATACCTAAGATTACTTAAGCTTATGCTTAAATGCATAGACTACCAGGATCATAATAGTAGTTTTTTATTGTTGGAAGTCTATTGTGTCTTCTGTAGATCAGTTATTCCCAGAACATAAATGGATATTGTCCCTTGTTTTGTTGTGGAGTTATGTTTTTACTTTTGTTTAAATCTGACTGTGCATACCAAGAAGTCATTTTTCTGTCATTTTTTCCACTGCTGTGTTTAGCAAATTTAGTAACTATTAAGATACTTAGGATTGAAAAGAACTTGTTCTAAACTGTTAAACTTGCAAATTATATAACACAGGAATGTTCCCACTGAAGGGAAGGGAGAGTCAGTTCACTCCACCTCTTTTTTTCCCCTGTGGTGTAAACTAAAAAAATGCAGATCTATGTGTACAAAGGGGGAAGGTTATGGTATGGCTAACTGTTGTTTGTTCTTAAGTTCTCATTGACTAAAGCCAGAACCCTGCCAGCTGATCTGAGAAAGCAGTGGACAAAAGGCTTTCCAGGCGGGGAATGCTTCCTGACCTGCCCTGACACTCTGTACACGTAGATTCTGCACAGAAACTTGGCTGACCTTTTGCTACAAGACTTGTATGGGAGGGGTGCTTGTCTCCTGTCATGTAAGGCCTGATCTGGAGACAGAGTTTGTACTACTGTAGTCTTCAGGGCAGTACAGGGCAGGGGAAGGTTGCCTGCAAACTAAGGGTCTGAATTTGGACTGACCTTGACTTGTTTTTTCCCTGTGTTTCACGTTTATGCATGCTCAATTCTTAATTAAAAAAACAAAGTCTCTTAGCGGAAAAACAAGTATATAGATTTAACAACTCAATTTAGATTGTTTTGATCTCTTAAATCACAGAATCACAGAGTTGCATAATTACATTTTAAATGTGTTGGTGAATTAGGTGCATGTCCTTGGTTTGTTTACTTATGTTTTTCCTAAGGAGTTGCACAATTACATCTAGCTACAAACACCTTTTGGATCTGAATCCTGTTGGCAGGGAAGAATGTAGCAATATGAGCTGGGAAACTTGTCCTGGATGATGCAGGGAAAGGTAGTGGCTCATGGGGGCTGCTACTTGACTTCAACCTTTAAGTAGAGTAAAGTGTGGGAAGTTGTGGCAGCCAGGAAGAGGGAAAAGGACAGTTCTCTCACTGTGTTTAGGTATTTAACTTCACCTCTACGTGTTTTGCTGCTCTTTTGAAATTGCAGTACATTTGTGTGCTCACTTTTGCCCTGTGCTCCCATCATCCTCTTTTCCTCCTTTCCCGGTGTGGACCTCTTCTGGTCCAGTACTTACTGCTGGCACTGAGGAGAGAGCAGTGACTGTTCTCCCCAGGGTATGTTCTCCACATGGTGGTGTTGTAGGAGAGCTGTCTGCTTACATGTGGTGGTGGTGGTGTAACATTTATGTGTAATTTCTGGTCTGTGAATCTCCATAAATAGCTTCCTCCTATTCACTGATATTTAGCACTGGAAAAAATGTCAATACTGGGCTGTGTACGTACTTAAAGAATCAGCTGAATATTTTTTGCCTGACTTGGCTAGTTGCTTCAAGCGTATACAGGAAATGGGATCAAAAAAAAGAGGAAAATCCTAAGTTAGAGGGTGCCTTTTCTTCTAAAAACTTTAACCAGGACTGGTTCTGAAAATGGATGCTTCTAATGAAAGATAGATCTAGGAAGGGGAGACCTGCAGAAATGCTCAAAATCATTTATATATGCTATGAATTTATTACTGAAATTCTCAAGGGGGTCTCACTTCTGGATGAAGAACTAGGTGAATGTCCAGTGTCAGTTATTGGCCTCTTAACGTTATAGGAGAGCGTAGTCCCTCCAAAGGAGACACTAGATCTTGCCACTACCACTAGGATAAACCTGTGGATGCAGACCTCTGCCAGAGCTGTTTACTGATCAGGCAGTGAACTGGGAGCTTTGATACCCTTGGGGCCTAAAGGTCTTATTCTCATAAGTCTTTCTAGGGCTAGTACCTAAAGGAACCTCTAAACTTCTCTGTTAAATTACTGGCTTGTTAAAGGTGAATTAGCATGAAGAGGATAACTTACTCTTCTTCTTGGTGAATATGTTTAATGAAGTCTTTCATCGCTTGACCTATTTTTTTTCCTTCAGCATGTTTGCAGCATGATGCCCATTATCAGGGGCATGACTGTGGGCTAGAAAATATCTTTCAAACCTACTCATGCCTGCAGAGTAAAATTCCTTTTAAGCTGCTAATTGAAGCAAACTGTCCTTTCAGAGATGAAAAGGGGAGTTTTCTATATGGAGGAGGAAACAAACCCAGTCATCCATTACTTGGATCCAAGGGTGCCGAGTCTCCCAATTCTTTTCTGGATCAGGAAAGTCGAAGGAGAAGGTTTACTATTGCTGATTCTGATCAGCTGCCTGGATATCATATGGAAGCAAATATACTGCCAGCTAAGATGAGAGAAAAAACACAGTCATATGGTGAGTTCATTACTCTTTCACTATTGATATTCTGATAAACACTTCAGTTGATAGATGTTAAGGGCAGTGAGCACCAAGTGTGAATGAGATTTGAAATTCTACGTCTAGAATAATTTCACTTAAATGTTATTTCTTTAAGGAATGTCATTCAGCTGGGCACTGATGCCATTCCTGTCCGTTTCCACATGTATAGTGGTTATAACTTGTGGTCATTATATCCATTGCCACTGTAAATGAGCAAGAGTGTAGCTAGCTGTTTAATCTCAGCAGAATGCTTTCTTGTATTCCACTGGTTGAAGTATCTTGAAATATTTATTTCTGCAATTTTATTGGCTTATTTTGCTGTATCTTTCTTCCTTTGCTTAACTGTGAAAAGTATAAATTTAAACACGGGTTCTCCAAACTTAATGTAACTCCTCATAACCTTCACTCTGTTGCCTTCAGGAAAACCTCGTCCCTTATCAATGCCTGCTGATGGGAGTTGGATAGGAGCTGCGGAACCGTTCTCAAGGCCACGAGCACCAGGAAGAAAAGGCAAGATTTTAGGTCTCATCCTCTTTCTAGATCCCCCCTCTAGGATCTTGTTGGGGTGAACTGCCTAATTTAGGATTGAAGGATTAGCATTTGCATACCGTTGAACTGATCCAAGATGACTGTTTGTTTTAACAGGAATGCCACATGGTAGTTGTGAAATTTGTGAGCTTGTTTGGTGCTGGGGCTCAAGCTTTGTTTTTTGGTCTTAAAATTTATGTGAATATGAAAAGTAGTCTGTACCTACCTGCAGATACGTACTTGTCTCCTTACATCACAGGTTTACTACTTTTCTCTTACACAACTTTCCCTTTCTTCTGCAAGGGAGGATCTTATTGATTTTACGAAAAACTGCTTTTTTGATCAGTCTTTCGTTAGCTTACTGTGGAAGCTGTTGTAGAAGCAGTTTTTTTCCTCAGAAGTGTAGGGCCTTTTAGGACTTATTTTTGCTGCTGTTAGAAAGCATTCTGAAGATGCCACAGAAGGGATGAGACACAAAAGCTGATGTCAGATTAGATGGCTTTTTGTCTTTCCTGCAATGCCCTTCTCTACCCTCCTACTCACTCCTTTATATCTGAAATAATACAAATTCTGTTATAGTGGGAAATAAGTGAGATGACTTTAGTTTATTCTTGAAATCAATTACGAAAATGAATATGTAATTCCAGGATAAATAGAAGTGAAATTCTATTTTTACAAAAGTAGAAGCTGATGATAACAAGAAGTGTGAGCATGGAAGGATATTAGAAACACACTAAGTAGCTAGTCTCAGGATGATCACCACATTCCAGGGCTGTTATTTTGTGGTGCTTTTTTTTACCTTTTTTTTTTTTTTTTTTTTTTTTTACTTGTTAACACAGAATGAACCTAGGTGTCTCTAGCAGCAGTGATGTTCAGGAATCTAGGGAAAAGTTTAAAAAAAAAAAAAAAAAAAAGAGCAAGCATCACAAATCAGTAATCAAAACGAAGGAAGAACTTACATTCTTATCTGCAAGATTAATTTCTGTTGTTCAAAGTAATGTTTGTCGCTTTTAAGGTAGTTGCATGCATATAAATATGGATTCAACCCTGGCCTACAGCACCTTGAATGAAATATCACAAGGAGATTTTCTAGGTCTGGCTTATGGTTCACATGAAGGTAGTCTACATTAGCTCTTACGGTGTGTGAATGAGAGAATTTGGGATTTAACAGTCAATGTTAGTCAGTAGTCGATGTGCTAAATGCTTAAAAAAAAAAAAAGCTTTAAGTGTCATTTATTGACAGCTGTTTGTGTCCAGGTGTGTTATTAAAGGTAACCAGAGTCTGGGAAGTGCTGTTAGTGTCTCTAAGGACAATTATAAAGATAAAAAATATGAACGGAATAATAATTGTTTTGAAACCAGCAATAATTGCTTTTCTTCCTTCTGGTTCCCACAGGTGAAGATGTCCTCTGCAGGTACTTCAGTAATGAAAGGATACCCCCAATCATTGAAGAAAGTCCCTCCACACAACAGCCCTTTTCAAGACCTGTGTCTGAGAAGCAGTTAGTAAGGGGAATGGATTATATTCGAGGCAGTAGGTGTTTTATGAATACAGACCTCCACAACAGTGCAACAATTCCTTTTCAAGAGGAAGGTGCTAAAAAGTCCTCTGTTACATCATCCACAAAATCTTCCTCTGCAGAGCCCTCGCTACTGGTCAGTTGGATAACAAGGCTTAAATTGTTGACTCATTGACTATCGATCACAGGATGGTTACCCAAGTGCCTTGGTTCATCAGTCAGACTTCTCTGCTTTTCAGCTTAACTGATGCATAGTGACTAATGCAGTGTTCTTTTCCTGGAGAATCTTATATTCTTGCCTTTTTGTTTGTGATTTTTTGATGCATCAGAGGGTTGTGTAGTGCAAGGAGGAAAGAAAGATGAAGTTCTTCTTAATGGCCAAAAGTTGGGAGTTTGTTCCCTGGGAAATGAGTAAAATTTTGGTGATGTAAATACCACACGTGACCTGAAATCTGCATTACTATTCAGAGAAACCTTTGTATTATAGTGAAGCCCAGTGGCGCTTCATTTGTCTGAATGCTCAGAGGCTGATGTGACTGGCTGGATGTCATAATATGTAGGGCTCAGTGAAAGTTGGGTTACTTTCCTGACCAGGAAAGGCAAGGAGGCAAAGAGCGGTTTGATGCAACTTAGCAATATGTTGTAAAATCTTATTGCATGAGATCAAGCCTGTGAGGATGAAGAAGTAGCATTGTTATTCTCTCTCTGACATCCAAGATCTGAGGAAAGTCTTAGGAAGAGGGATCTCTTATCTAGAGATGTTTGCAAGTTGGACTAGTTTAACTGTAAATCTGTCCAACCTGATTTATCTTCTATGTACAAATAGTACAAATAACGTGCACAGAACAGCTGAAGTGCTCATCCGTAAAGATGTATGGATTACTACAATATGCCATGGAGATGCATCTGTAGAGGTGGTAAAAGAATATATATTTTTTCCTTAATTGTTTAAGAATGATTTGCTGTTAACCAAAGTAATCTTTTAAAGACAGTCCTGTTGGACTTAGGAGAATTTTACAGTGGTTCAGTTTTTGAAAGATGTGTTAGTTTTTATTAAAAGTATGTGCTGTGATACATTACAATTGTAAGATATCTTGCTATTTTAATTATAGCTCAATGTTTTCCCCTCCAGAATTTTAAAGTAGCATTGGGTATTTTGGGAGAAAAATAAAACTTGTTTAACAGAAGAAGAGGATATTAAAGAGGTATTGTTTAAAACTGAATGTACATAAGATTGTTCGTATGCAAACAGTTGTGTTTAATTTAAATGTTAAATATAGTTGTATATATTTTTTACTCAGAGTTTGTACCTTCCTGTCTGCGGTACTGTGCATGAATTAGTCAAATGAAAGAAAAAGGAAAGTCTTTGGTATTCTCCACTAATTTTAAGGCTATTTTCATAGATGTTATATTGCCAACAGCTTTTCCTCCTTTGGTCTTACTAAAGAAAAGAAGTCAAATTTGTAAATAATAATTGGTGGGGAAAGAGGGAGCTTAAACACTACTTTGCACTTTGGACTGGGGCAGGAATTGTACCTGATAACATGAGTATTAAAAACATACCATAATTCTGGCTATGAAGATGTTAACCTTTCTCCTGCAACATGTTCTTGAAATTGTGCTACAGCCCTGCAGAGACATGGTGTTAAATTCAGTTCTGAATTAATTACATTTGATTGTTTCTCACTGGTGATTTAAGTGAGGGCTGGTTTGGACCTCTTTGATCCCAGAACATTATGTAGTGTGGTAGTCTTGTGCAACTCTTCTCCACCTCTGACATGGCATTTGTAGTAGGGACACAGACAAACACAGTTGCAGTGCAGTTGAATCCTAGACCAGTTTTGGTCCTGCCTCTGAGAAGAGGGCTCAAACTTCAATGTTTTTGGCACTATGCTGTCCAGCCCCAAATTGACTGAACTGTTTGAAATAAGTGATACTAATCCAGTTCAAATAACATGCCTGACTGGGGAAGGATGCAACATGGTGTATACATTCATGCATGTTGATATGGAAGAAACCATAAAAGTACTTGATATCTTAGGATCCTCCTCAGCATATTTTCGAAACACTGAAAAACTTAAGTTTGATTCCTTTGTTCAGTTAGGCTATCTTGCAGTTTGATCTAAGAGCAGCGGAAGGAGCTTGATCTAATTTAACAAATAGCTTTAAATCAGTTCATCTGTGAGAAATAGAGGAATTCATAAGCATTTAGGCAGTGACACTTTTCAAAATATTTTGTTGCCTAAATACAAGCTTAAAATTGTCAACAAACAAAAAAAGAAAGACTCAACTATATATTCTCCTCTTCATGCTCCAGTGTTCTGATCATGCTGAGTTGAAGTACTGAATGTGACCTTTTGTCAGTCATCAAGGGTGTCCAAGAGCTGACTGTCTACAGCAAGAGTTGTCTGGCTCTTGTGAACATGGGAAACAGATACTTTTCTGGAAATTACTAGAAGTTTTATTATTGTTTCCACTGCAAGTTAGCCAAGATCACTGAGAACCGTGAAGTAGTTCTCCCTTAAGTCATGTATGTTTTCCAATTAAAAAAAAAATGCTGGTGGGCTTTTTTGTATGTTTGTTTTCCTCCCCTCTTGAGTTTTACGCATCACTGTTGATGGGCCTTTGGCTATTGGAGTGTATGTATGCAGAATAAATGTAGCAGAACCCCATAAACCAGCTTTTATTGGAAAAGCTACATCCTTGCTACTGTGAATTTACTCTGTGCTCTACTAAGTTACCATGTCATCTTGATATTTTTGTATGCAAGTATTGCTTAGTGCTCACTGTATGCTGCAAACCTGTTTATGTAGTGTATGATATGTAGGAGTCTTTCTCTGGGAAGATGGCATTCTTTTGGCTTTGGAAGAGAGGTATTTTTCCTCTTGGATAACCCAATGTAAAAGCTCAAATATATATTCTCAGTAATAATAAGCTGTTTTGAGTTACGGTATGAATCGTAGATATTGGATGTGTGCGCCCTTCATACCTCCTGACTCTCTCCTTCATCCATCTCTTGTAAAGTTTTAATACAACTACTTCATTTATGGGAAGAGACAGTCCAACAGAGTGACCTAAAATGTGGCCATCTCCCTGGGTTTGAGAGCATGCGGGGGGGAGGAATAAGTGCAGCTGAAGGACTTAGGGGAGCAGACTCTGTTCTTACTAGCTAGTATCTAGAAGGGAAAAAATGAGTATCAGTCTAGGAAGACCGATGTGAAATGCAAAGAACAGCAGAAAGCATGTGTTTAAGAGCAAGCTTTACTTTTCTATTATAAATACTCTACTTGAAATGGTTTGTTTTCCTATGCGACCTGTTTTCCATAGAAAAGAATAAAGATTAAAACACCTAATCTTCTCTATCTTTGTGCATAATGCGAAATATTAAGAAACTGATGTTTAGCAGACAGCAAATGGCACAGATTGTTTAGTACTATCATTATCATTTTGGAGAAATGCTGTTGTTAGTTTGGGAGAATGGTTTAAAATGCAATCAAGACTTGCAGAAATGAATGTCGTAATATTCCTGAATGAGATTGTTTTTCTTCTTTGCAGTAATGGCTCCTGTTAGAAGATCTGGTATATAGAGAAGTGTTAAAAACTCAACTTTTTCAGATAACTCCTTCTGCACTTTAATCTCATCTAAAAATGGTGAAATCTGTTCTGTACTTTTCTAATATTTTTTCCTACTCACCACTTTGAACCATATTAATTGAAAAGTGAGGTGAAACACCTGAAAAGTCTTAACTCCAAAATACTCTTGGCCCAAGAAATTAAACCTGTAAGATTGTGATCACTTAAGTCTGTACTCTGTGCAATGAATACAGAGGGTGCTCTGTAGTTTTGGAGAAGAAAAAAAAAAAAAAGACACAGCTAGGAGTAATTGCTGCCTTAATCTCAGAAAAAAGGTACGTAACAAGTTAGAAACTGTTGTTATGCAGAAACTTGGCTTGTTTCTTGGTAATGAAGATAAGTATGTGTATGTGTGATAATAAAAGCTATGCCTAGATTCACTTTCCTGATGAGTGCAACGTGTAGCATAATATATATTTAGTACAGTACCACACACACAGTATTCTGCTCTGAGTGCTCTGGTATGGTGGCAGAATGGCATGATTCATTAAAAAAAATATATATTTATATAAAAAGTGTGTGTGTGTATATATGTATATAAAAAAAAAAACACCACTGAAATGAAAATATTTGGTACTTTGCTATGTACATAGTGATATAGTGTTTCAGGAATGTACACTTCAAAAATATTGAGCAGGCTTCAGTTTTAGCCTGCAGAGTATTTGCAAGCCAATATCCTGGGTGTTCCCATGTATAAACATTACGAGAAAATATTATTCTAGATAGTAATGTGCAAGAGGAAATAAGATATAAAAATTAATACTAATGGCTGGTGGAGAGAGTTCAGGGCAATTCTTAAAGCCACGTGTTTCCTCTACTACAATGGATAGTGAAATTGACTGGTGTATGGATTCTGGATGACCAGTGGAGGTGAAAAGAGTATTGAGTTTATACTAATCAGTGAATGAATTGTGTTTTCCTTCTCCTAAGCAGGTGGTTTTAAAAAACAATCTGTATAAGCTGAGTGTTCATTGAGCTGAAAGAAGAAGAAAAAAATCTATACTTTTCCAAGCCAGGAAACAGATGGTGAAGTTGACTTCCTTCAGAGTTGGAAAGGGTAAAGAATTTTCTCTGTATGAAAACTATTTGTGTACAAGTCTTATTTCCTGTTTTATTACAGGTGGTCTTCACAAACTGCTCTGTACATGTAGCCACATCCTAAATAGACCAATTTAAACCTTTTTATCAGGCTGTAACTAGGATCTTGATGCTACATCTTGTAGCATGAATTAGAAAGGCTTATGCCTTATGGGTCCTTTGAAGTAAACTGATTTTGTTGGGCTGTAGAAGTGAGAAGTGGCTTCTTCTCTTTAGTGTAAATTTTCCTTTGCACATGCTGTGCGTATGGAGCACCTCCTTTTAAGATTTGGCCGTCACATACTGATGCTTTTGTTGTATTGCAAGCCATAAAGTTTTTTAAAGGTCAAGAGCTCTTAAAGCCTTAAACTAAAATGCAGAAAGAGCAGTCCAAAAAGACTCAGTTCAGAGAAGGAAGAGAGAGGAGCAGGGCTAAATTTGAATGTGTGGATGGGTGTCCTTGTCAAACACCCTGTCAGCAGCAGAGCAGCAGCTCTATGGAGAAGACAGCCCACACAAGTTTCTTCTGTGCCCGTTTGTTTCTACTGCTACATTTGTGTGGTGCTGGAGTATGAGACAAGGGCAGTTACTCAGAGTAGGAATATATAGCTCCACACGTGGCACTTGAGCTGTTAGATGCATGACATAAGCAGTCAAGAGCCACTGTCTACATATTTTCCTTAATTCCGCTGCCTATGTTGCTGCAGCATTAGTTTAAAATAGTAAGTCCTGTCTATCCTATACCTGCGCAGTATGAACCCGGGTGTCTTGTATGTGTAGCCAGCGGTTTTGCCGCCTTTTGCGGTAGTTGGTAACTGCCAGCAGCATTGTCATCTCCTGCTGGGCCTCATGCAGTGGTCCAAAAGGTTAGCTAGGTTAGATTTCGCTGGACTTGGTCCAGAAGTAGTGGGTCAGATTTGAAAATCATATTGTTGGGTCAGTGTAATTTTAATAAGTTGTGATTTTTTTTATTATACGTGTGGAATATGAAACAGGCAGAGGTTGGCTGTTGCATGTATTTTGCCAATAGGAAGAAAAATGAGAATTAAATACTCTGTGAGGGGGAAAGTCCAGACCGGTGGGTGTCCTCCAGCTCCTGCTGGTGGGAGAGATGTTTGTTTTAGCAAGACATGGGATGGACGTAAACATTTATTTTTAAGCCTCCTTGTGTGGCCACCTCAGTTGTTACTTAGGATAATGTAAACCACCGGCTTTCCCCCTGAAGTGGAATTAATCTTTTGCACGTTTTTGGAAGAGGGCAAAGATACCTTTTGGTGCTTACATGTTTTGTTAAACTGGGTATGGAGATGGAAGAATTAACTACAAAACAAATGAGGCACAGAGCTGTTTTTTTCAGGGAAAATCCCTGGCTCGATTTGTGACTGTAGTTCCTGCTCATTCCTTGGCCTCTGGTGAGGATGGAAGCTCCCCAGGTGCTGTAGCAGTTTGGCAGCTAGGCTACAGACAAGGAATCAGAGGTAACCGTTTCCGTTGTACAATGCCACTGTAAGCAAGGCGACTTAGTTGCTTGTTATTTTTCTGGCAGCAAGTGAACTCTCTTAGGATGGATGGGTCAGTGCAGGAGCTGCTGGGTCCAACTGGCAGAGGAGATCCTAAGGAAGCAGTGGGCTTTGTTTGCTACTTGTCTCCAAGTCTTCGAAGCTCCTCTGGCAGAGCATGGCGACCTTTGCTTAGAGGCTTTTGGTTTGGAAAATAATTACTAAAAGCCATAGAAAATGCCATAGCCTTAACTGATACATGTGTTTAATGGCTTTTCCAATTAGCTACATGCTTCTTAGTGCTACTTATAAGTGCTACTTGCTTCTGTCTTCCTTCTGCCACTAGCTGCTTCCAGTGCAAATATTTCTAAATAAGTCTTCACTTGTTTTTAGTGAAAGTTAATAAAAGTATGTGGTCATCAAACAGTCCATAAAGCTTTATCTGTAAATGGGTAGAAACAGCAACTGAAAAGATACCCCTTCTTCTATGTTATGGATAATAACCTTACAAACAATACTGAATAATAATGAAACTAAGGATTTTCACCCCTCTGAAATGATCAACCAAACTTTAGCACCTGCATCTTCAGTGGTCGTTTTATTGCAAGATCAGTAGTTCGGATGTTGTAGGTTCTTGTAGAGCAACTGGGGGCGTCTTAAATGTCTCTCTACAAAACATGAACAAAGGCTTAGGCATAAAATAACTGATCTCCAAAATTTATTATTTCCCTTCCATCTTCCTGTCTACCCTTCTCTTCCTTAAATTAAGGCCAAGGGACTTTACAGGGATTTATCACAGAAACAGCTATAAAACTTTTAATATTTATAACATGATCTAGTTTGTTTCACTATCTGAGCTCTCTGGTAAAAATAGTGCTGCCTGCAAGGCAGTATTTCCAAGCTCTTGGTTCATCTAAGAATTCCTCTCTGCTTACTCAGCTGCCAGCTTAGACTGCTTTGAAGCTGCGTGTACCACCCCTAGCAGTAGCTGGCCCTCAAACTATAAACAAACTGGCCTTTTATCACTGGAGAGCAAATAAGGTCTGCTTTTTCTCCTAGGTCTTGAGTTTTGTAACCCTGGATTTGTGAGTCGTGTTAGGAAGATGGGTGGGGACCTGCTGCACAGGCCCCCTCCTTTTTCCAGCCTATTCCTCTCCTGCTGCCTATTGATTTCCTTGGCAGCATGGAGAGAATTGGCGAGCAGGAGCCTACCAACTGCTGCAGCAGACTCTCTCTCCTCCCTCTCAGGAGCTGAGAATGGATTTGGCTCAGCTCCCAAAATACAGGTCTAGAAAGTTTTTGGTTGCAGAAGAAACAGGAGGTACAAACATCTACGATCAAGCCCATCTAATTATTTCCCAATGGGGAATGCTGGCTTGGGATGCTGCCAAAACACATCTGGGCATTAACCCTTGAAGAAGCAGTGGTGATCTCAGTGGTGCACTCCTGCTGTCATGCAGGAGCTGCTCTGTGAAGCTTTGATTGGGAATGGGTTTGATTTTTCACTAGGAGCGTTTTCTCTGAGTAGGTGGTCAGTAGGGGATTTCCGTCCATTCCCATTACTGCTGTTCTGTGAGCTGGGAGCAAAGTAACCCTCACCCCTGCATACTAGTAAGGGAGGGAAGAAGTGGGAGTGATGGGCTAGGTTATACACCTGGTGTTCTGCAGTGACGGTATGATCCTTGGTGATGTGACTGTGGTCCCAACAAACTGCAGGTCAGAAAGAGTTTGAGTATACTTCAACAGCAAATGAGTCTGGGAGACTGAAAACCGGAGTTAAAGGCTAACATGGTAAAGCGACATGAACTGTAGAAGAGTGAAAGCGGTTTGGAAGATACTCCATGTCATAGCATTAACACAGGCAATGTGAAGGAGACACTATTTAAAAAAAAAAAAAGATTTGGCAACCTATGGTTTTGGCTCTTAGTACAGAGGGGCTTAATTCAACTAATATTAGGCAGAAAGGCCTTTGTCAAAGGAAAGAAGACAAGGAAGCTTGGGTTGGATGAGCAGCAAGATGTTGCAAGGCAAAGCACAAACACCAGAGGGTACTCGTGTGAGTGAACCTGGCCACAGGATAAGTGCTTGAATTGCTTCTTATCAAAGTTTGCAGTTGTGCTCACAATGAATATGGGCTGTGGGGGGGGGATCCTCTAGCAGGATGTAGAAGAGTCTCAAATTTCAGTATCATGATTCATTTCTCCAGCGGTTGACCAAAGGAGGGAGCATGGTGGGAAGCTACCATGAAAAATACTCCAAGAAATGGCAGGGAACAAAAAAAAAAAACCACCACCAGAATTTCAGAAATCCTGAACTAGCTCTTCTGACTGATGTGAAATCTCCCCGAGTTCACCCCTGCAAATGTGAATTTCACTGTTTCCAGGGAAATATTTGGCACATTTTCAAATTTCAGAAGATTTTGGGACACACTCCGGTCTCACACAGCGCTTGCTGCTCGGGTAGCTGGGTGAGATGGGAGATATTTTGGCAAGGGTGGGTGAGTCTGACAATCCTGGGTCAGGGCAGGAGCTGCAAGATGAGAGTTACACCAGCCTAACGAGTTTAACACAAGCTCTTCAGGTTGCATATGTATAATGTCTGCATCCTAAGATGAAGCAAAAATCAGTTATGAGGAAAAAAACACAAAAGTATGGGTCACAAACCATTGGTGGAAAAAGATATGCATGGTTCTGTGGTGACATTCTGTTTTTACTACATACCTTGCAACCTTCAATCCCCTGCCACCTCCTCCTTTGCTGAAGCACAGTGGCCTGTGGTCGCATGGGTGCTGCGCGTGCACTCAGGCAACAACTAACTGCATGTCCCCTGGAGAGCACCTTGGGCTGGTTCTATGTTGCGGAAGGCAGTACTGTGTTCTAAATGCTCATGCTGCTTTTGTTGTCCAGGATAAACAAGCACTTCTCCTGGGAAGTTAACAGGGCTGATCTGGTAGGAGGTTCTTTCCCAGTCAGCACAAGGTCTGATTCTTCTTTTTTTTTATTTTTATTTTTTATTTTTTGTGTTAAATCTGAGCTGTTTGGCTTAACAGAGCCGTTTATAGCTACAGGGGTGAAATAAAAATAGGATCTTGTTGATGAAGAGGAATCAAGTGAACTTCTGAATAAATGAGAAAGGGAAATTAGAGAAGTAAAAGCAGGCACTATTTCTTCATCTTTGAGCACTACACTAAGTAAAAGTACATTCATTTTGCTTTTGTGTGTTCATTTGCTCTCAGCCTATATCTGGAAATTTTTAATGGTTTTCTCCTACGGGTCTTGAACTTTCAAAATGGAGCTGCAGTTAACTCTGTGAAATGCTTAGGAACAAGCAGCTGCTTACTGTTTTGCGGTATCTAAGAAAGAAACATCTGGCTTTTCT
Organism: Pavo muticus; assembly: GCA_016647715.1. Classification (NCBI taxonomy): domain Eukaryota; kingdom Metazoa; phylum Chordata; class Aves; order Galliformes; family Phasianidae; genus Pavo; species Pavo muticus. The sequence goes on along the minus strand of JACDJE010000039.1, from coordinate 1,809,637 downwards.
GTTCCTTCCTAGCCCTTCCAGTCTAAAACCAATGCACATCACATCAGGTGGCTTTCAAAATGATGAGCTTGCCTCTAGGTCCTCTTGTCATTGCCCTGTTCACTGCAACTTTCGAGAACAATTTTTTTAATAGGTGTATAAAGGCTGGAGATGCTGGAGTATGTAAATACAAGTGAATCTAGCTGTTAATAGGTTTGAGAACTGGAACTCTGTTGTAAGGTAACAGATACAGTGCTGCATTTTAGATGGAAAGTTATTCTTCAAATAGAAGTTGTTTTGATATGTACTTGGACTATTAATTATGCTTTCGATTCAGAAATGCACAAAGCACCATTTGTGTGCATCTTCAGCAAAGTTCATGTGGAAACACTGAATCATCCAAATCATTTGAATGATGCGTACTATTCAGGGGCTGTTTTCTTCAGCAGGCAGCTGGTGATCTCTCTTCCTGTATTCATGGGGCAGTTTTGAGGGGGTGGTAAGAAAAGGAAGAGGGGAAGGAGTCCCAGGTGCCAGGGCAGCCCTTTTCACATATGCAAACTTTGACTGATCTCTAGACTTGTGGTAAGTTAAAACTCTATTCAGAGGATTGAAGAAACAATGTACATTACAACCAAGTTATACAAGTTGTTTTGTTTTAAAGTAAAAATGTTTTACACATTTTGCAGGTGTTATCTGCTTAGTGTAAGTTATGTTTCAAGCAGTGCTTCCTGAGGAGGACGTGGGAGTTGTGCAAAGGCAGGAGATCCCTCATGGATTCTGTGTCTGCTGCTGCTCCCATCCCGAACTCAGGAGATTTGGCATTGGCTGGGAAATGGAAACTCAGCCTCTCTCTTGTGCAGCTTTAATTGTATGTGTTCAACAACCTAATCTTGGTGGTAGAGAAGGGTTGTTTAATACAGGAAAAGCTAATGAGAAAGAATTAATAATGAAACAAACACAGATAATTGTGTGGGTGTTTTTTTGTTGTTGTTTTTTTGGGGTTTTTTTTTGGTGGTAGTAGGGGCTAGGGGAGACAGTAGTTTTGCTGGTACTCCTTCCTACGCATCAGACAGCTTTAGTTTTCCAGATAATATGATGCCTTTAGTTTTCTCTGGGATATTATGTTGATATTGGCAAGCAAGCAAGCAAGCTCGCTATGATTTTTTATGCTCTGTCCCTCTCTTACACTCTCTCTTACTTATTTAGATCATGCACATTTTGTAACAAGCAAAATTGTACAGTTGTAAATGTCCGCAGCACACTGGATCCATGATTTAATTAGTTTCTAGGCACGTTCATACAAATAATTAAAAATTCAGAAGGTCTAAATGGCAGAAGTTAAGTGTCTGGGTTTGGAATAGAAAAAGCAATGTAGAGGTGCTTTGCTCAGAGAACTTGCTGGCTTGATGTATAAATACGTGTGTGTATATATATACATGTACTTCTAAGCAAAGAACAGTGAAAAGATTTGGGGCTTTTGTTTCCAGCAGGTTCTTTCAGAATGTCTCTCATTGACCAAACTAGTGGAGAATTTCTGTTCCTTTTGGTTACCATCATTTTAGGGCCGGCAGTGCCCATCACTGAAGATGGAGTGCTTGCCACAGCAGACAGTTTTTACAAGGAGGGGCAATGGCATTTTAAAGGCTCTGCTCTGGGAGTGTTGGCCTCTCAGAAAACACTGAATAAATTGGTGTTGAATAGTCTTAAGTGACTGATTTGTTGTCATAAGAACAAACATGATAAAGATTTCTGTAAATAAATAAAATTATAGGGCAGATTTTCATAGGACAAGAGGCAATAGGCTTAAATGGAGCATGTAGAAAAATCTATTTACTAGGAGAATTAAACACTGAATTAGAGATCTGAAGGAAGCTGTGATGCCTCTATTACTTGCTGCCTTTAAGAAACAGGTTAGATGGTCCTCTGTCAGGAATAGTCCAAGTGTAAATGACCTGATGGGAGAGACAGAGTTAACGATCCCTCGAAGTCTCTTTCCTAATTTGCACATAAAGCCTGTGGATAAAAGCCTCGATTTTGGTGGCTTTATACAGGTTGGCCATGAGCCAGCAGTGTGCCCTGGTGGCCAAGAAGGTCAATAGCATCCTTGGGTGCACTAAAAAGAGTGTGGCCAGCAGGTCAAAGGAGGTGATCCTCACCCTCTACTCTGCTCTGGTAAGGCCTCACCTGGAGTATTGCATCCACTTCTGGGCTCCCCGGTACAAAAAAGACAGGGATCTCTTGGAAAGGGTCCAGCAGAGGCCCATGAACATGATAAAGGGCCTGGAGTACCTCTCTTATGAGGAAAGGGTGTGCGACCTAGGTCTGTTCAGCCTTGAGAAAAGAAGACTCAGAGGAGATCTGATCAATGTCTATAAACATCTAAGGTGAGGCAGGCAAAGGGACGAGGCCAGACTCTTTTCAGCGGTGCATGGCAACAGGACAAGGGGAAATGGCAACAAATTGAAGTATAGGAAGTTCCGCACAAATCAATCTAGTTGGCCATCTTTGTCTTCTCTCTGGACCATACTATTTTTTTCCATAAGTAACGCATGCTTCTTCAGGCTTATGACTGTTACCTTGACTGTGATTCAATGCACATGGGAAAGCATCAGTTATTTCAGGAAGCAATAGATGAGTGTGTGCATATGATTCCAAGATTAGTTCCTCGGTACGTTTTCAGATAACTGATGTATATGCAATTAAAATGTTTGAAGACGTGAAGTGCCAAGTTACTGATAAACAATGATTAGTCATGCAAATAAATGGAAGTATTTAAATTAGAGCAATTTCAATATGACTCATATTGTGGAAAAGAACCTGTATAGAAATACGGAATAGGCAATTTATTAGTGGGAACAACCTTTGATTAGGGGAGTTGAGTTTTAAATTTTTTAGGGAGTATTAATACACAGCGAAGTAGCAATGTAAGAGAATAATAATCTAAGTTAAAAACCAATAATTAATAATCTCTGTTTTTTTAAACATGTTGAGAACTACAAACAAGATACTTATATCTTCTCATCTCTGCTTGAGCCACACTACAACTAAGAGTATCTTGGGAATCCTCAGATATGTACTGCCTGAAAACATGGCAGCTTTGCTGGCTGGTTTGAGTCATGACCTATGATGCTATGGTAGTTTTGTGTTAGGATTTACCACCACTTTTCTGCCAACATCTTCCTTGAAAAGACTTTCTGTGGACAATCTTCCACCTTTCTGACTGTGAGTAACAGAAAGTGGTAGGAACACTTGATACGAGGCCTTCTGCTATATAGGAGATAGCTTGGCAAGATTTGACACTCAACAGTCACTTTACATCTGTATACAGTTATGTGAAAAGTGAGAAGAAATAAAGTGCTAGGCCCAAGACTTTGTTCTGCTGCAAAGAGAGAGCTTTGGAGAGTTAGAGCCAGATCTTTAATGTTTTTGAATATGGTGGTATCTTCTACTTCCCTTGGAGAGCAGGATCAGGCACCTCTTCTGCGCAGTGAAGTGGAACATCAGTATATTATTATTGATACATGCATGTTCATTACCTTTGGCAATATATCTGAGCAATGCGAGTGATGAATATTTGATGGACTATAGGAAAGCATTAATGAAATTATGCCTTGTCTTTTTGTTTCTGGTGCCAGTAGTTGTTTAAAGTGGAGTATGCCTGAGTTCAACTAACCTTCAATTAAAAATCAAGAGAAGGAACGGTTTGCTTCTTGGTTTATCAACACCATGTAGTGCCTCAATTCACCATCTGCTAGTCAGAATACCTGCAGTCTACTTAATTTATCAATAAACTGTGAAGGATCAAGTGAATCTTCTAGTCTGGCTTCCTAGGTTTAGTGGAACTTGCTGAGCAATATGAGTGCATTTACGTGTGTATATTCATGGGTATATGTTTGTATATCCATATATTTCTAATCCTGCTCAAATTTAAACTACTCTTCAGTAAGAGTTCTCAGAGATGAAATTGCAGGACTTGTCAGTTCCTGCTACATCTCTTCTGAAGAGCATATAGTTGAAAAGTCAAGGCATAGATCTGGCAGTTGCCACATTTCCTTGTCAGCACAGCAAGTCTCCTCAACACGAAAAGAAAAAAAGTCTGGCTCAAGTCAAAGTCTTGATGCAAGTTACACGAGATGCAACTTTATGCCTGTATGAGAGGTATATTTCTCCTGCTTTTTTTTCCCCCCCTCCCTTTAAACTGAGAGTGTACAATAAATTTTGAGTCATTGAGATTATGATGCCAGTAAAGAATCCTGGAAGTGTTCTTTTTTGTGATTCCCTGCCCCATTGGCTGTCTAACAACTTTCAGTGCAAACCGTCATGTTAATCATTGCTATTCTTTTTCTTGCACTTGGAGTGCAGCTGTGTCTGTCTCCCCTTTTAAAAAGGGGTCAAATTGACATTTAAAGTTGAACTTCAAAGAAAATCTGTTGTGACTTCGTGACATTCCTAAAACCGGTATTCTTTGCATTTTGAACAGGAACTTTACCGTGGAGGAATTTACAACTTATTTTCCTCTTAATCCTTCTCTCTTAGGTCCTGGCTCTGTTCCAGATTGTAGAAACTGGATTTGCAATTGCCTTATTTACAAGGCGGAGTTTTTTTCCCCCCTTGTTTGCGTACCTTGACAGATTGCAGACTATCAGGCGCCATTTAACCCTTTAAAAAAATATCTTTCAATTTCTTCTGTCTTAACAATACATTCGTATTCTCAAGAAATCCTAATCAGAATAAATAGGAAAAAAATGATTATTATGGATTAAAATTGTAACACCAGACAGCAAGTCAAATTATGGGCTTCCAAGAATGGGTTGAACTAGACTCAGTTGTGTTCAGTTTTGTTAGCAGTGAATTTGACTTAAAATTCCAGCTTATTTTTCCCAACTAATTTGCAGGTTTGGATAAAAATTCACATAAATGGTTTAATTTTTCCAGTCTAAACTTAAAACAAGTGTCAAACATGGTGGTAAGTATTTAAGATAATAAAACCCTCACTGCAAACAAGTCCTTGTTTGAGTCTGTGGTGAGAGTCAAAGGATGAGAGAGGGTCTATTCCAGAGTTTGGCTACAGGAAATCTTCTGAGTTGGTTGTCCTCCCAGTGTCTATGGACCTCTGCTGGGCTCTTCCCTTTCCAGGAAATGGCTGCAGCAGCTGACAGGCCCTGTTTGCATGGCTGGAGGTAGAACAAGAATGGTCACAGACTGGTTGAGGTTGGAAGGGACCTCTGGGTCTATCTGGTCCAACCCCCTTGTGGCTTACGAAGATCACCAGGGAGGACTCTCTACAGCCTCTCTGAGAAACCTCTACCGTTGCTCTATCACCCACACAATACAGAAGCATTTCCTGTTTCTCAAAGACAACCTCCTACGTTCCAGTTTGTGCTCGTTACCTTTTGTCCTGTCACTAAGACCCACTGAAATGAGCCTGGCTCTGTCTTCTCACCTTCCCTTCAGGTATTTGCATTTGTACATGAAAATCTGAGTTTCCTCTTTAGGCTAAAAAGGCCTAGCTCTTTCAGCCTTTCCTCATAGAGTTGCTCCACTCCCATCATCTTAGTGGCCTTGCTCTTTGTAGTACCTCCTTTAAGGTATGACAGGGAATGGACTGTGACTGGAGGAGCTGGAGTGTTTGTTGGGTAATTCAGCACGGGTTGTTGCTGAAGGTCCTTGATGAGATCTGTAAATTAGAGCAAAGAAACTCCCCACACCGAAACATGTTTGATGTCTGCAAGGTTCATCCACACAACACCTTATTAATGCACGGGAAGCCAGCACAGAGGCTGAAACTCAGGCCTCCTCACTTCTGATGTTGACACTGAGTGATCTTTTCAGTGCTGGTGCCCTCGGGCACTGTGCCTATGATGCTAGCCTGAAGTTCCAGCAGGTTGGAGGAGGGGAGAATCTTTCTGTTAGGTGCAATACTATTTTTATTTTTATTTTTTAATGCTTGCATCCTACATGTGACCCCTTAAGAGACTGTATGAAGACATTGGTGGCCCAGTTGAAGAGATCTGGTGCTTTTCTGCAAACTGCAGGATCTCCTGTTTGTAACCCTGGCCAGTGACCCTACATGAATTCCTGTTGGTTTTGACCAAGATGGGAGTTTTTATGAGAGCATGAGGTCAGTGACAACACAAACGTGTATTGCTCATACAGCACACTCTCATTCCTATAAGTTTATTTCAGATGGATCTATGCATCCTATTCTCTCACTGGGAATTTCTGACAATGTTTTGTTGCTATTTTACTTAACATTTTATGAAATATCGCCATGTGAGCAGATGATGTTTGCCATCTGACTGTTTTGGTGGTTAGTCTTTTATCAACTGCTGTAATAGAACACAATAATAATAACTGAGCTAGCTCAGTTTTTGAGGAAGTGTAAGCGGTCACCAGCAGCTTGAATTTGCTGGCTTGCTCAACCCTCTCTTATATTTTATCTCAAATAGATTTCATAAAATTTCTGATTCTTGAATTGTCTTGTCTATAAGCCTGATTTTACAAGTCCTTTAGAAAGGACTAGTTCCTAGTTCCATTGTTTTTTATTTATTTTTCTTGGTGTTTGATTGCCTGGCTAAGCTGTGTGGGTCTCTCTCTTTTTCACAGTCGTATAAAGATGATTTATTGCCCCTGTGGATGAATACTGGTATTCATACAGAGGAAGTCAGTAAAAATCCACTCGATAATAATGACGAGAAAGAACATTACCATGTAAAGTTGAATAGATCATCTTCTGTAAATCTGGATAATAGCAAGACTTGTGGTATCTACTTAATTGAGGCCTTGGTCCTGCAAGCTTTTGTGTAAATCCATTTATGTAGCATTATTGACTTCTAGAGGACAGCTAGAGTTCATAAATTAGTCCAAAGGCTACTTCAAGAGATAGTTAAATCCCATCTATTTTTAATGTGTTTAATTCTCAGGCTGTGGTCATACATATTTTGTATTTCACAGGGAGAGGAAGGCTATCCCAGAGGTTAATATCTGTTAACTGGGAATTTATGAGTTCTGAGCACAGGACCTAGGGCTGCTGCCGCCTGCCTGTGCCATCAGGTGTCCCAGCACTAAGAAAAGCAAGGTCTTGGTAGAGACAGTAATGTTAACTCTTACACTGCCTTACAAGAATAGCACCTTCAATGCTGTGGAGCAATCAAGAACTAGCCATGACTCCTCACCTTCATGGTTTAGTAGTTTGACTGACCTTTGACAGTCGGAGTGCATGTAGCTTATTGCACAGTTAGGGTATGAAACTTGTTATAAAGAAATAGCCGTGGGTTTGCCATCAGGAATAACCTTCAGGAAAACTTTTTGGCCTCATCCACAAGCTAAAACAAAATTTACTTTATAGTAAAAGTGACGTTTAAAAACACTTGGGTAGATAAGATTGAATTTATTTGTTTTTTTTTTTTTTTTTGAGGGAAAAAAAAGATTTTAAACAAATTTATGATATGATAAATATAATGGAAACGAACTTCGATTGTCAAGTGTAGTTACACTTTTTTGATACACTGAAGAACTTTCAGCTGTGATATCTCAGTAACATACTGAGCAGAAGAATGACGCTTGCTCCTGCCCAAACAATGCTGTTGAACCAAGTAAAAAATGAGAGTCCAGATGTCTCTTTAGTGGGTAGCCTTGTGTTTTATCATACATATGCGTATTATCAGAATTCACATCTGAGTTGATTCAATGTCAGTGAAAAATAACGTACATCTGAATTGTAATGGAAACCTGGATACAATACAATAATAAGAGGAGATTCCGAAGGGAGAAAATGGGAACAGGAAGTCTAAGCTTCAGCTTTTCTATATATAGAAAACACCTCAAGGGTAACCACATACTGTTTTGTATAAATTACATTTAAAATGTATTTGGTAGGCACATATTTTCAATGTGCTGTAATGATTGGAAACACATGTCGACTCTGAAAAATTATGTGAACTATGCAGAGCCCTTGCCCATGCACATAAGTAAAAGCTATTCACAGGGTATGTGTATGTAAATATTTAGCTGAAGTAACAGCCGCATGAGAACTCCCTCAGAATAATCCCCAAGTCAGAAAGCCACATATTACAGGTCTGAAATTTACCACACTGGTGTGTCTACATAAATAAAACCAACTGGAAAGATAGCAAGGAGGAAAAACACATTTAAAAAGACTATTAGATTAGAGAAGAAGAAAAATGCTAAGCCATTTTCTTGTCTCTAATCAGAAGGCAGGAAGATTATTACATGCGGGAGCTTAGACTTAGCTAAACATCTTCCTGTTCTGAGTCTTGATCTTTATTTACATGTTGCACGCAGTCAAGGCTTTAAGCATTCCCCTTCACATAACCATTATTTTGATAGAGGCCAAGAGGGGGCATGGTTGGATTTGTTTATTTCCCTTCCGGGAACAACACTATCATCTAACTCCCTCTTTATCTTTGCCAGGTCTTTGAGATGGGATGATGTCACCTTTTGTACCTATCTGGTACGTACCATGATGAGGCCTTGATCCTGGCTGAGGGTGTTGGCTGTTTGATGAATGCTGAATTGGGAAGCAGCCATAGGAAACCTGAATTTCTAATGCACTCTGCAACACTTGAGCTAGAGCAAATACAACTGATACTTGTAAAACCACCAGGACACTTGCTACTTGTCACTAGCTCTTATACAGTCACTGGTACATCAGTTCTCTTCCAGTCCTCCCACCCTTGGCCTATGACAGAGTGAACTCCTACTGCAAACTTCCTATTGCAAACTCCCTGCTTGTCTGTCACACTTGCAACTTGGACTGAGCTGCGCTGGACTTGGAAGAAGTTGATTGGTTCTAAGATCAAGGATTTCCTGACTCTGTAAGAAGGACAGCAAATAAAACACAATCCTTTACGCTGAGGAGTTTGAAAGGGAATGCCACTAGGTCTGAGGAGAGAAAACACAGCACCATCTGTGTCTGTCTGGAGTTGCCTTTTCCTTGTGTCTCTCTGAAGAGAATAGCCAAGCAGAGGTATAATTGCCTGTGATGCGGAGCATCCCCAGGCAGTAGAGGCAGACTGGCTCTTGCCTCATCTCTCTGCTGAGTCTGGGAGCTCTGCATCACTGCTGGCAAATGCAGAGCAAGGACTGCTGCTCTTCCTCACATAGGCTTCCTGGGGCTTCATCCACATCCCCTGCTTCATCAGCTTGGAGGATGTAAGGGAAGAGGAGAAGGGAAAGCAGTAGGTGAGTTGGGGAAACTCCCTTATTATCTAACAATTTCTGAAATTACTAAATGGGTGGTTGTCGAGGGGGAGAAATGCAAATGTTTTCTTGAGACAGAATGTTGTGAAAGTAGAATTTGAACATTCTGGTTGGGCTATGCCACCCAGCTTCTCTGGAAAGGGAACTTAAGTTTGTTCTGTAAAGGCTTGGAAGCTGTAGACTTGGTGTGGGAAACTCATTTATTAAAGAAGATGAATCAGTACATTTGGGAAGTTTACATCTGTCCTTGGGCTCTGCTGTCAGGATTTTTAAGTGGACACTGCATAAAACCCTAAGGAAAGTCACTGCCAAGAATATGTTTGAATTAACACTGTTATGTAGCAGCTCCTGGCAACTGAAGCACAGCTGCCACCTGGACCAAAAGGACTTTGAGAAGATGCCTTCTAGTCTCACACTGAGAGCTCGCTTCTGTGTAATTGCAACTGTGATGCTGCCATGATGTTTACTAACTTAAAATTGTGAGACTTTGGTCAGCAATTAGTAGTCTTTGCATCTTTGTAGTGTCCCTGGTGGAAAGGTTAACTGCTGATAGATACTAATGAGGTGGATTGACCTCTTCTGGGGTCTAATAACACATACTTGCTTTTGTTGGTGCCTGGAGACTGTAGTCACAACAACTGGGGAGCCCAAAGTTCCTCATATCATTTAGTGGATTTACGTTTGTTCTTTACAGTGTTTCCATATGTGGGAGGGAACCTCTGTTACTTTCACTGGGTGATAAAGGGAACTGAAATGGAGGTCAGCTGAGTTTGCTCAGAATTGTAAAGTAAGTTCAGGAATGGAAGCTCCTGAACTGTAAATTAATGCTCTCCTCCATATGGGCTATCTTCTCTGCTGACAGTCTCTAAACTGTTCAGTGCCTGATTTTCATTCAGTTCGTGGTGGGACATCTACCAGTTATTTGGTCACTGAAGTTACCTGTGTTTGATTTGATTCTTACGCCTGCAGAAAATTCATCAAAATTGTATTTAATGAAGAATACTCAAAACATAAGTCTGCAAGTTATCGCTGAGAAAAATATCTGGTTGGATATTTCTCTGTCCAAAATGACTTCTAATTTTCCTCCAAGGTTTTTAGTCACCACTTTGATCTGTTAGAGTGATTCAATTTTCTTTTTACAGTAAAAGAAATGGTCAGGGTGTTAATCTTATTTCTGTTTAGTTCTTGGATTATAATGCCTTACTGAAGAAGAGGAAGTAAATGGTTTAACCTGTGGTACAGACAAGTTGTGTAAAGAGAGGTGCAGGATTAGTTGTTTGCATTGTTTCCCCTGCCGTCCGCCATTGCATGTGGTCTCTCTGAAGGAAAGGTAAATTTACAGTTGTCTTCTGCTGCTATAGAAGGCTGAGCAGACTGCTGCAGGAGGTGGAGACTCTGCTGGATTGTAATGCCGAGACAAACCTGTCCTCTTTTACGGATTTTGGTATGGTCTTTGACTTGTTTGTGGCACTTCTTTCAAAAAATCTTTCTGCTTATTTCTGATGTTTTGTTGTATATTGCTTTTGTTTTTCCCTGTATGTAACAAGTCAAGATTGGTAAAGGACATCTAAATTACTAAGCAGACTACTGTTAATGGGGTGTTTTACAATACTGAATGCTGTTCCATCATGACCATCTTCTATTTTGCTTTGGTTGCATGGAGTTTATGGACACATGCACAGAAGCTAGTGTCTCATTAGGGCCTTACTGTCCTTACCTATGCCCAGAGTATCAAAGGTTCAGGGGAACCTCTCACTGAAACCTGAGCTCTCCACAGTGTGAGCACTGCACACAAGCACAGGTCCCTGTTGTCCCTTTTTGTCCTCTCTAGGAGGTCACTCTGCCAGCTGTCATGTCCTGAGAGTGACTTCTTTAAAATGGCACTTAATCCAGCCATGACACAGGACGCAGTGGCTGGAACAGGATGTGTGCCATCAATGTATATCTTCCATGGTGTCGAGAGGAGATAATAGTTAAATGTTGTATGGTTGGAGGAGACCGGGTCATATGCTGGTTCAAATTTTAATGTGGGCTTAGACTAGAGAGAAATCTTGAACTGCTGCAATTGTGTATTTCTGGCAGACAGCCTAAGGGAAGGGGTAAAAAGATTTTTGTAAGAACACCACTGCACAAGTATATGTTTAACATGTGCATGCATACATAATATTTATTAATCAAGGAGCTTTGAATAGCAGGAGAGGATAGCAGCTGTTGTGCATATAGCTGGGGCAGGACAGTGTTTCCCAGATGAGTAGAGCCCAGACCCTCACCTGCTGCAGGATGAGCTGCGCTCCAAGCCTTGACCCAAGATCATGTCATTGCTGTTCTTGTTTTTATTATTATTATTATTTATTAATCTTCCAGTTTGGGATTTCTGAGAGAGCAAACAGCACTTAATCAATATTTTCCTTCTGCGGACTGTAGGGAAGGGAGAGGAAGAGATCAACAGGCCGTAAGAAACAATGTTAAATGAACCCTTGTAGTAAATTTTTCTAGAGGAGAATTTTTTTTGTATGTGAGAAATTGGTGGGACTGTCTCAAACTGAAATACTACCAGAGAAGATCTTTTAAAACAAGGTAAAAGAGGCTGATAGATCACTAGGACTTGAAAGCATTCATTCGAGGTCCTAAAGCAAGTGAGAAAAAGAAATGCTGAATTACGTACCATAGTATGTAATCTATTTACTGAATTAGTTACAGGGTTATTAATTATATATTTTAGTTACACCAAGGGAATAGACAATGGCAAATTAATAACCAGGTGTATTCATGTATTCACACTCATCATGGAAAAGTAATCCTAAATTTGTTTTTCCGGGGTGAAGAAGACATTCTTCACAAACCCAGAATTCCTTGGTTTTGTGAACAAACCTAAAGTGAAGGTGCATCCAGTAAAGGAGTACGTGGTGCCATAGGTGGGTTATATCAGATGAAAAGTATGAATAGTGAATATTATTAGTACTATTATGATAGTGAATATACATAGTGAATGGTGCTATGTCCAGGTGGAGGCTGGTGATGGGCAGTGTCCCCCAGGGGTCTGTCTTGAGACCAGTGTTCTTCAGCATCTTCATCCAATGATGGGCTCGAGTGCATTCTCAGTAAGTTTGCCGATGACACGAAGTTGAGTTGGCACATTAGAAGGAAGGGATGTCATCCAGAGGGACCTGGACAAACTCAAAAGGTGGGCTTGTGTGAAACTAATGAGATTCAACATAGCAAAGTGCAAGGTTTTGGACTTAGGTCAGAGTAATCCCAGATGTATGTACAGACTGGGAGAAGAACTCCTTGAGAAAAGCCCTTTGGAGAAGGACATGGGGGTCCCAGTGGATGAAAAACTTAACATGAGCAGCAGTGTGCTCTTGCAGTTCAGAAAGCCAGTGGTATCCTGGGCTCCATCAGAAGAGGGTGGCCAGCAGGGACAGGGAGGTGATTGTCTCTCTCTACTCTGCCCTTGTGAGGCCCCATCTGGATTAATGCGTCCAGGTCTGGGGCCCCCAATACAGGAAAGATGTAGAACTGTTGGAGAGGGTCCAGAGAAGGGTCACAAAGATGATCAGAGGGCTGAAGCACCTGCACTATGAAGACAGGCTGAGGGAGCTGGTCTTGTTCAGCCTGGAGAAGAGAAGGTTGCAGGGTGACCTAATTGCAGCCTTCCAATATTTAAAAGGGGATTATAAAAAGGAGGGGAATAAACTTTTTACAAGGATAGACAGTGACAGAACAAGGGGGAATGGTTTTGAGCTCAAGGAGGGAAGGTTTAGATTGGATGTCAGGGGGAAGTTCTTCACAGAGAGAGTGGTGAGGTGCTGGAACAGGCTGCCCAGAGAGGCTGTGGATGCTATGTCCCTGGAGGTGTTCAAGATTAGGTTGAATGGGTCCCTGGGCAACCTGGTCTACTACCAGATCTGGAGGTTGGTGGCCCTGCCTGCGACAGGAGGGTTGGAACTTGATCCTTGAGGTCCCTTTCAACCCAAGCCATTCTATGATACTGAGAGAAGTGCATTTAGGAAGCACATCTTCTGATTATCCCCACTTGCCTTGCCATGGTTCACACAATAGACCAGTCTGACATTACACAGTTAGTATCCCTTGAATAAAATTAAACTAGATGTGTTCCAGAAGTGCAGTGCTGATCAGTCCATGAGACTATGGCTACTACTCATTGGCAGTACTTGTTAGATCCTCAGCTTTCATTTTGCTCTACAGATTCACTGTCCTATTGCACTACTTGCTGATGTACACATAAATACAATGGATGTGGATTTCCAGACATCATCTGGCAGAGATATTGCAAAGAGGCTTGTGGTGGCTAGGCAGCCACAAGATAAGAGAAGTGTCTTTTGTGGGTTAACAACTAATTAAAATATGGGAAACAAAGATCAGAAACAAGGTACAGAAAAGAGGAGCTAGATTTTTAGTGCGTTGGGGCTACTCAGTTTCAAAAAGAGGACTGAGATATAATGTGATAAAGGACTGCCAGTTATGGCGGGCACAGAGATGGTTACGTGGCTATTAATGCACACTTTTCCTCATACAAAAATTAAAATGTGCCACCTAATTAAAAAACAACAACAACAACAACAAAAAACAGCATGTTTAAATAAAATGTAAATACTTTTTCACATACCACACAATTAAATTTGGGGACTTGGTATGGGTTTTCTTTTGCTGAAAATAAAAATCTTTCTAAAAAGCAAGTAGCATAATTTAATGGAAAGAGGGGCAGTTAAGAGTTGTTGCACATGACAGTGCTGTGCTAAAGTTCTTTCAGGATGTCCCCAAACTGTGGAAGGCCAGATATGCTCATGCAGGTCCTCTCTTCATGTTTTCCTTTGTTCCTTTGCTCTCTACTGTGGCTCCTGCTGTTGGCCACTCTCAAAGAGTGGGTTTGGGATTACTTTGACTCTCATGCAATTCAGACCAAAAATCTGTTTTTATTTCATTTTCAAAGCTGGCATGTAAGTAGTTTAGGAAGGAAGGGAAAAAAAAAAAAAAAAAAACAATCCAAAACCAAAACACATGTAAAAACTCAAACCCATAGGATCTATTTTCTTCATTATCAAAGATACAGATACTTCACCTCCTCCATCCCTTTGGGGCATTCAGATTAGCCTTACTTCTTTTTACATAGCAACCAAGCTTCTGCAAAAGAAAGTGCTGGGAATGAAATCTGTACATCTTATCTTCTTCTCAGTCAGCATGGACTAACATGGGCTTTGCAGTGTTCAAGGAAATTTGTTTTAATTCTGGAGATCTTTCTGATACTGTGAAGACTTGCAGAAGGGCCTCTCCGCTTTCCTCTACTGCTTGTAATCTCCCTTGCATAGCCTTGCTGTAGCATCCGGCTGCACCAAGTGCATAGCTTGCGGTATCTCTTTTGTCCCCATTGTCTCTTTTCTGATTAGACAAAAAACTTAACAGGAACTACCGATACTGATACTGATACCGATACTGAAATGCATAAGGTGATCTGGAAGTGTTTGCCGAAGTGCTGTTATGCCCAAAGCCTTGCGTCGTGAGGTGTTTGGGTCTCAGCAGTTGTTTCTAGTGGTAGAACAGCTCTGTAGGAGTGGTGGTGGGATGGAGGAGCTTTGAGCCCTGCTTGAAATGTCGGGGACAGTGCGTAGGAACAGCACTGAGTCATGATGGTTGTGCGGGTGGACAGCAGTGGATAGGCTCTTAGTCTTCTCTTCGAATTGGTGCTTTCAGATGAGCTTGCCCAATGAATTGTCCATTCTGGTATAAAAGGAAAATAAATTTCTGCTGGTGGTGATGAACTTGAAAATTAACAACTTGACAATTGTCTCCTTAATCAAGGAAGATTTGGAGCTTTTTTGAGACTCAGTTAAGCAGTTGCTCCCCTATCACTATGCAAAAACCAGTGAGATATCCTCAGTGTGCCTGAATGGGAAGCTTTCTGTGCTTTTGCACAGACTTGCTATATTTAGCAGTGTGGAAGAGCTGGTAGAGTTATAACACAAGTTCTTGGTTTTTTTTTCTTGCTTGTTCTGTTTAACCGCCAGGGTACAATCTTGTCCTAACTTTTCACTTTCCTTCATAGAATTGGCTCAACACTGAGATGTGTTCTTCAGGTTCTTTGGAGATCTGCAGATGTAGTACCACAGTGAAGTGCCATATCGAGGTGCATGTTAATCTAGAGAAAAATCTTGAATCTTAGTGCTTAAATACTAGCATAAGAAGCCTATGTAAAATAGAGAGGGAGACTTTAATCACTAGACCACAATGACTCAGACATTTATGATAATGTATCACAAAATGCTTTAATTCTCTTATCTCACCTTAATATGACTGGCTGTTGATGATGAAAAGCGCAGATAGGGTGAGAGAGTGGAGGAATGTTAAAAGGTGTAGCTAGATAGAAAGAGTGACTAGGGAGTAACATTCACCCTTCTCATGCTGATAGATGGGTTGATGTGCTGGGGATGACTGCTGTGGTGTAAAAGAGAGAAAGAGGAAGTAGCAAATGCAACTGCTCTGCAACCTCAGCACAAAATGCCGGTGAGAATCAAGCACGCAACTGAGGTCGGAGCACTTCCTGGTAAACATGTTGGCATTGCCGCATGACACACTGCCTGAGGGTCTGGGGGTTCAGCAGCTGGCTGCTCTCCTCATAACAACTCACACAAAGTGTGTTGAGAAGGAATTTAATTCAATTGATCTAAATGGTAGAGGTGGCATGTTTACACCTAGGGACAGTACCATTTCTAAAAGCCATTACTTGAGAAATAAGTGTGCAAGCAAAAATATGGCAGTAGGTCAGCCTCTTCTTGCTGCTATTTCATAAAAGGACTTTTTGCGAGTTAAAATCTTGAAGGCAATCAATACGTTCTACATTTCATATAACTGTTTAAGGACAGTATTTTACTTTTAAATGCAGCAGACCCCAAAGGATGACGGAATTCAGTGCACTCTGGGTGAGTTACATCCAAGTTACTTATTATTTATTAATAAATTGTTGGCAAACTGTTAAATGTGATGATAAAGATAAATAGTTGCACTGGCTTTTTATCTATTTGTTGCTCTTACACATGGGATGAAACATCCTTCTTTTGTGTTCTTTACAAGTATATAAATGTGCTAGCCTTAGGAATTTCAGAGTACAATTTTATAAGGTGTATTCTACTGGTTAATTTTTCCTTCTCAAGTTTTCTTGAGAAAAATTACATTGAACAAATCCCCTCTTATTTCCAAGATTTTTTATATGAAAATTTGTATAAAGGTCCATGTTCATTTTTCTTTCTCTGCAGCAGCGATATTAATACAACTGGAACTGCAGGAGGCTTTTTATCAAAGATGAAAGGAAAGTGGTGACATAAAGTTGCGCAAGAAATGACTCTGAACCAAATAGCAGGATTTAGAATTCTGTACACATGCTAAACTCCTTGGTTAGTATAGTGCTGCAATAAAACCACTGTATAATGTTTAACTTTGGCAATCATCTGTTTTCAAGACACTTTAAGCAAATCTCTGGTCACTTTTCTGGAAACTGTTCTGTTTCTCTTTTCCAATAACAGTGTCATTGAAAAGGCAGCTAATATACTGCCCTCCTGTGAAATGTTTATTTTGGAGAACTCCAAAATAGAGGTATTAGTGAATTTTCTTAACATTCCTCTAGTGTAGGTGATTACTGTATGCCTCCTTTAAAAGTGTGGAGGTAGAGCTGTGGATGTGTCAGTTCATAGTCAAGAGGCGAGTCAGTGACAGGGCTGGGTGGGAGCCTCTCAGTGCTTGTTCCCCCCCAGAGGCAGCCAGATCTGTGTAGTCCATCAGCATTTTATTCTCAAAGTTAAATACACAGCTAATTTCCTTTTAATTCTGCAAAATCATACTCCCACAAGGTTGATGTGGTCCTGGGGAGAGAGGAATACAAAGCTGGAGTGATATGCATATGACATCTCACTTTTCTCTCAACACCAGAGTGCTCAAAGTCTTCCTAGTTCTCTCAGCTTCAAATTCACTTTGTTATAAAACATGATAAAACAGAAAAAACCTTTGCAGAGGTTTACTGCTTAGGAGTAAAGTGTAGTAGGAAAGGTAGTGGGAGTTGGTAGCTTTCTATCATAGATGTTAAGTGCCAGCAACAACTGGTTTGCAGGTAACAGTTGGGTATGGCAGGTATGAATCATACTTCTTGACAGAGATGTACCTCTTCCCACTTGTGGTCTCAAGCCTGAGACAGACATCACACAACCAATATATACATATGTATTTTAATAAGTGATATGTAATCTGCTTTCTGTGACTTTCCAGTACCTTTTTGTACCTTCATCGGATACTTACTTGGCTGAATAGGCAAAGGAAGGCTAAAATGATACCTTATTTTCCCACCTGGTAAGAAACAGAGATTAACAGAGTAATTTTAATTAAAAAGACACAGTATCCAATGAGATTCTATTGCAAATCTGTGACTTGGGTCACTTTTTTTTTTTTCTGATTCCTGTGCTGCTCCTCCCAAAGAGAAAAATAGAAGTACCATGTCTCGAATTCTCAACTCGGCAGACATTTCCCCTATACAATATCCTGATGAAACAGATTTGAAATCTGCTATAGGAACATGATAGAGAAGTAGATTAATCTGTGAGCTGCCCTCATGTTCCTGGCACATATAGTTCTGGTTATTCTGCTTCTTCAACCGTTTGTTTATTCACAAGGAGCTTGTCAGGTTAATGAGAATTGGGAATTTCTACATAATGCACTTTTCATTTTTTTGTGTGTCCTTGTAGTTATATTAGCATGAGATTCCCTGTGGGTCCCAGGATTCCAGAAATCTCCCTTCTGCCCCAGTCTCCCCCACTCACTCCCTCAGACAGGAGCCTAGTGATTTCTTCAATGTACTTATGCACAATTTTCAGCATCACTTTTTAACTCCTTACCTCACTCACCATATTGAACTTTTTCTTCCTGTAATGTGCATAATCACTCAGAAGTTAGTGACAGTCTCTTACTCTTCATCTCTACCATGTCTGTGAGAAGCTACTTATAATAACAGTAAAATTATCCTGTGCCGTGTATATGTCAACCTAATGTTCCTGGAAACAACTTTATTTGCTGTTCTCTGTACACAGTTATTCACTATTTGCTCTGCTTCACAGAGTAATAATTTCAATTTTGCACCAACTTCCACACTCAATTTACTGGAGTGGTGATTTCCAAACAATGTGCCAAAAATCCCTTTCCTTCAGTCCATCTTGTTCGATACCTTTAACTGTTTGTTTCCCCTGCCTCCTTTGCTTTTAGTTTTATACGACTAGGAAAGAGATGTATTTCCCAGTCTAAATAATAATTTTTAAATATTTATGTTAAATCTCTTATCAGTTATTTCACATTATGAAGCTGTTTATATTTAAGTTCATTTTGATATGAGACCTTTTTTCTGACAATTCTTGATCACTCTCTTCACTGATATTTAGTCTTACAATATTCTTTCTGTCATATATTGATGATGATTATTTTACACTGTATTCTACATAGGGCCGTGTCATCAATTCACACAAAAGCATTCCTACACCTATTATATTATTCACCGTTCCCTCTCTCATTTGTCTGAACATTTTGTTCTGTTTTTTGACTACAGCTGCACCTTAAGAGGAAGCTGTCTTTGAACGTGTTCTACTCCTTCTCTTTTAAGTTGATGTTTTCAGCAACACACCCATTAAGTTAATCAGTTGAGTATTTTCCACTTCAAATGTTATTAATGGAAATTTAACAACAAAAGGTCATACACTTAACTTTGTCTTATTGTGCATCTTCAGATGATACATTGGAGAGAGATTTTTACAGGCTGTTTTGTGTCAGAAAAGGTGGAAAATGAGTGGTAAACAGGAAAAAAAGAGAGACAAAAAAGTAAGTTTATCATTGTATTAACTAGCGCTTCCCAAAGTTGATGCAAAATACCATATGCATGTAACACAAATACCAGTCACAAAAGTATAATGCATATGGTTACATGGTAGACAGCTAAAAAGTAGATTTAAAGCAAAATGATTCACTTGTGCTTTGTAAAGGGGATTAAAAAAAGAGACAGAATGCTTGCAGCCTTGGTGGAAGCTCTCCTCAGATTTGTGTGTTTGAGGGTGATTGGTGCATTGGCTGGGTGATGTTGAAAATAAGGCAATTCTCTCCTGGCTATAGAGGCACAAGGTGGATAGCCAATGAGCTCGTTGCTCTAGTATGTTCTCATCCCACAAAAAATTCATCTCAGTGGCAAAATATCTTTGTCTGGGTGCTCTGATATACTGAAAACACTTTGTGTTTCTCAGTGTGAACCAGGTTTTCCAGTTACTCCCTGTAGACTGATGTGACTCACCTGTTTTCTATGTACTTATGCTTCTGCCAAGACTACTATAAAGCCTTATAATTATAACAACTGGCATTTGTGGCATCAGCAAGGCCCAAATTAAATTTCTTCGGGGTGTCCTACAGGTGGCACTGTAATTTCATCGTGCTGAATAGTAAAGCAGTCAGACCTCTGGGCGGTTCCTACACCTCACTGTGGATCCTGGAATTTGCCTGCCACAGCAGAGAGAGATCTGAGGAAATTCTGTGTATCCCTAGACAGCACAACTCCGTGCTGCTTTGAAGAAACATGTCTGTAGTATTTCAGAGTAGAAAGGAAAGTTCACTTCAAAGCATGAGACAGTCTACCTTATTTCTAACAATGTTTATCACTTTGAAGATTTAACAGTGCACATTCTGTCTATTCTAGACTAATTCAATATGTGAAATAGGTAAAGAACAGTGTAAAAAGTGTAACTAAAATTTACTTTTTATGCTATTGTTAACTGTTGATTCTGTAAGTCTATATACCCATGACTGAAACTATTGAATGCGTAGGCCAGAAAAGACAGAAAAACACCCAAAGATGCAGGGCCTGATTATTTTCTTTGTCTCCTAGGACTAATAAAAATGTAACAGAGGCACCTGCCCCATATTTTTTTGGTAGGGCTGTTCATTTTTTTTGTTACTGCATCAGGTACTCAAAAAGGAAAAATGGGAAATAAAAATCACTCGTACAAAACTGTTAGAACCATGTGCTTCTCTGCAGACCTTGCTGTCAGCCCCGTCCCTATTTGGATGTTGTTTCCTGGGACACACCTTGTAGGTGACCCAGAAAATAGGAACCGGTTGTGCTTCATGCCCATCCTTCCTTTTGTCCCGAGGGCTTCCCTCAGCATGTCTGGGCTTGGGCTGCCCTGCGCCCTCGGCACCTCTGGGTGCAGAGTTCTTCCCTGGAGGACCCCAGAGAGAGCGAGGCTGAAGGTGCACCTGTAGAATGGATCAGCAACTGAGACTGTGCTGAGACTTGCACAGTGTGATTTGTTGTAAAGAACCTATCCCATGCTCTCCTGTCTCCCACAGTGCACTTAGAGCCTTTTTCAGATGTATTTGATTCTAAGTTTTTAACCATTTTCTATTTGTGAAACAAAATGTTTAAAACTAGCTATATGAAAATATTTCTTATTTTTCCTTTCTATGCTCAATTTTATTTCCCCTTAGCTTGGTTCCAGTGTTAATGGCTCTGACAGGCATGGCTTTTAGCACTTACTTTGATGCCTGGCTTGTGGTTTGCATAGTCATGACTTGTAAAAGACACACCAGTTTCCTCTTGGGCAACTTCAGCTTTGCAACCAATTCCTGTAAGTGTTTCCTCTCTGCTTTGTGAGGGATGGGAGTTGACAGGACAAGTGTGGCTCTTCGTCAGAATTCCCTGTTGGTAAGGCTGTAGCTTCTTTCTTTCCTTTTAAGTGACGGGTGTAGTTGTTTCTGCCTAGTGACATATTTTCTTTTTTTTTTTTTTCTTTCTTCTTAAAACAAAAAGACTAGTTTTAGTCGATGAGAAGTAACATTTACTTGGTGCAATAAGGGAAGTTCACACTGGCACGTAATTGCTTTTCTTTATAATGGCTGTGTAAAAAATCTTATTCTTCCCCTTTTCCTCTGCTGTAGTTTAAAAAAGTAGATGGCTTACCTAAAAATAATGAATTCATCAGGAATAGTGAAGCTTGTTTGTGGAGTGAGGACAAGTGTCAGGATGCATGTGAACGATTTCTACTTTGGACAAGTTCAATTCAGTTATGTTTCAACAATATCCAGCAAAGGTCAGGGTGACAGTGTAGTCATCATTGCATCAGGCAAGTCACATCTTTGTGAAGAGAAGCATGCAATATGGAAACAGCAGTTCCTTTGTTGATACTAGGTTCTCAAAGTTGTACAAAGCTAGTATCATTTGTAGAGAATGTACTGTGCAATACGGGGGTAGAATGTAATGTTTTGTGGTGACAGTGCTGGGTAGATTGACTTCTGTTTTCAATATGAAAAGATCTTGGAATGCGTTAGTTTTAATGTTTTTCTCATAGACATGAATAGATGCAGTAAAGATGCAGAGAAAGTACTATGTGAATAGGTTCACTCTCTCTATGAAAAATAGGACATCTGGAATTACCATCTTCTGTCCTTTGCCTTGAAACACAAAACCCAAAATACTTACTACATCTCCGGACTCCAGTTTTCCTGCACAGAATGCTCCTCTGGTGGAAGCTGAGATTAACACTTTGTTTAATCATTTCCTTACCTGTTTGCTTTCATTAAGTCATTTTTGGGGTGTAGGGTTAAATTTTCTTTAACTGAGGTCTGTTATTTTAATTGCTGTCCTCAGAAGGCTCATTGTCTCTGCTCAGGAGCTGCAATTCAATTCAATAGAATTTCCTTGTCTGCTAGTTATACTATTTTTTAAATGTTTTGCAACAACTCATAAATGGGAGAGGAATTGTTTTGTTATTTTCTTATCAAATGTTCTTTCTGTACCTTCCCCTGTGGTGACTTTTTTACAGTTTCTAGGGGCCAAAAGCCTCTTTCTGGTAAGGAAACTGTGCCCCTCTCTAGGTGCTGATTCTGGTGACATGGGTACACACCCTCTGAGCAGGACGCAGTCTTGTTTTGCCTCGAGTCAGAGGTTTTGAAGCTCTCTGCTTTCAGAGGCTTCACTATTTTGACTTTTCCCGGCTTTCTGTCTCACTGCCACCTAAGAGAGAGCAGTTCACTCCTCAAAGCAGGAGGAGTGGGTACTCACAGTCCTGCAGTGTTTGCTTTTCATTTACAAGTCATCCTGATTTAATAGCACGGGAAGGTGAAATGGCACATTAAAGTGTACGCTGTCTGTAAACGTGTGCTCTAGGACTGCACCTGCATGGGACTCTGGAAGAAATAGGGTGACAGAAAGCTCTGTTTTGTTCTGTAAATGGCAAGAGCCAGTTATACCAGGCTTCTAGTGTTATTATGAGCTTCTTGTGTAAGCTGCCTGCTGCTTGTCCTCATGCTTACTGGGAGATCTGATTTCTTCTGAGGCTGTCCAGTGGTTAGAAAGCAGCATATGCTTCTCAGTTTTGAGTGTGTTTCCCCAAGTGGGTGCAGCAGCAGGGTACTGCATGTCCAGCAAGGCAGGCACTCCAACATCTGTGTGTTTGCTGCAAAGTCTATGGAGGAAGGCATTGAGCTGGCATGGGCTAGAGAGCTTCAATGATGGTTAAACTGCTCTGGTCTATTTTGGCCTTGTTAATTTCAGGTGGCAAAGTGATCCCACCTGACCCTCTTGTCCATCCCTTCTGCATGCCTGTATGTGCCCTAGAAAAAAAATAATGACTCAGTTGTGAGTGAATGGGATGAAAATACGTTTGGATAAAGATGCAGTGGTAACACATCAAGAAACCATACAGAAGAATTATCGTGCACTCCCTCTAATAAATGGTATAGACATGGAACATGCTGCAAGTCAGCTTGCCATGGTGAGGTCTGAGCAGATTCTCAGTTGCTGTTGGCTCTGGACATACAAGCAGTAATGCAGTGTGTTTTGCAGAGGGCTGTGCTGCTAGATGACAGGTTGAATAGTTTCATTATTTTGTGCAAGGAGACGTCTTCAAAGGATCACTCAGTCATCTGCTAAGGTACCTGGTACTATTTATGGCTAATGTAGCTAGTACTATTTATGGGCCTGGACAAAGGGTCCTGCCTGCTGCATCACTTACTACTAATGAAATCATGATGCGCGTGGTTACACAACCACTGAACAGGGAGAAGGGCACTGAGGTAATATATTACCCCTTTCTGCATCTCAGTTTCTCTCTTGGTTGAAGCAGAGCCATGTTTCTGTCTTTTAAGGATTTTTCTGAAAAGCAATGCATGCAGTTAAAAGCATAGCTCATTTAGCTGTCATTCTCAAAGTGTCTATATGTGTTTATGCCTTAGTGACATGCATTTCTAAAAATATTTCTCTTCTGCAGCCTCCTCTACTCTCTAATTGTTCCCTTCTCTTTCCTATCATCAAGTTTCAATCTGGCTGCCCTCCAGCATCTGCTTCTTTTGCTTTTGCTGTGGGGCATCTCTGGATATGTCCCATGAATAGACTGAATTCCTCTGATAGAAGCTTGTCTGTCCTCCTTGAGCTTCATCCCCTGCCTCTGGCATAGCCAAGCCATATTTCAATTGTCCTCGTGTTCTTGTCTTTTTCATCTCTAAACTGGTCTTGCTGATTGCTTTGAAAAAGAAAAAATCAACACAGTGCCATAGCCTTGTCCCACCTACTAGCACCCCTTTTTCAACTGCTTCACCTGTAGATACGGCTTCCTCATTTGGGGAATGAGGATTCCTTTCCCCTAGAACCTCCTTCAATCTTTCTCCTTTTTCTCAGCTAGTGTATTATTATTTCTTTAATTAAGTGCAATCAATCAACAAAAACCTCCGCCTTCTGCCATCATTTAATCCTGGTGCTCATATTTGACTCTTTTTCTGAGAATCTCCACTTAAAATCTTACTTTCTGTGACTCTGACTGCCAGTGGTTCTCCATCTGTTTTTTTGAGACAAACTAATTATCTTTCAGGACATGCTGGTATACCCCAAAATAC
Organism: Pavo muticus; assembly: GCA_016647715.1. Taxonomy (NCBI): domain Eukaryota; kingdom Metazoa; phylum Chordata; class Aves; order Galliformes; family Phasianidae; genus Pavo; species Pavo muticus. The sequence goes on along the minus strand of JACDJE010000039.1, from coordinate 1,785,511 downwards.
TGTGTTTGGTCTGATAAAGGGTCATGTCCTCTGATCCATTTCTCCTCTGCCCTTTGAGTGATTTTGTTCACAAACATCAGCTTGGATTCTCCATTCATAAAGAGGAGGTCTACTCCTATAACACAAAGCTGTCTTTTTTTTCTGGCAGAGTTGTCCTGTCTCTCTGATATGCTGTGGCTCAGCCTTTAGCTGGACAGAGCATGATCAACAGCTAAATCATCTCCTCTCACTTCTGATGGTGAAATTATGTTCCAAGTGCCTTCTTCAGTTCTCCTGTTTCCAAGCTTTGTTTCCAAGCTATGGTTAATTTTGCTTATTCTTTCAATTATTTTCATTCTCCATGCACACAAATAAACTGTTATCTAAGCTGTCATTATTTTATGTTCCATTTACTGAAATCTCCAATTCTCTGGTCTTGACAAAAACAATTTTACCTCCTCATATAAACTTAGGAACTCAATGCAGTGGTAATTTTCTTCCCTGCTTCTTTGTTGAATTTTCCCAGCCTATTTACACTTCTGGACAGTCTTACATAAACTGAGTTTTAACGCTCATTTTGAATTCCCCCCTTCCCTTCTTACAATGCTTTCATATGATCTTAAAACTATTCTATTATTTTTCTAAGCCCCTTGCTAAGGCACTAATACAAACCTTGACACTATCTGAAACCTAACACATGGTTCTGGTGACTATTGTCTCATTGCTATCTTGGAATTCTGGCTCTTGTCTATAACCTACTGTTGTAACCTGTCTTAAACTGGAAGCTGTTGGGAGCGGAATTCCCTTCTCTTTTCTTCTGTGTTCTTACAGTACCTCACACACAGTCTGTTATAGTGGAAATAAATAAGTTGCAATCCTCATTACAAACTCTTCACCAAAAAACTACTTTAACAATATTTTGGGTGGTAAAACTGTAAATAATTTTACATAGTTCTCTTCTCCGGTACATTGTGTAGCTGCTTTGTTATCCTCATTTCTTCTTGCGAGGTCTCAAGAGAACTCATGCTCTTATTCTTCGGTGCATCGAAGTCTATGCATTTCCTCGAGGAATAGCTTTTTGGTAAAATCACTATCAAAGTACTGCATGAGCTGAGTCATATTAATTGTGCTTATTTTCTCTTAATCTAAAGCAAATGCTGCTGCTAGGTAATTTAGTTTAGCTTAAATCTCTTCCATAGTTAATGTGTCTTAGCAGACACATACTAATTTGCTTGTGTGTCTGAGCTTTCTGTATCTCCCTAGTACAATCAAATTATTTGTGTGGATCTCTCAAAGCCCAAGGAGAGCATAGATGATGTCAAATAGTCAGATTTTCTCAGAAAGCAACAGTGTGAAGATGTTTTTGGTAAGGAGGAAGCTGCATTTCCAGAATTTGTTGTTGAATATCTTTTCAGTTAAGAGCAAATAGGAAATTGGGAAATGAGGTAAAGGGGGTGGAATGGAGAATCAGAAAGTGTTATTATTATTATGTACTAGCAATTTAGTGCACTGGAGGGGTTCTTTTCAGGTGCGATTTTTGTCTTGTGTCTCTATCTGGAGTCTTGTGGATTGCACCCAGGTACACAATCAGCACACTTAAAGCACTTTCCCTCCTGCTGAGACTAAGATTGAAGCTGTGCTCTAAAGTGCCACATAGCATACTCAATTGCAGGGGGATGCAAGGCTCTCCGCTAATTGTCTGTATTCTGAACATGTTGTCTGTATGTGGAATAAACTGAGTTGCCAGCAAAGATGCATTCTGGAGATACAGTTCTAGAAGAGTGGATGACAGCAATTGAACTCTGGTCTTAGGTTTCTGCAACAACAGAAGAGAGACTTTGTTCTTCTGTCAGCTAATTCCTGAGTCCATAGGGTTTTCTCCAGTTCCCCTACATTGATGATTTCTGATAAGATCCACTTACAGATGATGGTTGCTTGATAGCCTGTTTGCCTCCTGATGGAAACATCTGCAGTGCTGAGATAGCTACTCAGCACACCAAATTATTTTGCTCCTGTTTTGGTCTATTACATCACTTTATAAAATATTTCATTGCATTACATTTGGGCCTTTATGGCTGCCTGCATATGTGTGAGAATACTAGCCGCTCAGTTAAAATCTCTACATTTTCTCTACTGTTTCTCACGTATTCTTTTACTTTTAATGAACTCATTCAGTATGAACATACTGGTTGCGTGTGCAACACTTTATGAAATGTGCCAAAACCTTGACTGACATCCAGTTTATAGAGCTATTAGAACTACTGTCCTGACTTACAAAACCCGGTGAAGTTTCAAAATTGGCTACCTTGAGTTCATTATTTCAGCGTTCCTTTGTCCTAATACTTGTGGTCAGCTCACTTTCTTCTGCTAAAAACTGGAGCTTGAACTCTGAAGTAGTAGACATTTAAGATAAAATTAAAAGTCCTTTTCTTTGAAGTACTTTGATTTTCTTGCTGGAATAGCTTGGCTTTTTTCTTCCTCATAAATCTCAACAAATCATGTACTGAGAATAAAATCTCTACCTACTCCACGAGAGGTGGGTTTCCATGTGAATTTTTGTTTTACATTATTGTTCAGTTGTTTTCAAGTTACAAAATTAATATTTAAATGCTTTGGGACATTTTGAAATCCAAATATTTTTAGACAAGAACATAATGAAATTTAGTTATGGCATTATTGTTGTTCAGCCTGGAGAAGAGAGGGCTCCGTGGTGGGGAGGACCTTACAGTGGCCTTTCGGTGCCTGAAGAGGCCCTACAGGAAAGCTGGGGAGGAACTTTTAATAAGGGCATGCAGTGAGAGAACAAGGGGAAATGGCTTTAAACTGGAAGAGGGTAGATTTAGACTAGATATTAGGAAGAAATTCTCTACTGTGAGGATGGTAAGACACTGGAACAGGTTGCCCAGAGAGGTTAAGCTTATATTCTTTCAAGATTTCTGGTTTATTCAATGAAAACATTGTATTGTCTGAGACTGTGGAAGAGAAGTACAAAACAGGACTAATGCTATCTTGAAGATGAAAAATCTGTTGTCATTGTTACGGTGTCAACATCCTAGTTCAACAAAACTTTCACACTAGTTGATAGGATTTAAGGTTGTCATTTTGGCATGTTAAGTTTGCTTGAGTGTGGTGCTTCTCTTGCTCATATTTAGACTTCTTTCAAGTTAATTGTCATTACTGAATGTAATGTAATGGGTTTAAGTTCAGATTTTAAGGAATGGGGAGTAATGCATTTCTCAAGATATTGGGTGTTTACTGGTATTGTGTAAGATTTTACATTCAGATACTCCCCTCAGAGCTGTGTATCCTTGCTGAGGTGTTTCTGATTGTGTCGATGTACCTGAAAAGCACCATCACTCATTTTGAAGTAGTAACTCTGTTGTGTTCTGCCAGTGTTGTGCATAGAGGAGCTGTATCCAAATCTTTCAGAGACTTTTCAATTTTTTTCAAATCTTTTCAAAGACTTTAACAGGGCAGGAGAATTATAACAATGTTGGTCTTGATAATGATTGCAAGACGGATGTCCTAAATTGTAACATCTGGTCAGAAGGCACAAGAAGCTGTTTGGCTGCCAGCACAAAACAGGATGTGTCGTGGCGCTTGAGGAAAGCGTGAGAGATCAGAAAAGTGTGTTGAAAGTTGTGTCATCAAGTGAGCTGATTTCAAATGAGACAAATGATGGACTTTTCAAATCCTCATATTAGTCTCAGACTCTTCAACTGGTATAAATTATAGCTCTGCAAAGGGAAATACTGAGCATGGGGTGGCTTTTCTCCAGGCATTTACTCCTCATTAATTAGTTATTCTAAGATGGTTGGTTTTGTTGCCAAAATGGCACATGGCATGAGAAGGAAAACTCAATAACAATTAAAAATAATTAATTGAAAGGGAATCATAAAAGTAAGATTAACTATTGAGGCTGCAATTACTGTAGCCATAAACTGTCACTAAATATTTGATAAATGCAAAATAAATTTAGCATTATTAACATTTGTTATCAGTGGAAAGTCTTATAGTTATTTTGGCTGTTTACTTTTCTGCTGTAAAACTTGAATGTATCGGTATAGGAATTAAGTTAAAAAATGGAGGTACTTTACATCAGCCTACACTCATCCAAAAAGAAAAGGAGACAAACTACATGGTACTAGTTCATCAGAAAAACAGGAGAGCGAGAATCCTTCCTTTTAAGGAGAGAGACTGGGACTTTAAATTGTCTAAAGTACTGGGAGAACCACAATATGGTGGAGTTGAGAGGTAAAAAGTTTGGCGAAATATAGCTCTTGACATCTAAAACTTAAAATCTTCTGTGAAAATCTAGAAATCGATTTTTGGTTTGTTGTAAACAGTTCTGCTGCATTACCCACTCCTTTAGAGAAGTGCTCCTGCTTTACTTTCAGATTTTACTGCAATGAAGGCAGCCTCTCAGAAAAGGAGTGAGTTTCAAGAAACTGAAGCAAGTGTCTAATATAGTCAGTCTTACATTTATGGGAGTATCAATGTCATTTTTAATGATTTATTTCTATGTGCAGTTGTTCTGGCAAGGGCTATGGTGTTAAAGAAGCAAGAGTGATAGCAAATCCTAAATGCCTAGAGGTGCTGATGTCTGCAGAAAGGCATTGTAGCAAACATTTGCGCCCAGTAATATATTTTTCTAAATTTTATTTCACCTCCTATGGCCACTTGGTTGCACTACTCATGTTGGACAAGACCCTTTTTTCACGCTGGTGGGAGGATATTTCTAGCAGATATTTGTTACTCTGCTCTTCTTATGTGGGTTTCTCCTATTGCTCATTGCAAACATAAATTAAATAAAAAAGAGCTGATAATAATTTGAACATACAGTGGGAGTTCACGTGATTAACAGAAAATGAAATCTACTGCTGAAATCAACTAGAAACAGGGAAGCCACTGCTGATTAAGTTGGATTTGCAGGACAAAGGGTTTATAAGAGCATTTTTCTTATCATATCTTTGAACTTTTATCCCAGAGGTGATTTTTTCACCTCTCAGCAGTCCATATTTGATCTAACTTATAAGTACTACACTGGGGTCCCAGCCTCATACCCTTTGCTGGCCTCCCTGTCCTCCCTCTTGTGAAGCCCCATCTGGACTACTGCATCCAGGTCTGGAGCTCCCAGTACAAGAAGGACAGCTGTTGGGGAGGGTCCAGAGGAGGGCCACAAAGATGATCAGAGGACTGGAGCACTTCCCCTGTGAAGACAGGCTGAGGGAGCTGGGCTTGTTCAGCCTGGAGAAAAGAAGGCTGCAGGGTGACCTATTTGCAGCCTTTCAGTACCTTAAGGGAGCCTATAAACAGATGGGGAGTCAACTCTTTACAAGGGTAGATAACAGCAGGACAAGGGAAATGGTTTTAAGTTGAAGGAGGGAAGATTTAGGTTGGATGTCAGGGGGAAGTTCTTTACTATGAGAGTGGTAAGGTGCTGGAACAGGCTGCCCAGGGAGGTTGTGGATGCCTCATCCCTGGAGGTGTTCAAGGCCAGGTTGGATGGGGCCCTGGGCAGCCTGGTCTAGTATTAAATGGGGACGTTGGTGACCCTGCCTGTGGCAGGGGGGTTGGAGCTTCATGGTCCTTGAGGTCCCTTCCAACCCTGGCCATTCTGTGGTTCTGTGATTCTGTGATTGCTCTATTGCAGTGGTGTGACTTGAGTACCACTTGTGTACTTTGTGTGCTGTGAAGTTTGGAAGGAATATAAATTCTTCAGTGCTCCTGGCCCCTTAATGAAAAATCAGGCAGTTTTCATGATATCTGTTTGTTTGTTTGTTTGTGAACTGTAAACATGGAGTGGAAGTCTTTGATGGAACAAAAGCTGTTTCTTGCTTTATCCTCATAAGGATCAGTATAATGATTTTGCTTTGCTTTTTAAAAAGCTGTTCTCTTGACGTTTCTCTGAAGGTGTGAATAGTTGGTATTTTGTATAGATACAGACAGCATTGCCTGGGTGAAAGGAAGGAGAAGATTCACACCTAAACTTCAGAGTATGCAAACAGCAGTAATTTTTCGGCCTTTTTTTTCTCAAACATAGGAGCCAGAAATGTGTTTCTGTTTTCCTGATGTATTACACTGCATACAACTGTAATAGGACTGAATGTCCTTGTTTCACCTCTCATCGGGGCTGATCGTACTGCTCAAGTAACTCTGGTTTTGGGGCACAGGAGAAAACTCCTTCCATGGTGCCCTAGAGAGAGAGGAGCTGCACACATAGAAAGGGCCAGCTGGCTTCTACTCTAGTCTTGGCTCCATATCCTTAAGTCAAGTGATGGCTGCCCACACGCTGGCTTCGCTGGTACTAGTGTGAGGCTGTGGTGTCCCCAGGCAGCCCTGCAGTCATGGCAGGAGCAGCTACAGGTCCCTTAGCCCTCTCCACAGCACTTCTCTCTGAGGCCAATTTACATTTGCATGGTGACTTGGGGTCTTCTGTCATTTGTTTTTGTTTGGGATTTCCATGACTTTCCAAGAATAGAACAGCATTAGGGATCAGCTCAATGTTATAAGGAGTCTGCATGAAATTCATGTTTGGGGCAGAAATGTTTTGCTAATTTCTGCTTTCTCTTTTTTTTTCACCTGGAAGGCCTCAGAGGCATCTGGAGCTCCTCTCTTCTACTGAAACTTGTCTTTCTTCCCAGCCGCTTTCATTTAGAAGGCAGCTGCTTTCTTGGAGCTGTCAGCGCCTGTCCCCCACCACTCACTCTTGGCTCCCTGGCTGAGCTGACCGAGGCTGGCCACCATCCCATCAGGCTGATGTCTCGAAACCTTCTTTGTCTCAGAGGCAGGAGCAGTGAACTTCGTTCCAGTTTATCCTGGCCCTCACCCAAACAGAGTCAGAAGTTGTCTTTTTGAATTGCTTTCGGGTGGGGGGAGTGAATCATTTTCAAATACCTTTAAAAATAATGTTATAACTGATAGTATTATAATGTAGCAGATGGATTTCCTTACTGCTAGGCCTGCTATAAGAAATTATGCAGCTTTTCAAAGGTTAATTTTTATTTAATATGCTTAAATTTATCCATTGTGGCCAATGCTGAAAGTATTCTCTGACAATTATGACCTATTTTTTTTTATAATTATACTTTAAAAGACTTGTTCTTTTCAATACCAAAGGTATAGTTCCATCTACACTTGGAAATATAGAGTAATGAAGACTCAGCTGAGGTGGCACTGTCCACGAGCTTTTGTGAAAAGTGCCTCAGTGCCTGTTTGCCCTATTGCATATCAGCAGCTCAATACCTGACTTTCCTCATGAGCTGGGAAATGAAAAAAAATCTGCAGATCACAAATCGATTGTGCAAGTAGGACAGTTGGTTTAGACATTTAATTAACCAGTTAAATAACTGACTAGATCTGATTAATTAGTAGCTAATTATAAGGTCCTGCCAGATTAAATTGATCTCTACTAACCCTAAGGGCAATTACTAATCGTTGTGATAATTTTTCCCCTGCATTGTTACAGCAACCTCAGTTAGAAGTAATGTGATAATTTAGGACTATTATATAAGGCTGTCTCCTTGACACAGGACAGTGCTTCGAGCGCTGCTATAATTAATTTGAGGCAATGTTATTCCTAATGCTTCTGAGTGAGATCAGTAATTAAGTAATCATTGATTTTCTAGGCACATTTTTGTAGTGCTATTGATAATTTCATATTGCCTGTCAATTCATTGCCCACTGAAGTGCAGATTGTAGTAGACAGCCAAACAGTAAGTCAGCAGATATGTTAAAGATGGTGACCAATGTGAGAAATGAAAGGCAAAAAGTTTATTTTCCAGGTTTTCTTATAACCTTGACTTGGTGCTTGGTAAAAACAGAATTTTTCTGAATAGCGTGTGTCAGTGCTATCTGAATAGAAACTGAGCTAAGCACTCATTGGGTACTTCTGTAATACAAATCGTTTGACTTATGTTGCAGGTCTCAAATATTTTGCTCAAAAACAGAAAAGCATATGCCCACACTGGATGTCATCTGAGGGATGCTTGGAAGGCATGTCTGGCAGATTTATTCCAACATAATCGTAATAACCAGTAAGAAAGTGTCAGGCCATGTAGATTTTGATTTCCATAAAAAGAGTATTACTAATGGATTAAGACAGCTTTTTTTTTTTTTTTTTTTTTTTCCCCCAGATGACAGTCATTGGAAATTCAGTGGGTTATTTTTCAAACTTTTTTTTTCTCATTTTTTCCCCACTTAACTTTGCCTTTGATCTTTAACAGAGATATTTCTATTTATTTCAGAAGAGATTATGTAGTCAAATGGAAATGATTGCAAAATATTTCTGATAAGTCACTTGCTGTGTTTCCACATTCATTGCAACATCTATTTCTCATGTACCTACTTGTTTACTACTCTTGAAAGAGCAGGAGTGGAGCTGTACTAATAAATAAAGATATGCAATCTGATATTTATAGTTCAGCTGTTGAATCAAAACAAAAAACCGTCAGAAAAGTGAATTGGAAATCTTCTACCTGAAACCACTTTTGGCATAATTCATTCAATTCGGACAGAAATTAAATGACACCTCTAAATAAAGCTAAATAAATGTAGGTTTACAAACTGATAATGTAAAACCATCTTATTTGGATTTAATCCAGTAGATTCATTACATTTTATCCTGTGGGATGTGGGAGATTAAGGTTTGTTCTCTCCATTATAAAGCCCTTTGAAGTGGAAGAACTTCTACTGTGTTTAGTTTTATTTTCTCTCTCTCTCTCTGACTTGCTCCATTTTCCATCAGCATCCACCACAGCTGACTGCAATCCTGGAGGCTTAAGGGGAGGACTGGAACACCACATCCTCACCTTGGTGGTTAGGCTCTCTTTTGCAGGTGGTACCCCACTTCAGATATAATGTCCACCTGAGTCAGGGTAAGGATATGCACATGCATATCTGTAGTCTTTAACGAGTGCTATGAAATGAGGTGGTCTGGGCCACTTGTGCTGCATCTATTCCAGTTAGGAATCAGGAGAGACTCCCTGTGGTGTAAACTCAGTCCTTGTCTCCTGCTGGCTTGTTAAACTTTTGGGATCAGATGTAGCTTTAGTGCTATGGAAAGCCCTTTTAACAGCAAAACTACCAGATACTGGCGTGCTCCTGGACTACTGTGAAGCCTGAGGAAAGGTGTGACCACCTCAGATCATAGGGCATGGAATGGACGTGGCTCAGCAGGGGATCCTAACTGTAGTGTGTGGGAGGGAATTTTGGTGGTGGACTACCGGTGCTAGAGACAGCCCTGGTAGGCTCATGGTGGACCATCCAGTAGGGTGGATATAGCCTAGCTCTTCTTTAGTGTCTACATTTATCCTATTCCTTCTCTTAATCCATTCATCTATTCAGAAAGGATAGATGCTTCTCCTATAACACAGCTGTGAAGAATTGAAACGAAGCACTTTACTATAGTGCAGAGATAAACAAGGCATGCCCTTCCTAAATGTTGGTTTGGCAGCAGTTGAGTAACATGAATAAGCATAAAAATCTTAATGCTATTACACAGTGTAACTTATCTCACTCAGAATAGGTTTATTTAGGGGAAAGTTTAGGTTATCTGTATGAGAACCAGTCTTCAGTGAACATATTTTTACACCTTTCCATACACAGGGAAAAATTTTATGCTTAATTAGAATGACACAGAAGTCAATACTGTTTTTGAAATCTGGATTCTGGCTCAAAGACTGCTTAGCTGGTTTCTGGAAACCAAACAAAAGTTTAAGTCACTGAGAAAGACCTGCTGGAACCCATTGCAACTCTTTTGGCACAAGTCACGCAGGTGGAAACATTTCCTTGCCAATTAACTAATGCTTCTCCTCTCACTTCTTTTATAGTGGTCGATTAAAATTTGTGCAGTTTGTGCAATTACACACGCTCTCCTCATCCCCAAAACCTCAAAGCATGCATGAAATGAAGAACTGACAGGAAAAAAGGCCACATGTCACAATAATTAGTATAATTTGGTCTGTGATTCCATTACTTTTTGGCTCAGCATTTGAAGTTGATGTTAATTTTCTTGTATAAGTAAAGGTGTTTCCTCTGCTTGTTTATAATAGCTATTATTTCTAAACATCCTTGAAATTATTTGCTATAAAATCTTTCCTCATCTTCATAATACTTCAGTTTGAGCCACTTTTAGAAAGTGTGTCCTTCTATTTTTGAATAGAAGAAGCTGAGAGTCAGAAAAACGTGAATTTGTTTGTATTTCTATTTTTGGTTTGAAATTGCTGGAAGCCAGTAGGTGGGTTTTTATTTCCTAATATTTTATTTTCAAAATAAAACAATTATTATGTAGGAGGAATGGCACATATTTTAAACTATTTGTTTTAATAACAGGAAAATGTTCTTGTTAGAGATTCTTCTGAAGTGTCTCTATTTCTAAAAATCTCTTCTTGCTCACTTCAGCAAAGTCTTCTACTCTCTCCTGTTTCAAAGAGTGATTCTTTCATACACAGAGAGATGAGTTTTATAGGAACTTTGCTCGCAAAGAAGCAGTTGATATATTTTCCTTTACTATCTCTACTACACAGATTCTTTTGTTATATATTCATTTTACCAACATAAGGAAAATCATGTAGGGAATTGACTACTGATTGTAATTAATGTACTAAATGAATTAATGTACACAAAGCTACTTGTTACCTGTCTATCCTTGGAATACAACCCCTGGTGTATGCTATTGGACTACACAGATTTTTCTCTCCAGATTGGAAAACTGCAAGCTGTTTTAAGGGAGTGAACTATTAAATCCCCTGCATTCAGGAGAGGGGGCAGAATAATTGTTCAAAATTCTCAGAAAGCACAGAATAACTCAGCTGAAGTGGAAATAAAAATTCTATTGATGTCTTTCACATTGGGAAGGGGGGGGGAAGGACACTCCAAGATTTACTTATTATCTATTCATTTCCTAAAAAAACACCCTAACCAACCAATCAAAAGGCTCTGAAAACAAACAAACTAACAAAAACCAGCTCCCATCAAACCGTATTAATGAGTTTTAGTGTGTTTATTTAATAGAAAAACTTGTATAATACTGAGTTAGTGGTTCTTATTGATAGTTGACTTCTATATCAGTAAAATTATTTCACATAACATAACGTTACCTTAAGGAAAGATCTATTTTTGAGGGAGTGAGAGAAGAAGGAAGGATAAAGTTGGCAAGACAAAGAGCATTAAACCTTTTTTTACTCTGTTGCCAGGACTAATATTATATGAAAATATAAAGAGGAATTAAAGTAAACAAACCTTCTCTTTTTACAGCCTTCTCTCTAAACTTTGAAAACATTCATGGAAGCTGATGGGAATGCTCCTGTAAGTATATCTGAAGTGATGCCAGTTACTGATCAGTTGAAGAGGTCATAGAACATAAATATTTGAATGGGATCTTTCTAATGGGCCAAGTCAAGTGGTGAGATGGTCACAGGCTGTTCCAGTTCTATTCTTCAGATGAAATGGAGTCTGCTGTATAGGCCTTGAACCCTTATCTTCCAAGTCCTACCCTTTAAAGGATGAGTAAGCAATAACTTAGGGCACATGAGCTTAGAAAATGATTTTTCTTAGACACGCATCTGTAGGACCCTTGAGGTTTTAGGAAAGTATAGCTCTGTAGAAGATGAGCTGTTGATCATGAGCCTGTTGATCAGGCTCATAATTCATGACTTGAACTTCACTGCTTATTTCTATTTTGCCCTGCTCAACCTGTGATAGTGAATATTGCTTGCCATCAGGAAATTGAGCTTTACAGAGAAACATCAATTGTTGTCAGTTTGCTTCTGAAACTGCTGTTATGCCTCTTGTTGGTAGCATTGGTTTTACTGGTAACTCTGTATCCCACACTCAAAATTTTCTCTTTGTTCTAAACTGGTGCTATCTCTTGCTACGACTGAAACTTAAATGTATCTCTTAGCCTCTGTTCACCCGCGTTCACTGAAAAGATTGTTGACTCTCCTATGCCAATTTTCAGAGGGGGAATATTTAATTTACATTTTGAGGAAAGATTTTCAGCTGCAGATGTGTTGATGTTCTTGTGGAAAACTGAATCCAACTGGTGAAGCATTGCATGGACCTTATGGTAGATTAATGCAAATACAGATTTTTCTGATTGTTTAAGATAAAAACATTCTCATTTTTAATTTTTCTTCTATTTTTTTTTTAATTTCATAAAGTATTCAACTAAAAACACTGGTGCAGCAGAGAAAGAGTTCTGTTTCATTCAAAGATCTACAAAATTTAAGATGGCAGTTTGGATGACCATTACTGGATTTCATTGCCTATTCCTTTGTAGCACTCTGGAACAAGAAATTCCACTTGTGAAGAATGACAGGTTTTTTTTTAAGATGACTTTGACTTTCTGGGCAGAACTAGAAATATCATAAAGTTGCTGAATTCCTGTTTTAGATTAATTTGTTAAAAAATTATGTTTTCTTTCAGGAATCCTGTGAAGAAAAGGATAAATTGAACTTAATTCATGAAATTTCACTGAGCAATAATTTTATTATGGATTTGTCACTGCAGACAAACTAAATGTAATGCTGTCTTGAGTAACAGCCCTTCCTCTGATTAGTCTCCCAGTTCCTCCAACGAAATATAAGGAGATGGAGATCAATCACCCTTGTCAACTGCCAGTAGGAAACAGTCATCGCCACTGAATGATAAATGCAATAGATGTGTGAATGTGAATTCTTTTTTTTTTCTACTCCAATCTCTTACTGGGTAATCATTTTCCTCCTCAGCCTATATATGAAGCAGACTCTAGCAGAGATTTAGGTAACGTGGATGTTAACCTTCTCTTTACAAATGGTCTATAGGCCAGGCTATGTTGCGTTAGATCATCAGTAAGGCTAGCAGAAGGACCTACTTCTTCCTCAGTTGCTTACAGAGAGCCACATCCTGTGTCAGGGTTTCTCTTATCATTGTACAATTTTATGTTGGTTAACGATGAAGTGACCCTTCTGTAGTATATTGGCAAAGGTACAATATCACTCTGCTTCGTAGCTTTTGCTTAAAGATAACTAATTCTTATTTGCTTTCCTTAATGCCACTTTGGTAACACTAAAGGAATTAGTGATTAGTGTGACTGCGTGATCTATTGATTCACTGAGAATATGTGTTATTTCCACGGGCCCTAAAATAAAGCATTACTTTTTTTGAATGGAAGATATGAAAGTTGGCCCATATAGGATGGGAAAATAATGGAGGTTCCAATACAACTGATGTGTTTTTTTGCTGCTTTTCTTTGTCTGTTGTCATGGAGAAGTTGGAGAGAGTGAGAGATCATGGTAGAATTAAGAAAAAAATAGGCAAGCTGGGAGAAGAATACGTGATGATTAAACAGGAATCTGAGATTATTCATTCCTGGTAAAGCTTCAGGTCATCTCAAATAAGCACCAGATAAGCACAGGACTTTGTGATATGCAGTTCTGCTCTCTAATATATGCTGCAAGGATAACTGGTTAGAGAACACTCCAGCTCTTGTAAGTACTGATACCAGTGGTTTCTTGTGATATTGTTTCCGGATGCTGTAGCTTTACTCATTTTTAATTCACCTGTGAGATGAGCTATCAGATCCTTCAAGAATAACATGAAAAAGGCTTTTATCTGTTCTAGGGCTGCTTGTTAGCTTTGGGAGACTGCATTAGGAATGTTCCTAGCGTAGCTCTGCAGCGGATCAGGTAGTTACCAGCTTTGCATAGCAACGTTGTGGCCGAGCATATTAAACCATGCATCACCTTATCTAGCATTCATCATCCGGAGGTTTCAAAACCTTTCTGAAAAAATAAACAGAGTGAAAGTTTTTGTTCCCATGATGGAGATGGAAAGGTTGAGATCAAAGAGAAATGAAGTGCTTTGTCCATAGTCAACCAGCCTGCTGGTGGAGGATTTTCTCTAAAACCCAGATCCTAGATTTCTGATGACCTCTTTCTCGGTCTCTGATCTCCTGTTTTAATTTCATTTTCTGTTTATTTACATAGAATGAAATATGTACACTGCAAATGAGTAAATGTAATTCAATTATGTTATTTTTGCAGTGAGTAAGGTTTTCATGTATGGTATGGCAAGACCCTGGTGTATTTATGCATTATGTTCTGGATAATCTGCCAAAATCTTGTGATTTATTTACTTTTCTTTTTGAAATATTATTAAACTCTTTCTCATGTAGGGAGAAATACAGTCTTATAAAGAGGAGTAAAAAATGATTTTCTTTTTCAGGAGTGCTTAGTATGTGCTAAAGGACAATTAAACTCCGGCCATGTATTTTTTATCACTGCATATTTGTGAATTCCCCTCATAGTAGCATTAAAATGCTGGAATCCTAACTTTTATTTTTTAACTTTGCATAGAATACAATTCAGGCAAGAACATAGCAAAGAAACTGCCTGTGGGTGTGAAACAGGAAGCACTAGCAGACAGACACATGTATAATAGAGTTACATTTGCTCTTGTTCAATTACACATACATCAATTCTAATTAACACATTTTCTGCTTCAGCTACTAACATCCCCTCAGCAGCAAGCGAGTTATGTATTTCCATCCTGCACACACCACCAGCATCACCACCACGTCCTTCTCTAGCATCCCCCTCCCCTTTCTAGACAAATGTTGCAACACAATCTGATATTTCCTCTTTTCTTTCCTTCCTGCATTTCTTACAGGTTCCCTTGCGTCAGAAGGCAAAAAAGAAAAGTCAAGGTAATTAGAGGTTTTTTTTTCTATTCTCTTCCTCTTTTGTTATTTTCTTAGTATGACTTGATCTTGGGAGGGTGAGGATTTTATACTGCTGCTCGGCTGGTAGAAGGCTGCTTTTTAACTCTACTGTTTCTTGAACCAATTCTGGAAAAAAAAAATGACAACATGCTGTCTTTTTGGACAAAATCCTTGTGGTATGTTAATTGATTCAAAGCTGGAAATCGACGAGGTAGAATCAGGCAGATGCATGCACACACACCAGTGGTTTTCATGTACTTGGCATAATAGTTTTCTCTGCTGACTTAAATAGATGTATTGCTTTTCAGCTGCGTGAAGAGGAATGCATGCATATTTCTCTTAAAAGGATCAAGGGGTATATATATAATTTACAAGAACTTGTATATGGTTACTTTAACATTAATTAGTATCTGCATTATCTATGGCTTACTATTTTTTTAATGCATATCAGAATGCCTTTTCAAATGCATGTGTGTTACTGTCACAGCTGTTACAAAACAGAATGACTTCTAAGTATATTTTAAGATATGCTTGGATGACTTGTTAAATAAGGTTGGTATCTTTAATTGCCAGCAGCATTTTTCCTGGTAATTTACTTTTAAACAAGCATAATGCTGTATGTTTACCGGCACAGGGTTCTTTATAATGAGTCGACGGAGGATATCATGTAAAGAACTGGGGCAAGCTGATTGCCAAGGATGGCTCTACAAAAAGAAGGAAAAGGGAGCTTTCATTGGCAACAAATGGAAAAAGTTCTGGTGTGTGCTGAAGGAGTCGTCGCTGTATTGGTACAGCAGTCAACTGGTGAGTACTGTGTCCACCCAGCTCTGGGGATGGACGAGAGGTATCTGCTGGGACCAAGACTAGGGGTGCTGGGGTCACAGTTTAAATACTTTGTTTCTCAGGCCTGACATCTAGGAAGTGTCTGTATGAATGTGAAACATTCAGAAAACTGCGTTTTCTAGTACAGCGAGTACTTGAGAGATGTTAATTTGCAGCTTGCTCTGCCCTTTGAAGAACTGATCTTTGCAGGCACTTCTGGCATTTGAATCTGGAAAAGTTTTCCTGGGTCATGCAGTTTGTAGACACTTGCTACCAAAACTCAAAGCAGGAATGTTTCCTGACTTTTAACTAGCTTGATTTTCAGAAGTCTATCTCATGCTTCTTTCTGCATCTGCTTCCATGCTGAGATTCATTTGCTTTTATTTGTTTGTTTCTCTGTTTGAGCTGATAGGGTTGCAGGTATTTGCACTGGCACTTTGTAGTGACTTTATATCTCATCTGACTGATTTCTCACCCAGAACATTGTGATTAAAGGCTCTCATGTTCTGTTGATTTTTGATGTCCTGCTCTAACGAGTCAATGCTAAAAGTCAAATGTACAAGAAGAAACAGTATTTTGAGCTAAAGGTCCAGCTTTTGATTCAAGGGATGAGCTTTCCTCAGGACAGCTTGCATAGATAGCATTTCTCCTCCTGCTAACACAGCCTGAACAGCCTACTCCACTTACAGTGTGAGTGGGAAATAGTAGTCTGAGACAAAGAACAATAGGCCCCAAATTTATGTAATCAATCAAAGAAACTAGGAATTAAAAACTAAAAAGGGAAAAAAAGACACAGTGCAAAACTCAGAGTAACTCTGGAGTCCCCTCTGTAGATGGCTGTGTTCAGCACCTGGCTGCAGCATTCAGGACACTCTGCAAATGTGTTTCACATGGGTTTCAGATGGGTTTTCAATGGAAAGTTATGGCCGAGTGTAAGACGTAGGGGGTCCTAGGGATTAGCTGATTTTATTCCAGGCTGTTTGTTACAGCTCAGCTTGCCTGAGCAGATGTGGTATCTTGTGTGCCCTAGGAAGACTCAGATATTGTTATTCATTTCACTTTCTTGCACTGTTACTTCTAAAAAAGCTCCTATCATATTCTAAGGATGGGTTGGCAGAGCCCAGAACTGAAGTGTGCAGAACATTAGCGAGATGCTAACATCACTGGTTAAAAATGAAAAGATTCAGTGCAGGATTATGAACGGTCTTCACATTTCCTAAATACAAAAAGGCTGCCCTGGAAATGAGGATGTCCCTGATTTTACAAAGGATGAAAGATTAAAGAAACCTGCATTAATCTTAGAGTGTTTTAACAAGTTAAACACTGTATGAATTTTTCCACAAGTTTATTCCTATAGCAATAATTCCCATCTCATTACATATCTCATTCAAGGTACAAGTAAAATAGAAAAAAAAGAAAATCTTTTCTCTGATGAAGAGTATTTCCTATTTTCCCTTTAGCTACAACTTTATAATGNTAGAAATAAGAGGAAGGTTTCTCCCTCTCCTCTCCAACTTTTTCTCCAGGCAACTTGCATAAAAATCTTCCTGTTGCCTTGCTTGCTTAAGTCCTTCAGAAAATGCTTTTATATATTTTCAGTGTCTCCTGCAACCAATGAAATGGACAATATATATCTGTGTGTGTGTGTGTGTGTGTGTGTGTGTGTGTGTGCGTTTGTGGTGTTTGGTAGTCTGATTGAGCTTCCTTTCAAGACCAAGTGCAATGGTAACAGAAAGGTGAGTTGGCTGACTGGCAGGCCTGTTAGATATGAGAAGTGTTGGGCTGGAAAGAAATGATTCTGAGGAATAATCAAGATGGGAATAAATAAAATGATGAGACAATATACGGCAAATGTTCCGTTCTGGAGGAGAAAGATGATAAGAGAAGAGTGCAAAGTTCTCTTCTTCCTTTTCTTTTAGTAAATTCCTCTCAGGATACAGAGAAGCCAGGGGTTGTACAGACCCCAAATACTCCAAGGCTGCATTTGACACTTAGTTGAACTCATCCTTCTAGTCCATGCCTCCTTCCCTGTTGTTACTGACTGCCCCAAAATAAACAAGGTTGAAGAGCAGGTGGCAGCCTCATTCCAAGCAGCTACATTTACTCTGAAAAGCTCATGCAGCTACAAAGTACTTCTGACTTCTCACCTATCACAGTACTTCTTGGAAACGTGCTAACTGGTAGCACCTCTTGCTTTCAACTTCTGCTGACTCTCGGACACTATTTTATGTTAAAAATCTAAAGGACAACTTTAAGTACAGCCTCTGCATAAATTCAGATTCAGGTGACATTTGCAGAATCACAGTAACTGTAGGGTGGTGACAGTAAGGGAGGTGTCCTTTGCTAAAATATGCTTGCTTAAATTGATGAAACCAGAACCATGCTTAGTACCACTGCAGGATTTACATCTGAGATGAATTTGGCACACTGTATTTTCAGAAATATTTTCCCCTCCAGATTTATGAAGGAAAAATAATGGTGACATTCTCACTGGCTTGTTTGTTGTTTCTTTTTACTCCTGTACCTGTCCTGCCTTTCGTACCTTTATCTTCAGTGCTAATCCTCGGTCACAGCAGGGCAGCCAACACAGCACACCTGGGTGTGCTGAAGAGGGATCCCTCCTTCTCACACACTAGAGACTTCCATGGTGGGCCTCTTAGTCTGAAGTAAAAGGCAGTGATGGAGGATGGGGCTGAGGTCAAGTGAACTGGGTTATGCTGACTGCTCGTAGCTCTGCCTGACTGGTTTCATTCCTGTGAGAAACAGGAATGTTTTGTTAGTGCCTGTGCAGAAACTGCAGTCAACCAGACACTGGCAACTGTAGCATAGCAACAGGGTGCTGGACCTAACCTTTTTTTTCTGATGGAGCTGGAGAAAATAAGGAGTGGGTGGAATTTTTAACTGAATGCGTGCTATCGCAGGTTTGAGCGGGTAACCTCAGCTGACATCATGTTCTTGGTGAAGTCTGTCTTGAGGCGGTCTCTGAAACTCTTGAAGTTTCTGTTGCCTTGGTTTAATCTGTCTTCAGTTCACACTGGTTCTGGATCTTCCATATTAGGCAGAGTGGAGGAGTCAATATAGGACACTTTGGGTGACATTTGCTGACAGTAGCTCTTTCAGATTAACGTAACAAAAAACAAACAAACTAAAAAAAAGCCACAGCCCAAAAGTAAAAATAATAATATGCTGAGAAGGGCCAGAAATCAGATACCGGGCTCAACCTTCTCATCTACTGAAAGTAGAAAGGAAAGCACATAGAAAAATCCAAATGATCTTTTCAGTGTCTATCTGAAGTACTGAGATTCATGAAGTTAGGGCACCTGTAGGCTCAGCAGATCTGGGCAGACTGCTCTGAAACATGTTCCCACACAAACTTGCTCTTTTTATGATGCACAGATGTCATATGAGATAGATAAGCCCATACTGTCACTCATTTGCAGTGTGGATATTCCCACAGTCTGGGCAAGGAAAGCTGTACGGTGTAGGAGAAAACAAGGAAGGGCTCATTTTGCAAGGGAGATATAGAAAAACATCAGAAAAGGAATTTGAGCAGTCAGATCTTCTGGGTGCATTCAGGAAAACTAGTCTCCTTGGAGAGCTGCTTTCTTAGTGTTTGCTTCCCTTTTTTTCACTACTGCTCTCCATAGTCATATGTCTTGAAAATGGGTTTAAAACGGATGGTGTGTGATCCTGTCCACCCTTCAGTGATTTTAGTTCTTTCCTGTTGACTCATACTGAAAACCTTGAAGGAATTGGTACTTCTGCATATGAAGAGGGACGAAGGGTGAAGTTTAGCCAATATAATCCTGTGTTCCTGGCTGATCTTGTGCTTTTTGCAGCTACCTGAATAATGCTGGCTGGAAAGGGACAGAGGACTGGAGTCCTCTGCTCCATGTACCTCTAGAACAGCTTGACTGGGGGTCCCGTTTAGGTTGAACACAGTTTTGCAGGGTGTGCTAATGATGATTGTCATGAGGATACAACTGAAAAGAAATATAAATATGAAATTGAAGGGTTGCTGGCTGTGATCTACTGTCACTACTCCTCTTTGTTTTTTTCCCTGCATTCAATGTGTTTAAATTGGTCCCCACTCACAGAGCTTTGTCAGGAACTGTATAATTGCAATCTTTAAAAACAGGAACATTTCACCTTTGAGTCGCAGTAACTGCTTGCATGCATGACACAAAGCCATTATGTCAGCTGATGGTACTGAGAGCTTTGTGGACCTCTGATCCAATATGTTTCACAAATTATTCACAGCTCTGTAGGCTGTCTCACTTGGCAGAAAAAAAAAAAAGACTAAATATGCTTGAGGACTGAACTGTTCCTCCAGCAACCACGAGGTCTTCTGTGGGCAGTGGTGAAACACTGTGATGAAACCATCAGGAGTACCTTGAATTGCAGATCAGAGCTGTTCTGCAATAATTAGAGATTTTCAATTTTCAGCACTATTTATATTTTAAAATGTTATGTGTCTTTACATTCACTTCAGTTATTGAGTAAGATCTATTAAATGATTTACCAAACCTCATAAATAAACAGAAATGCATACAATATATTTAGAAGCAAACTAAAAATGTCATTTGCCTCTTTCATTGGGTTCCTTCATTATGTATCATTAATATGATTATTATTATTATTATTATTTTCAGTACTGAAGAAGTGTGGGTTTTTTCCTCTTTCTGTCCCAAGAATTTACAAAGGCAGTTTTTATTGCAGAAATTTTGTTTTCTACAGTGGAGCACAGCAAAAAGTTTAGCTTCGTATGTTAAGCAAATGTGTAAAAACAAACAACAACATAACATGTAACAGCTTATTCTTTTTAAGATCCTGATGGAATAGCAAACAGGTCAATTTTATTTTAATCTGAACTTTTAGGGTTTTTTTACAGCATGGAAATAAAATTCTAAGAAAGCTTGACTGAAATGTGTGAGTTGAATACAGCATACTTAAAATCACATTGAAGATAACATTTCAGATAAAAGTAAATATTTTATACTTCTCTGCACTTCCAGTGTTTTAAAATATTATGTTTATCCCAAAGATGATCATAAGGTGATTTCCTAATGTTTACTAGAATTTTTATTTTCTGACTGTAATGACACATAAGAAAAACCGTAACACTTACATCCTTTTTTTCCTCTCCTTCCTTTTGTCTGATAATAATGGAGCTACATAGCTACATATCCATCAAACACCTGTTTTCTATTACAAAGATGGCACACCTGAGGTGCAACCAGTAGTGAAAAAAAGAAGTGGTTCTTATAAATAGATGTGAAATTGTGGATAGAATTAACACAAAGCCAAAACGTGATGCATTGAACATCATCTATTTTTTGCCACTGGAACATGCTAGATGCTACATAAGAATGAAGATTTCTCTTTAGTAATACTGGTAAATGAAATCAAAGCCTACAGGTCTATTTCCATGAAAAAATTAAGAGAGTATTCTTCTAAATTAGATGCTCATTTAATGTGCCAGTAATTCAAGTCCAAGTCCCATCTCTGCATGAGTGGGAGCACTCCAGGTGTGTCCCCACATTGAGTTACTCAGTGCAGCTGATTTTTGATGGCCTGATACATAATCTGAATGCTCTAATTTTTATATAAAGTACTTATCTAGTGTGTGGATTTATTCTCCTCATGAGTGTCTGTGCAGCATTCTGGTGCAGGCTAAACTATTTACTGGTGAAGATGTAAAATATAAATCTCTGTTATGAATATTTAATGCATGTAAACTGGATGAATAATTGTTATATTGTGATATACCTTATGGAAAAGGACAGAGGTACTGGGAAGATGTAACACCCATTCTGTATCCATATTTAACTTCTTAGAGATTTATACTTTCTGGAGTTGAAAATCTAAGACTTGTCTTGATGAACATCTTTTTATAGTCTTTTCATATTCATGCATAATCTAACTTCAGCTGCTGTCAGTCATCTCCATTTATCCTGTCTTTGTAATTGTTGTGTATATTTTACCTCCGTTAACTCAGTTTACATTTTCAGAATTGTTATGTGGACAGAGATAAAGGCTGGGAGTAGTAAAGAATTGATTTAGGAGTGAATGTTTTCTGTATTTTAAAATGTTCCTTTTTTGTTGTTTGTCTGTTTGTTTAATGTCACTATATGCTGCAGAATTTTGTCTATGTAATTGCCCCTCTTAGGAGCAGCCCTTGTCTCTTGTGGCTGATTAGGTGAATGTAGATAGATGAAGTAAAAGAGGATATTTCAGCTGTAGGCAGTCAGAACATGGATTTGAGGCCTACAAATAGTTTTAGGATTGCTGATACTGCTCTGACAGAGTCCAGCTGACAAGGACCAGAGGTGTTACTGTTTCATTTTCCATATGTTCACAATGCTTGGCTGGCCTCTTTGTTGAACCATATCGTGTGATTATGGATCGCTGCAAAGGAGTTGGCTTCCTCTAACTGTTGCTTTTAGTCCTGGTTTGATCAAAACCTAGATTTTGCCCTTCACAGCTTCACACTCTGGGCTAGGCTTACAGCATAATCATACGTTTTAGGTAAGAGTGCTCTAGATTAACAAACAAACAAAAAATACCCTGTGGTCAGGAAGTGGGCCGATCTACCTGAGAATTGTTATATGAGTTGAAGATTCTTCCATCTTGAGATTATTTGATATTTGGAAGTGTACAACAAATCCTATTCTCACACTCTTACACAGACAGGAGTGGTGGCTTTCTAGTACACAGGTCTTGCATGAAGGGTAGCTGGTGTGGGAACAGTTCTTTTCCTGAAATATCAGCTAAAACATAGGGTGTTAATGTATCCCCATGGTGATGAGAATGTATTTTTATACTATAAAAAAGCTAAAAAAAAAAAAGTTAAAAACAAGCACTTGCATGTTAAATAACATTAAGCATTGGAGTCTGGTAGTTTACTAATTGGTAGATCTGACTTTATTTGTTTATTTACTGCAGGCCGAAAAAGCAGAAGGATTTATCAGACTTCCAGACTTCAGTGTGGACAGAGCAACGGAGTGCAAAAAAAAGCAGTAAGTTTATCTCTTAGCACTAGTTTTGCATGATTTTTTACGTTGATGCAAAGTACTGTATTTCAGTAGTGCCTGACAGTGAAACTGTGGGGAGCTCTTCTGTGTTGTATTAATAATGAGATGTTGAATCTGTTGCTGAAAAAAAATCAATGCATGTAACAAACACGTTTTTGAAAATTCTCTGGCAGATGTGCTCTACTAAGACTGCAATTAAAAAGTAAAACAGTATGCCAATTTATTATTACTATTATTATTTTTTTCTTCTTCTTTGTTCAGTGCTCATGAATAAATGACTGTCTTAGATGCTTTCTCTTGGGTGCAGAGTTCAATAGTGATTCAAGTAATGATGCTTACGTTTCAGTAGATACTATTTGTTAGACTGCTGTGGTATAGCTTTGGGCTGTACTTGAAGTCTCAGTTTATACAGAGAATGAAAACTTTGTTTAGCAGTGAACACAATTAAAAATATTCCCTCCAAACTCCATGTGCAATATTGACTTCCAGCTGCTTATGAGTACACTTCAAGAGTTTGGAGGAGAGTTGCTGCTGTCCAAAGCCTGTTTTGTTCTGGTCACATGCTGTGCTGAGCTGTATGTGCTTCTGAGATTAAATGAGTCCCCCAAGGAAAGGGGTCAACAATTTTTCAAATATTAGGAGCTCCATTTTGTTTTGTCAGAAGGAAGATGGTTGAATCATAACACATAGGACCAGGAGAAATTGTTTCCTTCACTGCTGTAGCTGCTGGCTCTCTGTGACTGAGATGAAAATATGTTTGCCGCTTTCTGGGTATGGAGTAAGTTAGGAGAGGACTGTGAGGATTGATATGGGCTGCTTGGTCAGTTGGAGCCCTGCCAAACAGTGTGTACTTCCACAGGAGAGTGTCATGTCACAAGGAACGTAAGAAGAAAACTCAGAGCCAGGGACAACGTTTTACAGGGAAAATGACTCTGGAAAGTTGTACTGATGGATATTCAACTAAAGCATGATCTGATGCTGAGGCAAATGGGTGTTACAAATGGGAATGGTGCATGTAATTCAAAAGCAGTGTTGTCTTAAGGGACATTATCTGTAGTCAGAACAGATTGTGCCCTGCTGGAAATGTGCCAGTGAAAATAAGAAATGCTAAAGACTTTTCTTTCATTTTACACTGCTAGCTTCTTTTCCACCATCCTTCATCATCCTCTGTTACACTGTTGATGACTTTTTTTTTATGTGGATGCAATAGGGAGTCAGATCACTAATTTTGCGCGCTGCAATAAATAATTGGTTATATTAACTTTCATTTGCTTAAGGCACCCCATATTTCTGTGGATCCTGTTGTCTTTCACTCAAGAGAGCCACTCTTGCACTTCAGTAGAAGCTTGAGTGTTGTGGCAAAAAGATACAGGGACTAAGGGTTGGGTTCCTGGGACATAGGAATTTTGATTCCTAAAAGAAATCAGTTCTGCTTCTTAAAGTTTATTTGTTTAATTTATTTCCTCTAACATGTCTATTATGACTGTCAAGATATTTTTCTAAGTATGTTCAGTAGCTGGTGAACTACAAAGCAGTTGATATCAGGAACGATCACACTGGATCAGACCAAAGCAGTCCAAGGTATCCTGCCTTCTGAATTGGCCCATAGCAGGTGCCTAGCAAAGATTAGAGGAAAAGAGAAAACTTATAGCTCTGTTTCCTTAAAATGCTCCTGCATACTCCAAACAATTTACCAATTAGAAGCTTCCTGAGTCAGAAGTAGGTTAGTGTATTTATTAACCTTTGGTAATTTCCACTAGTTTGAATTCGCTAAGGCCGATTTAACAGCATTCATAGGAGAAGGATCCAAGTCAATACCTCCATTCTGATTTTTTCAGATCTTCCACCTAACTGCCTCTTTGGTGACTCCTAAAACCTGTAATGGAAAAAAAACAGCAAAGTGTCAGTCCCTATTTATCTGCTGCTTGCCATGAGTCTTTTTACCATTAGTTCTATATGCTGTGGGTTCTTAGCTTGATTAGTCATGCACAGAATATATCCTGTATCTTGGGTAATCCTTGGCACTTGTCCTGAACCTTTCTCAAGTTTATTTTATTTTTGAGTTGGAATACATGTATTCAAGATTTCGGCACACAACAGAAGTATGGAGTGGCATAATGGAAGCCTTTGTTTTATTCCTTATTCTTTCATTTTTTATTCATGCATTTCATACTGACTAGGAAATGAGCTAAAAATAATCTTGAATTTTAAGGAAATAACTGTACGGATGGATAAGCTGATCTGGATTAATATAGTGGAATGAATAAATATTTTAAATATTATAATCATTCATTCAGCTACTTTTTATTATGTAAAAAAGTTTTCTTCATCTTTTTTTTTTCTTTTTTTCCTTCAAGTGCTATTAAGATCAGCCACCCACAGATCAAGACATTTTATTTTGCAGCAGAAAATGTTCTGGAAATGAACACGTGAGTAGAGAGTGACTGACCCATTTCATCCTGTCTTGCATCTGAAAACACTTTGAAAGTTCATTCTCTCACTGTTGAGCAGTTGTTGATGAAGTTCTTCAGGGTATTACTAAGTATATTTTTTTTCCACATCACTAAATAGAAGGAATATACTACTATTTGTTCACTAATAGAGTTGAAATCAGTATCTGATAATTAGTATAATTTTGTCACCAGACTGCAAATATTTGAAGGAATTCCTTTCCACTAAAGAGGTGCAAAGGTTTTCTAGCAAGTTCATCTTCTTGGAAAGAAGCAAGGGAAGAGAGGAGAGAGGAAAAGATTTACTTAGCTTTGCTCCAGAAATGATCTAGTTCTTGAGTTGCTTGCTTTCAGAGTAGCATGCCAGTTAACAAGGATAGTTAGAAAGATATAAATAACTGGTTTTTATTTTAATTCAATATTTACTCCACTGCCAAACTGTGTTGCAGTTAAGCAATCTTTATGCCAGATTAGACGTTTTCTTTCCACAAATGTCTATAGGAACAACAATTCACATTTTTAATGAGAGTAGTAAAAATGGGTACTTAATACTGCCATTTTAGGAACTATTGAGTTATTAGAATCAGATATTACTTGCAATTGATCCAGTTTGGACTGATTTGTATACATCTCATATCTTCTTTATATTTATTACTTCAGAACATGATCTGTTCACAATGTATTTCACTAAATGGCCAAAAAACAAATAAAAATCAGTATAGTTGAAATAGGAAGACAGATAGGTAGGGCCAGATTTTAATCTTGGCTGTACTGGTGATCTTTGTGAGATTCTTCATAAAGAGTTGATTGTTCATCCTGGAGACCTTATAGCTCTTCAGCACAACAGAAAGGAAAAATGTTGAGAGAATTTGTGAGACCTTCTGAAATGACTTCAGAGACAGAAAAGAACTGTACTACATCAGTGTACATACATATCTATTCATAAATCTGGACTGTATAGATACATACATGTAAACATAGATGTAAGAACCTGTTGCCCTTTGCAACTTGGAGAAGCCCAGAGCTTGCAGTTGGGGAAATGACTGTCTATTTCTGTATGGCTGCATTTCCTACCAGAGTTCCTCAACACAGTTGAGAGGAAGGTGGGCTGAGGAAGACTGAAAATGGCCAGAAATGCTTCTGTAGAGAAACTGGCTGACTCAGAGAGAAGGATGGATGTAGAGAGGAAAAGAAAGTAGAGCTAATGGAGGACATGTGAACATTAACAGCTAGTCTGGAGCCCAGTTGGAAATCGTCAGTGTCTTAATGACATTTTGGAAATGTTTAGTCTCATGTAAGTGAGTGATTGAAATCTACACAGGTGTCTCCTCTCTTATGCCCCAGAATGATTTTCTTCAAACTCCACTTCTAGAGTAAATTTCATATTGGCTGAATGCTAAGTAAGCCTAGCACTGGAGCAGCTTGTACTATACTGTACTACTCCTAATTCCTCACTGTTGTAACTGATGATGTTTTCCTTGGCAAAGTATAAAATACATGGATTTAATACATAAAGTACATGCATACTCACGCATATGTCAAAACAGACTAAAAGACATCTGTTCACTTGGCTCTATTCCCATGCATACATATGTATGTGAGTGGTTCCACTGAAGATGCTGGGGCATTCTTGTATGTTGAGTTACTTGCATACTTACATACTTGGTAGATCATGACCTTTTTCAACTCTCCACGCATATATATCTATTAAGACATGGTGGGTTTATTAATTTAGTAATTTACTTCATTAATTCAGCATTTATTTGTCATAGTAATGCAAATACAAAAAGCAAATTTGTTCTCTTAGATCTTATCTGGTTAAATATACAGGATTACTAGTGGTCTGTCTTACCTTTCTCTTGTTGAAATCCTCTATTAGCAGCATTTTTATTTTGTTTAGATTAAAAAAAAAGAACATTCCGTTAAAAATTCTGTGTTAGAAGAAAGTAATTAATCCATTTTTACAGAGATTGCACCTTTTCTTCTGAATTTTTTATGCAGCTCTACTGTTTATATGACAGTCTAAAAATCCAGCTACATTACCATTGTTCTAACCAGAAATTTTTTCAGTATTCCAGTACTTCAGTATAATCAAGATCCAGCACCATATTTTCTCCAAGTTATGAATTTTAATTGCTGCCCTTCTTACATTCCCTATTCGGGCCTTACATTTTAATCTGGAAGACTTGAGCTTTTTTAATTGTTAGTTTCTTAAAATGTGGGTAGTTACAAATGACTTAAAAGCAAACACAGTGCACAAAAGGTATTGTCAAGGGCAGCTGACATCATCTTCTATGGCTTCTTTGCCTTTTGCATCACCTTGCGTGAAAGATAAATAAGTCACTGATATTGTGTTGTAACACTAATCGTTTCCCTTTAGCTTCCAGAAATGCAGCCTTTCGGCCATCAGTAGTGTTTTTTTCTCAGCATGAGGAGGAAAAAATGTCCCAGGCAACTAGTCCTGCTCATCAGGTCCAGTCTGAGAAGAGCACGAGGGCTATAAAACAGAACTACACAGCTTGCTGTAGTATTTGACTAACAGAAATCCACATATAGAAAAAGAAAGTTCTTGGTAGTCTTTTACATACTACAAGGTGGGCCTGTGAGGTACTCAGTGCATTTCTCTTTCTATTGGCAACCTAATCCTACACAGTTGTTAAAAGGAATGGGAATATTAGTAATCAGGTAGTAGATGTTTTCCTAGAAAATACTGAGATATAGAAGGAAACTCTAACATTCAGACTTTGGGTTAATGAATATACATGTTGAAAGGGGAGAAATAGTCAAAATAGCATGTAAATATAGCTAATAACATATCCTCCCTGCTTCAAACACAGGTGGCTAAGCAAGTTGGGGATGGCTGTAGATCCTCAGGCACCCAATGGGAAGAGTGAAGAAGGTATGTTTCTAACGATAGTTTTTGTGTCTAACTAGATGATATCCTTCACAGTTTTTGATGGGCCAAATCTTTGTCAGATCTTTTCATTAACTGTCACCTTGAGTCTGTCTGGTTACAGAGCCCAGCAACACCACACTCACACAGCACAGAGGAGCTATAGAAACACTAGTGAGATAAGGTATCACTGAAAGGTGCCCCCTGATCTTTTGAGCTCTACTGGCTGAGTTGAGAGTTATAAAACCTGACTTAAAATAAGAGAGCCAAAAAATACTAATAAAAGCAAAATATGACACAGATGTTTTGTCACAGGTGCTCCAGGATCTGCCGTGAGAGGGTTTCAGAAACCCACTGATGTACTTGTGTGGATGTGCCCTTGCAGAGGCACTGCTGTTACACACAGCCACTTTTCTGCTCCCAGCAACCTGATTATCCCCTCTGTGTCACACATTGTAACTCTTCAGGATGCTCTTTAGTTTATCAGAAACAGCTGTTACCAAGAGTTCCTCAAGAGCACATCATTCACGAAGCCTTAGAATTTGATATGGGCTGTACTGTAGCCATTCTCAGTCCTCAATGCTAAGATGTGCCAGCACATGCTTTTAGTAAACAACTACAGCCTTGCTGTTAAAAATCCTATGGTTCTCCAAGAGGTATGAGAGGAAGTTTCATTTTGTTAACATCTTAGAAACTTCTCTCCAATGTATAACATTTTTCTCTCTTGCAACTTTTTTTTTCTCCTCAAACTACGGTTCTTATAACCCTAAAATTACATGCATGCCAACAATAATTTAATTAGAAGATACAGTAATTACATCTGATTGGATAATATTACAGGTCTGAATGGCTGGTGTGTGCTGGGAGTTTTCACAGAGGGAAGTGATCTTTTCCAGTGGTTACAGCCAGGCCCTGGGAATAGAATGCATAATTTCTTGTGTGTGTCTCATTTTATCAATGATTAGCACTTCATGTAATCCACTGTTAAAAAGCAGCTGAGAAGTGCTGGAAGATATCTTCCTCTGCTACACATGTAATTGAATAATATGACTGCCTCTCTGCCACCTTTCAAGAGATTCTGGGTCTCTGTCAGCTTGTACTTTTACTTATGGTATGTATAGTCTGAGAGTACTGTGTATACTTTTATTGCTAGCTCTGCAACTGTACCACTGTGCCATGTGGCATGCCAAGTTACCCTGTGGTGACAAAGATCTCCTGCGGGTGTCCTATGGTTTCCGAAGCATCATGTGAGCAATCTATTTTTTCCAGAATCATAGACAAAACTCCAATGCCTGTTGCCAGCTCCAGGAGAATTTACTGGTTACAGAGATTGAGGCAGCATCTGCTACAAGCAACAGGTCTCTGCAAGTTCTGTCACAGATGGTGCAGCATTTCATTTAAAGGCTGCGAAAGGAGGAAAAACCACTTCTTAGTAGTGAAGCTATCTAGAGCAGCGACACCTAGTGTTGTCAACTATAGCAAGTTTTTTAAAAATGAAAAAGAAGAAAATGTTGCTATGAAGCAGCAGAGCATTATCAAGAGTGGGTTAATTTTCAGCATAGGAGACACTAGCATCTTATAGTCCACAGCATTCTACTTGGGGAACTTTGGTGAGCACAGCACTGTGAGGAATAAATGAGTTTTGGTTTAACACTTTGTATTTGCTCATTTTCCATGTCTGCCTCAGAATGCTATAGTGAAAGTGAACATGATGACCCAGAAATAACAGACACACCACTTCCCCCATATGTGGCCCAGCCATCACCTCCTCAGCTGGTAAGTATTACCATAATTAGCTTTTACTTGCTCGACGGTTGAAACAAATCATTCTCCAGGTGGTGGGCTACCAGTTAGACTGGAGATTTTCTCTCTGTGTGCCTGTGAGATATGGATGCACTAACTGTTTCCTCTCACCTCTACGCTGTGATGGTTCATGCAAGTATTGTAGCCCACCCTGCCTCACACTGGCAAGAATACCTCCTTCAGAGGAAGGCATATTTGCTTTGTTTGAGAGTGGAAGGTGTTATTCTGCTTCATAAGTGTGTTGTGTCTTTTCTTAATGAGGTTTTTAGCATGCAGCTGTAACCTAGTCTTCACAATATTTATATTTCTTAATTCAGAGATCTTTTGTTTTGTGATACTGGTAGCATCATACAACAGATTTACGTACTCAAGTGCGCTGTTCTTTAGAAGGCTGAATTTGAAAATGCTTTGTGGCGAAGAGGAGAGGTGAAAGGGAAGAGGTGTTTTCTAACAGGGATTATGTCAGTTTTTCCTTCTATACCTCTGAAAAAGAGATTAGAAAAAAGCAAATAATTATACTCCCAAAATCTGTGCTGTCCTTTTGCCTTGTTGTGGAGCATGTCCAGAATATTCTCTCCATCCTACCTTTTTTACATAAATTAGAATAAGTAGTATGAACCCTCGTGTGTGTAATCAAGTGCCTCTCCTACTAGCCAGTTATTGCTCTATTAGTCTTGTCTTACTATTGATGTTCTTCACAGTGATTTCGTCTCTTCTCATATGAGCTTCAAGGTACAAGGTTTACCTAATTCTATATTAGGACATGAGTAATTCAGTTTGGGATGGTAATACAGCTGAAATCTAAATCCCGAGTTCAAGCCTTTCCTTCTCCCAGCTGAAAGTTAAATCTAGGCATGTTCAGTAATATACTTGTTACCAAATGATCTTATTGCATCTCATGGATGAACAAAAAATGCAGTAACTACCTTGTTGGTGTAGTAGAGGTTCTTGCACTGGTACCTTAAAATGACATCCAGTAGTTTGGGTGATCGTGTGGGCAGTGAAGAAAGAGCAAATCTAAAAAACATAGATGAGCTGGAGAAGCTTGCATGAACACAGTCAGTAATAAATGCACAGATCTGGCTGTCTAGCAATCTTTAGACAACTCACATAAAGCTTGGGCTCTATGTCATATTGTCATCTATTTGCCCCATCTGTTTCTGTCAGATAAGTCAGTCTTCACTTCCTCTCCTTTAACAGTTGTGCAGTATGAATCACTGTAAAACAGCCCACCTGGCACTCAGAGGGTGCTCCATATAATACGATGCTTTATTGCCTGTATTAACTGAAAGTTAAATGCGGCCAAGTGGCTATAAATATTGGAGAATACAGGAAACTTGACAATATATCTCCAAGAGTTATTCTGGGCTGAAGGACGATAATTGAAGCATCTTGAAATTTATACCTCAATGGCTTGGCTTCAGGAGACAGTACATGTCTTTCCTGTCTGCTCACCTCAGAGTGAACACAGGCATTTTTCCACATGATGAGTTTTAAGCAGGTGCTATTTTTCAGTTTGCTGTTTTTCTGGCTTCCTGCTACTTGTCAGCCTGTAGCTGCAGAGGTGATCTCTGGTTGTCTTCCTCCTGTATGCTCCTCTTGAGAGCTGCCCTCAGTGTTTTAGCATGGGACATGTGGGAGGCCAGCAACAGTGCAGGTCTGCTGTTTCCTCAGCCCTTCCTCTTGAAGGTCATCTTCTCTCCAGTCACTATATCTAGCTGATTTCCCTTCTCCTCACCCCTATGGATGAATGTTGGTATCTCCTCAGCTAATCAGTCAGATTTTCACCCCAAGGAATGGAAACTGGAAAGAGCTCCATCAGCCACTGGTCTGCTCTACACTCGGAAGGTACAACTCATTTAGAAAGTCAGCTTGAATCTTTTAGTTTGCTACTGGCAGACACATCTACACTGGAAACTCAGACTGGAAATATGTGTGTGTATATATATATATATTTTAAGTTATAATTCTGCCTTCTAATTGCTGAAGGCATTTTGCAAAATAGGAACTAGGAGCTATAGCCATTTTGGAAAATCAAATCTATGATGTGTTAAGTGGAAGGGCCTCCAAGCTTCTTGAGATCAACTCCAGCTTGGAAGCTGTTAGTCTGGAACAGCCACCCAGGTGCAGATTCTGTTACTTTTTAGAGCAGTAAACAGTTTGCTGTACTTCCTGAAAAAAGCTTCATCTGCTGTTTGGTTCTCTGCTGATAAAAAGTGTTTTGAAACTTTAAAAGCAAAAGTAGTGATTATGAGCTTTCTAGTTTTATGAGTATTTGTGGGTATTGTGAAAGAAAAAAGCAGCGGAAGAACAAATAAATTTTAACATCTGTAGGACAAAAGCTTAACTGATCATCTGTGTTAATTTCTCTGCATGTAAATGGCTCAAAAGTCAGCAGCTCTATTGAGGTAATAGATTGCAGCAATTCCAAAATTGAGTTGTTGAGGTGTTTCAGTGCAGTTGAGGTGTTTCATGGTGATATTTTTTTTCTCTAAATAAATGCCTAGAGACACACTGTTCTGCAGTGGAATCCTTATGATCTGCCCACTCAGGCATCTGCTTTTGAAAGTGTTTCCATGCAGAGATTTATTATTACATGTATGATTACAAAACTTCCAAAGGAATGATTCTGTCACTTAGGTAAACATTTGTCTGCCAAGAAAAACATGTATTCACAATGTGTGTTGAAAAAGGGAAATATATTGTGGTAGTCTGCTGCTTTATTCTTTCACAGTTTTTTTTTATTTAACAAAAAATGAAAATGAAAACAAAAATATATAACAGAAAAAAGAAATTCCATTCATTGAGGCAGTTTTCATTTCAGCATCACTTTCTTTTGCATGTAAGAACGCCAGAAAAAATAGAGGTGAGATCTAACATCCTCATCTTAAGACTTTAAATAATTGAAATTAGACAAACTATCAACACCATTTTGATTTTTGGTCTATTTGACTGTATGAATGCTCTATGTGGTGCTCAGGGACACGATTAAGCAGTGGGTTGTTAGGGTAGTACAGTTAGGTTGCGGTTGGACTTGATGATCTTTAAAGTCTTTTCCAACTGAGCAATTCTATGATTCTGTGATTCAACAATTTGTCTTTTCAATATGAACTCTTGGATAGATGAACAGGTCACCTGTGCTCACAAGGGCATTTTACTCATATGTGTAGTTTAAGAAAACGCCTTCTTGCCCATTGCCTTAGGGTAAGTACGTGAAGATTTCCTTTTTAAAATCAAACATGCAACTAAAACACAGTGTTGCACTTACTGTAATAGGGATGTAAATAAGATCTAGTCCTGCATAGTTTACAACAGTCTGGAAGAATAACTGAAAATTTAGAGAAATGAAGAAAGTGCTGCAAACAAATGGTGAGCCACGGTCAACTCATCTTATGAAGTGATTAATAGCTACACGAGACTACTAGATTAGAAACACAGGGAAATGATTTTGCATTTCTTAATGTAGAAAGGAAGTAGTATACATTACAGCAAGACTGAATTGCAGAAGCTTTTATAGCATAATCCAAAAAAAAATCCACTCGGTTTATTCTATATGAATACATAGTATTTCTAATTTACCAGTGGATTATTGATAGATATTCCAGACTTGCTCCTCTATTGTGTTTGCAGCTTGTTTGGGTTTCCCTAGCAACCAGTTTGCTAATTATCAGTACTTCCAGTTTAGTTATCATCTATTTTAGTACTTACAGATATTTATTCTGCATACGCGTGGAGAACATAAAACTGCCAGAACTGTGATCCATCAAGTTTTGTATTCTGATTCTGAGTCTGGCTAGTAGTGGATAATCTGCAGGAAGAATAAATTTATAATAGTAGCAGATAGAAGATATTTGCCTCTTGTATTATACCTCCTTGTAGTTTCCACTAAGGGTTGCAATCTGAATCTTTATCTCCTTATGCCTTCAATTGTTTTATTTGTTAATTGGTCATCTTCTAGTTAATTTGTGAATATATTTATGTGTTTTATGTGTTACTTGTGCAACTGAATATATAGGCTTACATGCTAGTGGTTTTTTGTAGCTAGAAAACAGAGTAGTGCTAGTTCTTGTTGATTTTCATAAACAGATAATAGTACAAATCATCTAATGCAAATGCATACTGTAGACAGAGTTGTTAGCTCGTAAGCTTTGTAAGCAAAGATATATTTGCTTTTTTGGGAAACTATGTATTTCTCAAAATTTTTTTCTTCTCTAACTTTTCCTTATGTGGAACCATGTATCTGTTATACCCTCTCTCATTTACTGCCTTGCTCCTGCAGGTGACAGTTAGCCATCTCTGAGCCCTCATTAGTTGCGAGGCAGGGTGATGAGTACAAAATGGAGAACCCTAAGATGTGCTTAATTTTGATGCATCTCTAGTGAAATCTGGATCCTTTTTCAGATTCATTTCCTCAAATATAAATCTTGGCAGGTGAATGAGCAGCACAAATCTTGTACCATTACAATTTTTATGCCATCTGCTCCATGGCTGCCTGATTTTTCTTTTCACCATTACTTATCAGCCTTCTTGGCAAATGTTTAGTCCCTAGAATGGATGGGGTGAAATGGTTTTGGTTGCTGAGGTAATTTCAATTCTGCTTTAACATTCCTTGTGCTGTCTATCTGTGGTTATGGCATTGATGGATTTACTGAATACTTCAAAACAGCTTTATGTTCTACAGTTCAACGTCTAATGAGAGGTTTTTCTTCTGTACCCTTGATCAGAGAAATAAAGTGAATGGAAAAGAAGAGTGAAAAAGACTATTAGACACAAAAGGATGCATGCAGCATGGTATTATTTTCTTGCTCTGTTGTTTCTAGGCCTTCAAATGTTTTTTATTTTTTATTTCTAGTTTCCTTGTGACTTAGTTTCTGAAGTTGTGAGAGATTGGTTGCCTTGCTTCAAGCTTGTTTGGATGGATAATCAACCATATTGTGTTAGTTTTTGATTAGTTGTCATTTCAGTTGCGTATTTATAAGGTGTAGAGCCTAGGAAAAATAATGACTTGGAAAAACTTTTTTTCTTTTTTTTTCTTTCTTGTTTGCTTCTGGAAAGCAGGATCAACAGAAATCCTCTTTGACATCAACTCTCTCGAGCGAAGCATCTTGTTCTCTTTCCTCTCCTGAAAGCACTTTCAATTCCCAAGAATCATCATCTTCCTTGACGTCCAAAGTGGCTTATTCTGAGAGGCAGTCCCTGCTGGACTTTGTTAACAACTCTGCCATGGAAGAGAGTGATCAGCCTTTAACTTTCTGTGTACAGATTCAATCTGATGAGCAGCCAGAAGTAGGCTGTGGAGAAACAGCAGAAAAGCACATCTGTCCTGGTGGTGGACCCGAAAACACTTTCTTAGGTCTGGATACACATTGCTTAACTGTGCCAGATGCAGCAGGACAGATATCACTCGCCAAAGGTGAGCTAATGAGAGTGGAGATTTTATCTGCAGAACCATACAGTGTATCTGGATTTTCCACAGTTTCCTTCCCTCTCTCTTTCATCGTATTTCTGTTGAAGAGTTTTGAAGTGGCATTTTTTTTACAACAAATATTTGGTTTATTGTGCCTTAAATGTACAATTCACTATCGAATTGGTAAGTACATTTAGAATTTTTCTCAAATTTTACCTATAGGTTAAGATCATAGCCTCTTTATAAAATCCTAACTTAGATGTGTTTTTACTTCATTTATTTCAGTGTAGCTGTCATCTATTAATTGGAGTTGAATCTGAATGTTAAGAAAGTTTCATGACATAAAGGTGGAATCACAATATATGTGGTGCGACAAAACTGACACCCTGAGCAAAATGCTGTATGTAAGAAGCGGTGAATGTGGGGTTAGGTCAGCTTACCTATAAAAATGTCAACAGTTGTGTTTACTTCCGCTACGTATGCATTATTCATTTAACTGAACTTCATTGTAAACTAGAGAAAACAAGTGCAGTCCTGAATCAGAAAGTCCTTAAAGACTGGATTTTGTTTAAGCATGTGAGTATCTGCATAGGTATCTTCTATTAAAATGTACTGCTAAACAAAAAAAAAACGTGGTACCGTGACAAAATTTGGTGGTGGTTAGTGTTAATATAGCCATAGCAAGGCTATATGTCTTGCCTTTTGAACAAAGCTTCTCTCCGTGCTTTAAGAACTGTTGAAGTATAAAAGGTATTTCTTGCATACAACATACTGAAATGAGAAGATGCTCAGTCCATTACCTAGAAGAAGTAACGTATAAGGAAAGTATGACGTTCTTGTGCACTGGCTCTACCCATGAATCAAAATCTTTGTAAAGAATTTAAGGAAGTATTCTATTGTGGAGAGCGCAATATTGTCGCAGTCCAGTTCAAAACAAAGATGTTTCCAAAAACCTAGACCAAAGAAAATGCAAAGGTGAAAACTAATGGCACTGGGCTCAGGGAATTTAGGTTTTTTTCTCTGTCAGTGAACAGAAAGCAAGGAGCTGGATCACTTAAATGGTAGTGTAAGGCACATCAGTTACATTGTCACTCTTCCAATTGTTTTATAGTTAGCACATCTTTGTTTCGTTATATGATTTTCTGATTTTACAAAACAAAGCAAAAAAAAAAAAAAAAAAAAAAAGAAAAAATTTATCAAAATAGAAGCTTTAGGCAAAGTGAAAATTAATGTCGGAGTACCTTGCACTCAGCTTAATTATCCATAGGAAATGAAGCTGCCCTGCTAGAGATTTCTGAGGCAATGAAAATCAGTAAGAATTAAAACTGAGAGTGAGTAAGTGTCTTATTTCAATGTTGTTGAAGAAAATAAATGTTTTAGAAGAGTTCTTGAGAAATCTGATTACCCAATTTCTGTGTCTTGGCATTGAAAGTAGTGAAAAGGCTGTGCATTGGTCCCTAAAAAGATTTGTGACGAATACGTAGTAAATGTTCTGTAATTTGAATATTAGGGTTAAATCTGACCAATTAATCCCTTTGGAAAATATTCTTAGAATGGACTGAGAGACACACAGCTTATGTGTGTGCCTCAAGTTATATGTATATACACATATATATATATATATGTATATACACAGGAGTTTATATTTGATTGCATTCAGGTGGATTGTTGGATTATAAGCCATAGAGAGTATGGTGGCTTCCAAATCCCACTGAGAAAGATTCAGTGGTTGCTTTTTAGTAGTATAAACTTCAGCCTTTGCTCAGAATATGATACTCTGATATTGTCAACATTTCTGCAATAATGCTCAGGCTAATGCTTCTATAACTGTAAGGGTGACAGGTACTTTTATGGATGCTGACAGATTTAGTGTGATGCAATCATAATCATTTAAAGCAGAATTTTATAGGTTTGTATGATGATATAGTAATACTTACCTGTAAAGCAGGATTAAAATGTAAATCAAAGCATATTCTGGTATATTTCTGCCATTTGCAGGACAGTTTAATTGTTCCAAAAATATTCCTGGGAAAACAAATTCGTTCATTGTTCACTGCTAAGCCAGCCCTGATAGCAGAACACATCAGTTTTAACCATGCTGCTAATCTGTGATGGAATTCCAGAAATAGATCATTTTAGTGAGACAGTCACTATAGAAACTGTATAACTTCACTAGTTACTATTTGCATGATAACCGTTGTTGAGCAAGTAAGATATATACTATACATTTGTTATTCTTTATCACTCTGCATAGTACGAGAAGATGGAGAATGTTGGTAATCTTTTTTTCTTGTAATGGATGCTGAAATACTAAATGAAGTAATCTGTAAGGAGATTACTTAAGCTATTTCAATTTGGGATTGAGGTGAAAAAAGGATTAATTAAAGTAGCAATTCAATTCCAAATGGAAATTATCAAAAAGAACATAATTTTCTATCTGTGGCTTATACTTCAAGAATTTCCCTCTGCACTAGTTGATAAGGACATGCACAAATACTGTGAGATAATTTCAAGTTGGGGGATATCTATCTGCAAAACCTCATGATTTACAGTAACTAGCAAGAACACCATTGTTATCTGATGTGGAACAAGGGAGCATACCTCGGTGATTTGCTAGTGTAGTCCATCATTTACTTTTTAGTGCTTCTGCACAGTATGTTGTTGGCAGCTCTTCGTGTTTCAGTGTAATAGGACTGCATCCAGAAGGAGCTGGGTACACCTTGCATTGGTGCGTGTTCTAAAAATGCATGTCCCATGGACATATTAGAACAACCCTACATTCTTTGAACTCTCTGCCCACAGAGCCTTTGCATGTGTATACGCTCTCCTTTTCCTTATGAGAATAGAAAATCACCTGTCGTGCACTCTGCTTTGCAGCAGCCTTGCTCTGCTTAGAAAAATCCCATGAGGAATTCTTGGCTGTAGCTGTTTGCAGCCAAGGCCTGGGGGAGAAGTTTTTCAAGAACCAAAGAGTGTTTTTCTTGGCAAAAGTCAGACATGGAGGCTGATGGGAGAAAAGTTGTTACCTTGAAAGAAAAAGAATAGCTCTTCCTCCAGTGGGAAGAGCTTATAATGTAAATACAAGTAAAGTAAAGAACCTGTAGTGATGAAACAGACAAAAGTTTCTCAAAGAGGAAAATGGGTGAATCTCTGTAAGGGAAACAACAAGTTCAGCTAAGTGTTTATAGGCTTTTTTTTTCTCCCCTCAATGAAAACTATTTAAGGAGATCTGCTAAGCAACTGTAAGCATCTTGAATGAGGAGATGTACCAAGTAATATTTAAAAAAAATTTCCAGCAGCTCTCAGTGTTACGAACAGTCTCAGACTTACTGCTCAGCTCTGATTACTGGGGAGAGGTTACATACCAGAAGGTGGCACAAAAGTATAGAAAAAGAGGATTGTATTTCCATTTACTTAATGGGAATATTTAATACTTCAGTGTTACAGCCTTTTACATGGACAGTGACAGAGGATTCAGTGCTGACACAAAGAAGCTGATAGGTAAACAAGAAACAGTAAAGAATACAAACAAGTATGTGACTACATGCTCTGTGTCCAGAAGCTGTTCTTGCCCCATCAGGGATGGCTAGACACACTCTGCAGCCAAACTCCATCTTCTGTGTTTCTTCTGGCAATCGTTGGAACAGAAAGTATCAGACCGTGACCCAGCACCACCACCATCATCAAAAACAGCGATAACAAAAGGAAGCTGTAGAAATTGAAAGGTCACTGTAAGTCAACAGGAATGTGTGTTTTTATTTATTTGGGTATCTTCCACTGTAGCAATAACATCCTACTTCCTTGTGGTTCCTGAGGGTTTTATAATCACTGTCATATGATCTTAATGCAACTTGGCAAGAAAATTTTATAGTACTACCTCTGGTTTATTTATTTCACTCTGGCTCATTCATAGTAGCTGGTGAAAGAGCTGGTGTGTGCTGATATTTTGGGAAACCTGGAAAGCTTCTTAAAAACAATTTGAATTTTATGTGGGTTGTTTTTGTGAGAAGGAGTTGGTTACATAGGAACTGGATGTGGTCAATTCCCTCTTTTCTCAGAACAGACATCCTTTTCCCCTCTTGAATCTGCCTGTGCCAGTAATAGCCAGAACAGATCTTCTGGTGTACTCTGGCCCCTTTGTTC
Organism: Pavo muticus; assembly: GCA_016647715.1. Lineage (NCBI taxonomy): Eukaryota > Metazoa > Chordata > Aves > Galliformes > Phasianidae > Pavo > Pavo muticus. The sequence goes on along the minus strand of JACDJE010000039.1, from coordinate 1,746,279 downwards.
CTTCTGCATAAGTTATAGTAAATGTTGTATTGTGGCAGAGACTATCCAAGACTATCGCCTATATTGAGCATAACTGTGTGGAAGAACATCTGTATTTGAATGATTATTTTGCTTCTGACTAAAAAGGCTTTAGGAATCACAGTGAAAATTATGCTGTTATGATTTTCTGACCTTGATAAAAGGGATACTTGTTTGTGATGTTTCCAGTTTAGCTGGAGTTAGTTAAAAATGTCACCCCTCTTTGCTGAACTCACTATGCTGTTGTAATCAAAAGCCTTTGACTCTTAGTGTTAATGTAATTTTCCCCATTACTTCTCCCACTCCCTCATGTCTCTTGGTTTTATAGTTCTGCTTTAGCCAGTGAGGAGCTTGTCAAAGATACATTCTTTTAATTCATGTATTTCCTGGTCTGTAGCTCTGTCTGAAATGTGATTTCCCTAACATGTCATCTTATTCCCTTTGGAAAGACCACTACTAATATGGATAATGGATGGGGAGTATGTGGGGGATAGGTAAAGGCATAAGTGGGTTATAGTGCTTTTGTTTCCTCTCTCCAGCCTGGGTCTATACAGTGCCCCCTTGGTATCAAAGGGTTTGGCAGCTTCAGAAACAGGAGAGTTGGCACAGCCACGAGAAGCTTGTAAGCATAGCAATGACAGGAGGAAGAAGCAGATTTTTTTTTCCTGGGATTAATGCACAGCTGGAGAGCTATGACATCCCAGTTAGAGAATGGAAGAATAAGTACTTAAATTTCTGGTGTTCAGTTTAGAGTTAGTAAATACATATTCCGTTGGGGATGATTTTCAATGCAAAATATTCTTTATGCAAATCATTGCCAATTTCTATTTCTTCACCACTGGGAAGCAATCAGCTTGATTTTTCACAGCTGTTGCCCGAAAACTTCTGGATAATTTCACTTTTTTGGGCTTAAATAGTCTTATATCTGAAAGTTTTCAGGCAGGCTCCTGTGTTGCTGCTGCAGAGTGGGGAGTGTCTATACTGTAATGTCTCCCACCTGTGGCAAGTTGACTGACATGGATGCAGAAGCTGAAAGCTGAGGAGGTGTAAACTGAAGTGCCGTGCCTCTGGCAACATGCTCTTGTCTGTGATATCTCCTGTTAGGTAGAGGGAAATTCCAGACAAGTGGCATCGAGCCACAAAGATGTGTTTTATTCCTCTTGAAATGGAGTTAGTAAGAAGTTTTGGCCAGCCTGAAATATCACTTCATTTTCATTGTCCCAGCATGAACAGTCCCTTTCTCTGCAATGTTAAAATACCTCAGGGCAGGACTTAACTTTTTTTGGGTCACTCCTGGTTCCTTTCCACTTTCCCCACTTCAACAAAGTTAACAAAGATATATGGTACTGTATGACATATCCAGAAGTGTTGGGAAAATGAAATAAGTGTTTTAGAGGGCTGATTCTTCCAGTGGCAGCGCACAACAGAATTACTTTTTGTTAATGGTACCAATAGAAGAGAAAAGCGTATAACGTATGGTGATGTACTTGTTTCTGTGTGCATGTACACACTCACAGATGCACACAATTTATAATATCCTTCCATTGCTACTGCACATAACTTATTGCTAATTATTCATTGAGTCCTGAGAGAAAAATGAATGTATTTTATCTTTAAAATAGGATGAGATAAAGATGTGCTATGGTAGCATTTCAGTTTACGTGCCTGAGACAGAAAGTGTTTAGCTTGAAATGTGCAGGTGGAAGACACAACTTGCCATATCTTACTTCGAAGTGATTGTGAATGTACTTGATGTGTGAACCAGCTCTGGAACGGCTCATTTCAGAGCAGTGCTAGTGGGGACCAACTTGCCCATTTTATGAAGACTGTTCTGAAAGTAATGCCTCCTATCTTATTATGTTGGCCCACAACATCAGAGACAGATGTTGGTGTGGTATGGCAGTAGAAGTTGAACCTTCCAGCCAATATTCCATTACATTTCATTGCCATGGAATAGTTGGCAGCGGAGGGGCAGTCTGACAGAATGGTATCTGGCATGGAAATGCATATGAAGCAAAGATGTGGAACTGAACTCCTCCATGAGGAAAAAAATTGACAGCTACTGACATCTGTTGACACTTACTGAATGTTTCTGGAGATAGAACAGTGGATGTGAGCACAGTGAGGTGGTGAGTGGTGTGTTTCAGCAGTGGTGACAGTAAGGTGAAAGACAAGCCACTTTTCAGATGGCCATTAAGATTTTTATGAGCATGGCATACCAGCTCTTGTTCATTCCCAGCAAAAATGCTAATAGTGGTGGCAGTGTCAAAAAACAGTGTTCTGTAGCTGAGAATCAATCAAATAGCATAACTGTGGTCTTTGTATCTGTTGTTGTTTCCATGGAAATAAACGGAAAGCATTACTTTCACAGCAACATAAGTTCTTGTTTAGCAGACTATATATATATCCATCATCATAAACCTTATGAGCTTAATAAAGCTCAGAAAAGGGGCAGCTCATTTTTCTTTGTGAGTCTGACACAGAAATCTGTTTTTATGCTGATGTCTGAGCTTGAGTGTTATATGGTTTTTGCATGAATTTTCACTTTGTGATGGAAAGTAAATATTTTGTAACAATCCAATAGTAGGTCTGGACAGGCCAGATTTCATAGGAATCCGAGTCACTGATGACTAGAAATACAGACCAGGTGAATGCCTGAGCTTCTCTTGGACCTGCTAATGGGCACCTTAGTGGTCTGTCTCGAGATGCAGAGGGAAATAAGCAATACAGAGTTCTGGGCAAATGTGCTGTGAACGTCTGAATCCAGAGAAAAAATCCCATTCCATGCTTAAGCCTTGAGTCACTTTACTTTATTTCTGTTATCCAGCATAAATGTAATTTCAGGTGTTTTGTGGGAACATCCATGGGTAGTGGATCACTAACTTTCCTTCCATTAAGAGGCTGGTAAAGTACTGCACTGCACCGTTGTATGAGTAAGAAGAAATATGATTTTTTCTTGTTTTTAATCACTGATCATTCTATTGATTTCATTAATTGATTGCTAGAAATAATGCCTCTCTTCTTTCTCCATTAACCCTCCCCCTTAAAATTCACACCACGAAACTAGTACATTCACTAACAGCTTCAAGCCTGCAAAAGATGGACATTTGCTTTCTGAACTTAGCTCAGGGTAGCTCAGGGCAGCGGAGTTAAAAGTCCATGTATGTGTCAGACAGTCTGGCCTCAGTTTATTGGCAGACGTACTCTCTGTCAATAGCAACAGTATCTTCTTTACAAAAGCACAGTATTAACATACTGTTTTGTTATTCTTTACTTGTTATGGAAGAAGCTTGTTGCCCATCAGTATAAACAAAAGTGGAGACCAAAGCATTGTATGGCTCATACCTGGTTCCTCTCTGCCTGCAGATTTCACTCACCCTTTTTTCCAGCTGTTTCCTGAAATTCTGTATGCCTGCTTTAATGTCATTCCTTTTATCCACACTTTATCTGAAGATTCCAGTGTTTCCTTTCCCTCTGAAATTACCTGATCCTGATCAATCCTTCTGGGAATGGGAGTAGTGGAAAAATAAGTAATAGGAGAGGAGTTTGAGGCTGCAAACTTGTTAAAATGCAGGAGCTAAGTGGACAGTGCTGATCATGTGGATGACCAAGGAGTCTTCTGCTAGGCTCTTCTTACACAAACTCCTGCTTCTTTTTCTGTGCTGAGTGTCCTGTCCTCTTTACCTTCACCCACAAATGCCACCAAATTTCACCACAGGAGATATCAGAGTACTTAACACAGAAGAAACATGTTCAGAGAGGTGTTTTCCCATGCTTGCTGCTTTGTAACGTTTTTAGGGTTAGCATAATGAGTTAGACTCAAAAAAGAAATGGAGCAGTGACTTGCATTTGTCTGGTCAATAAATTATTTTCTGTTGGTATGCTCTTTCTTGGGTATCTGATAAAGAACAGTTTATATCTGCAAGTAGTACTGTGTGCAGTCCTGATGGGTGAGGTCTGCACCATGGCTGAACCAGTGCTGTGCAGCAACTGGCTAATGAAACAAACAGTTGCTTCATCCCAAGTAAGTAGGCAGGAAGCTAGTTATAATTACAAGCCTCGTGGCATGAGCCAACAGTTTTCAGGAAATACTACTGCAGTGTATTATGCCTTACACATGCTTTTTTTTTTTCTTTTTTTCTATTTCCCACAGCTTGTTAAATATACAACAGTTCTCCCTTTCCTCTCTCTGCACTGTACCAGTGATGGAAGCTATATTTAGTCCTTGTCAAGTTACAGCAGCCTTTTTACAATCACACGGTGAAAAAAAGGCCAGAAACAGAGTGAAGGCAAATATTTGTAGCATATCATAAACCTTTCTTGTAACCTAAATATTTAGAAAAAAGAGGAACGTAGGAGGATGCTGTACTTTTTAAAACATGGAAAAGATAAGGAGCAGACTCCTTTCTGATTGTGCTGGAAGCTGGAGAAGTCTTTTTCTGCATTAGGAGGGAGCAAGAGGACATTTTCCTTTTGTTTGCTGACTAAGGATGATTTAGAAAAGTCAATGTCTAACTTTCAATTAAAAGAAAAAATGTGCTGCCAGTTCAGCTGGCACATGGAGGGCTGCATTTAAGAAGAGCTGCAACCACTGTCTCCAGCGTAATAAACATGAAAATCATCCCAGTGGCTTTTGAGGCGCTCACTGGCATCCTGAAAGCACCAATACCATTAAGAATTTCCTTTAGCAAATACTGAAATAGAAAAGATTTCTGCGTGTTCTGAGGAAGAAGTGGCACAGCCTTTTGCTGAAAATGGGCTTCTGCCAAAAGCCCCAGTCAGTGCTTGGCACGTTTTGGGCTCCTGATGGTTCATTCTTAAGTTGTTTTATTCTGAAAAAATGTCTTTGCTTCATTTTTTTTTTTTGTTAAATCTTATTTTGCCCTTTTCAATTTTCAGCTGCTTGCTAACTTTTCCTTTTGTGTCCTCTCTGACATGGAAGATGGTGCTGTAGCTTCAGTACTGTCAAAGCAATTAAGTAGGGGGTAATTAAGGCTTTACTCTGAGGCACCACAAGCAAATTTTGTGCTGTGCGCTGTCAAGCTTGAGATTTAGGCATTAGGTGACCCAAGGAGTCCTGCTTTAATCTGTTTCCTAGGGACCTTCTCTTGTAGCCTCTGACATATTTCTATGTTTATTTCTTTGCTGTATTTTCAATAATTATCAGTACCTGACAAGAAGTTGGTACACCAAACAGGATCTGGCCTGTGTATTGCCAGGTAGAAGTGTGCTTAACTGTGTGCAGCATGGAAGGGAAAGGTAAACAGGTGTAGATGCTATCAAATTAGCTTGCTATTTAAATGTAGCATTACTGACAGCTATTCAAAGTCTGTGATATGTTTAGAGCATTAAAGAAAAACTTGTACAGTGGAAACATATGCTCATATCTGTGTGGATCGTTACCTGATTGTTAAAAACATTTGAGTTTAGTTGTATGTCATTCTCATCTGCATAATTACCCTAAAAACCGTCCTTGGTTTTGATTCTAGAATCATTACTCTTTGACTTGGCTGAATCTTTCTGATGGCTGAACATAATGTTTCTGTTATCTGCTGCCCTATTGATATTCTCATACACGCTTTATTTTTTACTTTGCAGATCATGAGAAATGTGATGATGATGAGATGGAGAGACTTTACAAGTCATTAGAACAAGCAAGTCTGTCTCCCATTGGTGATCGTCGGCTGTCAACGAAGAAGGAGCTTAGGAAGTCATTTATCAAACGCAGCAAAAACCCCTCCATTAATGAGAAACTCCACAAAATTCGAATGCTGAACAGCACATTAAAGGTGAGGTCTCAGACTGAGCCAAGGAAAAGCCTGAGAGAAAGAAACAATTTGGCAGAAATAAGAAGCAAGCCAAACTCTAATTACAGATTTACTTTAAGCTCCGGAGAGTTTGTTAGGTTTTTGAAATTGTTCTTTTATTCAGAATTGTGGTCTGTGTTTTGTTGTTAAACTTGATCTGGAGGCAGAGGCAATAGTTCAGAAAGGACCTTTTTTGTATAAATTCCAGCCCATTTGGAGAATTTAATAAAGAACATCTCTCTTAGTTAGCTGGGAAACCTGCAAGCTCAGCTGAATGCCCTAAACAAGGGAGCCTTAAAAAAGGAAGAGCAGAAAAAGTACCTTGATGATAAAGGACACAGAAATGATCGTGAGCCAGAGAAGTTTTCTTTGTGATTACTGGGGAATGTACAGGATATGCCAAAGCTTTTGTAAAGACCTCCTATAACAAATATATTTAATAACAAAAGCATCCTGCTTTTATGTTGCAAACGTACTGTGGACTGAAGGGGTGGAGGGATTCAGGGGACATTCCATGAAAAGGCAGATAAACTTGTCTGGAATCTGTGGATTTGTGAGACTGCTCACCCAGTATAATTTTGAATGCCATGGGAATTCAAAACCTGCTTCTGAATGGTACTCAATCAAACAGAAAGTATAACCATAACATTTAAGTTCTAAAGAGAAAGAATAAATGCCAACCAAGGGCTTTGCTAGAAACAGGATTTGATAATCATATTTTGGGTAAGCGTATTTGGCTTCAGACATAGCACCCTGAAGAAGTGCATGTAAAAACTTCTCTGATTATCACAATCAGTGATTAGTTACAACAAGAGGTTTGTCTTTGGCACCTAGGCTTGTCTTAATCTTTCTGAAAACACAGTCTAAAAGACAATTTGGAGTGCAGCTGTCCTGCCTTCTTCAGGACTTCCAGGCTCCATATGAGACCTGGTGAAGTTTCTCCTCAGGATAAATGAGTCTCCTATGACATGATACTACCATTTTATTCTTCTGCATCAGCAATACAGTTGAGCTTCCTATACAACAGAAAGATTTAAAAACACACCTATTTTATGGCACAAGAAAATAAATACGGAAGCATATATCTAGGTCTTTCCCTAATATGAACCACCCTAATAAATCTAAGAACCAGTTAGTACACAATGGAGTTGTACGCTGTGCAGTAATCTATTTTATTAGTTTGGAGCTGAATGCAAACCTAGAAGCCTTTTTGTCAGACATGAGCAAGGAGAATAGCTTTGCATCGATTCAACCCAGGAGTATCATATAAACTGTCATGAGCAGTGCCTATAAACCTAGACTTGTCTAACATTTGTATTTAGCATGGAAAAATCATTTTTGGAGTGTTCATAATGCATAAAATGTTAATTTTTTTTCTTCCTTAAAGTTAAGGGATAGGAGTATTGATAAGATAAATATAGCGCAGACACTTTCTGATAGACACGAACAGAATTCTATGCACAGCAGCGTTTGCCTGTCTGAAAAGCTAATGCTTGTAGTNTTTGTATCCAGAGCATTCCAAGATGTGTTCAAGAATCACAGAATCAGAGAATTGTAGGGGTAGGAAGGGACCTCTAGAGATCAACAAGTCCAACCCCCTGCTAAAGCAGGTTCCCTACAGTAGGTAGCACAGGTAGTCGTCCAACTGGGTCTTGAATATCTTCAGGGAAGTAGACTCCACAACCTTCCTTGTAAGCCCATTCCAGTGCTCTGTCACTAACAGTAAAGAAGTTCTTCCTTGTGTTAGTATAGAACTTACTGTGTTTCAGTTTCTGCCTGCTGAACCTTGTTCTATAGTTGCTCATCAACTGAAAAGAGTCCACCCCTATCAAACTGATCCCTGCACTTTAGATATTTATAAACAGTTACGAGGTCCCATCTCAGCCTTCTTTTCTCCAGACTGAAGAGTCCCATGTATCTCATCCTTCCCTTGTACAGGACATGCTCCAGGTCCTTAATCAGTTTTGTCAGCTTCTGCTAGACTCTTTCTAGGAGGTCCCTGTCTTTTTTGAACTGAGCAGCCCAGGACTGGACACAGTATTCCAGATGTGGCCTCACCTGGGCAGAGTAGAGGGGAAGGATCACCTCCCTTGACCTGCTGGCCACGCTCTTTTTAACGCAGCCCAGAATGCCATTGGCCTTTTTGGCCACAAGGGCACACTGTTGGCTCATGGCCAACCTGTCGTCCACCAGGACACCCAGGTCCCTCTCTGCAGAGCTCCTCTCCAGCAGGTCATCCCCCAACCTGTACCGCTGCATGCAATTATTCCTCCCTAGGTGCAAGACTCTACACTTGCTTTTGTTAAACCTCATCTGGTTTCTTACCGCCCAGCTCTCCAGCCTGTCCAGGTCTTGCTGAATGGCAGCACAGCCTTCAGGCGTGTCAGTCAATCCTCCCAACTTTGTACCACTAGCAAACTTGCTGAGGGCGGCCACTATCCCCTCATCAAGGTCATTGATGAAGATGTTGAACAAGACCGGACCCAGCACCGACCCCTGAGGAACACCGCTAGTTACAGGTCTCCAACCAGACTCTGCACCGCCAATGGTGACCCTCTGTGCTCTGCCAGTCAGCCAGTTCTCAACCCACCTCACTGTCCACTCATCTATCCCACACTTCCTCAGCTTTGTTATAAGGATGTCGTGGGAGACAGTATCAAACGCCCTGCTGAAATCAAGATAGACTACATCCACTGCTCTCCCCCCATCCACCCAGCCAGTGACGACATCATAGAAGGCTACCAGGTTGGTCAAGCACGACCTCCTCCTGGTGAGCCCATGCTGTCTACTCCTGATAACCTCCTTTTCTTCCAATTGTCTGGAGATGGCATCCAGCACAAGCTGTTCCATCACCTTTCCAGGGACGGAGGTGAGGCTGACTGGCCTGTAATTACCTGGATCTTCCTTCTTGCCCTTTTTGAAGACTGGAGTGACACTGGCTGTCCTCCAGTCTTCAGGCACCTCCCCCATTCTCCAAGACCTCTCAAAGATGATAGAGAGCGGTTCAGAAGTTTTGCATCTGACCCATATTTACAGTGCTTTATATAGAAATCTCATAGTTTTAAGGCAAAAGATCAATGTAACATTCAGTGTGATTTTAATTTTGGTCTTTTGACACTAATTTTTAACAACAGGTTAATGTTCCTGCCATGATATGTCATTAACAAAACATACTTTGGATTGTTAAGAAGAGAGAGAAGCTGTGTGTAAATGCGTCACAATCTTAATGAATGTGGGAAATAGATTCAGTGCTGCAGAAAAATTCCACATTATGGCTTTTTGCCAACGTCTGTGCACTGTAAATACTTCCTTCTCCCTTCTATTTTCTTATTTATTCTTCAGCTCTTAGGCTACCAGTGTATCTCCACACTGATGCCAGAAGCCCTCATACAAGGACTGGTCTTGAAGATAGGACCAATGTAAACAAACAGTTTAATAATTTTTCTATTTAAAGAGTCATTCAGAGTGGTTAGAGTTGTTGACAGTTGATTAGAATAGCAGTGGGATATGGATGTGACGGCAGCCTATTGCTACTCTCAGGAAGTATAGTGAATGTGTGTGTGTTGACAAGGTGTTTTGAAGTCAATTGCAGGCACAGTGTCCTCAGGTATGATGAAACACGTGGCAGTAGAGAAGAAAGGAGTGTGTAAAGAGGATAGAAGCAGACTATTTTCAGTGGTACCCAGTGAGAGGACAAGGGGCAGTGGACATAAACTGAAAGTATAGGTGGTTTCATGTGAACATCAGGGCTTTTTGGGTAACTGAGCACTGGCACGGGTTACCCATATTGATGGTAGGCTTTCCACCCCTGGAGTTATTCAAAAGCTGCCTGAACGTGGTTCTGGGCACCTTGCTCTGGGTGGCCCTGCTTGAGTAGAAGTTGGACCCAATGACCTCTGGAGGTCTCTGCCAACCTCACCATTCTGTGATTCTGTGCCATCAAGTTTCTTAGTCTCCCTGTATCATGACATGTCTGCCCCTGTCTTACAATTGAACCAGGGTCTTCACATTATACAGTCTAAGCTGCTCCTGTCTGGAAGTAGAGACCAGATTTGTTAACATCTGGTGACTAATGTATTAGCATCCACATGTACACTAACTACTTATAGGCTACACTGCCCGCACACAAATTAATTCACCAATGTTTAATTCTCTCAACTTTTCATTCATAAAGTTTTTCTAAGAATCCTATAAAAGCAAAACAAAACAACAGCAACAAAAAAAAAAACTGCATAAAATCATAATCTCCCCTTCTACCATGAGGAATTTTTGCTGTGGACTTGACTTCAATAACCTTAATTATAAAAATTACAACAAGTTGCCTAGAGAATGGATAGTTGGCCAACTCCTTGTGGCATGGTTCTGTAATGTTCCAAGGGTGATTTTGTTATGGACGGTGATCTTGACAGTGTTTATGAGAAATAACCTTTTGTTCTCTTCCTAGTGTAAGGAACATGACTTGGCTACAATTAACCAGTTGTTAGAGGACCCAAAGTTGACGGCGATGAAGTACAGAGAGTGGAGGAACACAAACATCATGCTAGTTCAAGACATCTATCAGCAACAGGAGGTCCAGGATGTGTCTACAGAGAACAGAGAGGAGCAAGAGACAACTCCACTGCTTGTCACTGAAAGTGCTATATGAAGCCATGGATTGACAGTTGACTGCAAGATTTTTTTCCCCAAGGGTCTTCACATACAGACACTTTAAACTGCTGCGTTGTGAGGTTTGTTTCTTTGCCAAGTGTCCTTCATAAGGAAAACAGGCCCTTCTCCAAAACTTTATTTCCTTTTGCAAATTCCTCCAGATTAAAAAAAGGATGCTTCAATCTGGGCTAAGAAGAATATTTTATGAAGCAGCGAATAAATATTTTTCCGTACTGGGAGAAGTAAGCTGTGTATGTGCAATTCCTGAAAGTCACAGTGCTTTTTAATACGAACTGTATAGATGTCAGATCCTTCGGGTTGTATTAATCATCGAACTTACTGATAAAAGAAGCTACAACAATGCCAGCAGGATGTAGTCTTCTCTCTACCTTTTGACCCCATAAGGTAACTCAAAATTTATATATTTTTTTCATCTCTACATTCATTCACTTTGACTGCTCTTCCAGTCTAAACCAAGACAAACTGAGTACAAATTGTGCATAAATTTTTACTACACACCACTGTGAGGCACCCAGTTTTGTCATGCCTGATGTTGTATGACATTGACATTTATTTATGGACCAGACAAAAGTACTGCCATTCTTCGTCAAGAACAGAAGGTCTCTCTGTGTTTGGTAACATGTAAATCTCTCTTCAGTGAGGTAAATAATACCTCAACATATTTCAACTTTTCTTATGGATTTGGCAGAACTTCCTGGAAGGCTACTTGCTTCTTTCATATTTTAAAGAAGTGTTGAGTATGTAGGATATAAGTTCATTCCGAACTCCCAAATCAAGCAAGGTGATCAAGTTTGCAAGGCGGAAGCTAAAAACTTAAATTCCTGATATCGAACTGAAAACATAAAGCGTAGCTGCATATGTTTTTGTAAATATATGTCATTTTATGGCTTATATGAACATGACTATGTACTGTATATATGTTTTATTTATATATTTATATATCCTGAATTTCCTAATGTTGATAGGATCACATGGACCAGACCCACTTAGGTGAGAGTGCTTGCATGTTGACTTGAAATGCCTCTTTGTTCCAATATGAATCACTGTAAGGGCTCTTGAACTGAGAGGTCCTTGGTACTTCTACTGTAACTCCTTTTTCTGTTTTCAACCTAGCTTTGTGATTCAGATGAAGAAAATCTGTGTATTTTAAGGCAGGTATATAAGTTTTTTTAGAAAATGTTGGGATTTCCTTTTAGATGAACAGAAATGAATATATTAAGAAATTTTGCTACAGGATTGTAACAATTTGGAATCACTGTTTCCAGCGCAGGGTGTTTTTTTTTTGGTTTTTTTTTTTGCCTTTCCATATTCAACATGAGTGCAAGTAGGAGGAACTTTTCAGAGTGTTGAGTTTTGAAAAGCAATAATTAACCCACCATACTCCAATTAATGCCACTACAAGTACTGTGGGAATCAGTTCTTCTGTTTGCTATCTTGTAAAGATACTGTCATTGGTTTTTAATGGGGTTTATCTTTTAAAGCAAAATATAGCATATTCACCTGATCTTATCAGAGATGTATTTTATTGTATCTTGATCAAGAAAACAAATAGTAGTAACATGAAATATTTTCCACCTGCTAAGAAATACTTTCAATTTTTGAGATTGCATTGTTAACAGTCAGCAGGTATCCTTTGGTACAGACATTACTGGAGAAGGGTCGAGCAGATGGTAGCTGGTTGAATGCAGAGCTGCACTCTGGATAGCATCATTGCCTCAATTATAAAAGGTTTTGGGAGTGTGAGGGTAAGGACCAATGTTGGGATAGGACTTATTAATTGGAGTTAGTTAGTTTGCTGGTGGGGATCAGAAGTTAGATGATACCTAGAAGTAGGTAGCAATGACTGAGTGGGGAAGTAGATAAAAACCTGAGGTTGTTCAAAAGCTAGTATTACTAGGAAACTATCATACAAGTGATAATTTTATTATTTCACTTATTCTAAGTGGAAGTTGATGGGAATTGAACACAATACATGGTGAAATTTTCTTTCCAGTAATCCCACACTAAACACGAGTCCATTTTACAGTCTTATCCTTCATTATTTCCAGAATACCTTCTTAGCAGTGGGCATCCGTGGTCATTAAGGATAGGTGAGGGATAGCCCCTGAATTTGACATAATGTCTCTTAACTGCTGAGCACATAATGAAAGTTAGAAGGGTAGGATTTAATCTACTTATTCCCTCTCAATTTTAGCTATCATCTGTCAAAAAATAATTGATGAATAATGGAAGTCAAGTTGCCTGCACACTTCAGATTTGCTCTTGCTAGTGCAGACCAGGCAGAAACAAGGCATGGAAATACAATTTCTCTTCAAAAGCATCTTCAAATTTCTTAAGAACAAAAACATGCTTAGCTGTTCTGTTGAACTAAGCCAGACTAGTCAGTGCCCTGCAGTTCTGCATAAAGTCCTAGCTGACTTCATTTCCTGAAGTAAGTTTGAATCACACAAAGGAAAGCAGTAGGGAGCCTATACACAGTTTTTCACACAGTTTATACCAAGATATACAAACCAGGTTTCTTAAATGCAGAGACAAATGTCCTCAGACTGCTTGAATTCTGCTATTTGTTCTTATTAGATAAAATAGCCTAAAATAACTTTAAATTACTCTCTTTCTAATGGTCAGTAGGTAATTACTGTTGAGCTATTGAGATCTGGAAATCTCAGGATGGGTTATATCACCCTCCTAGAAAAGAGCAGAAAATTATGGATTGGAGTTACTTCTAATTCAGATATTATTTTAGAGAATTCCTGTGTGTTCAAGAAAAATATATGAGTTTTATGCAAGTGCAGTGTTCTCTCCGTTCTCTTCAGCTGCTTTTTAGACCCCAAACATATAGCAAGCGTGGGAAATAAGAAGTGAAACAGCTAAGAAAATGGGTTTGAGAACTGTTTCTGCATATAGTTCTGATGATTTACTCAATACGGGGTTCCATTGGAAACAGGAATAAATTATGTAATTCAATCTCCTTTTCTGCAGATAATTCTCTTTTTGGAGGAAACCTTCCTATGGGAAAATTGTTTTAGATCAGTCAGGGGTGAAGGGGAAGAAAAAAAAGAGGTGATATTTGACTTAAAACTATGTAGAATGTGGGAACTTAAAATCAGTTATAAGTAGAAAAAAAAAGCATAGGCATGCGGTGTCTAATACGGAAGCCTGTGAGCTTACTTGTCTACTATAAATTCAGTGCTAACCTTATTTATGTAAGAAATGCCTTTCTGTTAACAGGAAACCAAAGTGGTTTTCTTGCAGTAATAGTGCCAGAGTGGTATTTCCTGTTTCGTGTGGGACATTTTGAAGCAGCAGACATTTTAAGATGTCATTCAGCATTTCCTTGAATATTTGACTTATCCTATTTTGATCTGCTCCTAGCTTCCATGTTCTTGCTTTTTCAAGAACTAGCTCCTCTACTAACTGAAATAAAAATTGAGGTGACAAACAAAACCAAAATTCTCTCAGCTATGATCTATGAAATTCTTGTTTCTGTGCATAAGAGTGACAGGAACTATGCTTGCCAAAAGCTAGGCAATCCAACACTGAAAAAAAAGGTTGACAGGTGTTAAGGAGAGTACTAAATTTCTTGAAATTTGCTGTGAGTAAAGATGCAAAATCTGTCTGCTCTGGAAAAATCATTGTTTTTCTATTTTATTTCTCTGTGGTAAAAATCTAGGGGAGTGACTTATGAGCTGGCAGAAACTTAAAAATAGAATATGCACGTAATTCCTTGAAAGTTCATCATCCCTAATGCATTACCATGAAATGACTGATTTTAGGCTACTCAGCCTTTAACATTGAAAATTCATTTCCTTGGGAAACCATTCTAGCTACCACGGTGTCAGGGGCTTATGTATCCCACCTGGTACATATGAGGTCCATTTTGAGGATATAGGTTTGTTGCATTTCTAAAGGGCAAATAGCTTATATAATTAGATAATATCTTAGGAATTGTATGAATTCTAGTGCTCCCTGGGTCCTAGATGCCTTAGGACCTGCACACATTATTCTGGATCTTGAAGTTGCTTATGATAGCTTTACTTCTCCCACCTAAACATAAAGAAGAGAAGATAGGAAAACATTTCTCCAACTATCATGTGAAAACAGACTAAAGCTAATCTAGGAAATATTTAGGTACTTTACTCATGGAAGCTTAGCATAATTACTCTCCTGATGAAATGTCATGTGTGCATAATAATGGCAGTGTTGTTGTGTAAAGCTTTCAGTGGTGAGAAATAGCTAAAAAGAGGAATCAAGGAGCCTACTCCATTAAACTCTGTGTAGGCAGGGAAAGCCATACCTAAAGGAATATCTGCTAGGATATCAACTATGCAGGGGCAGGGCCTGCAGCAGTAGGAAGGTATTTCAGTGTACTAATTTAGTACTCTATCTGCTAAATCTATTTTATTCACTATTTGCGAACTCAAGGCACAGTGTTTGCACTCAGCACTGCCTTTTCACTGCTTGTTGCCCACATGTGTGACTTGATTTTAATGTAACAATGCTCAGCCTGGGGAATGAGAGCCTTATGTTTGCACTTGTCAATTAAAGTTGAAATGAGGGAGCATTTTGCTTAGCCTTTTTTTTTCACTGCAGATTTTTCAGTTTGCTGCTACATAATATGATAGGACCTGCTGGCTCCTAAAAACAAGTAAATTCTCCTTGGAGCTGTTATTAATAGTAAATTGAGTAATTTGGAGCCAGGAAGAATCAAGGAGTGGTTTGAGTGAGGAATGCTTTCCACTGGCTGGCAATGCAGTTTTGGGAGTTTTGCTTTTGAATTAGCTAATTCTCTTTAATTGCTTGCTGTAGGTACCGCTAAGGAAGGATACCTCATGCTTTATGATTTCTTCTGAAAGGTGTGAGACATGGTTGGATTTTTTCAACTCTCAGAGCAGCCAGTTTCAATTAAAAAGGAACTGGGATCTTTGTCAAAAGTTTCAGTTTAGCTGGTCAGGCCAAACAGAACAGCGCAGAGGTGTGTTTCCTATGAAGTGAGCTCATCTATGGGCTCAGTTGTGTAGGAAGAAGTGAACCCTGTCCTCTCTTCCCCCAACATCCTACATTCTCCCACCTCTTGCCTCATGTTGCTCTGCTCATTGCTTGGCACCTCTGTTAGCTCAGTAGTGTCAGGCAGCAAGGAACAGACCCAACAAGATGGATAATCGTGCATGGCAATAGTGAGTAACATTGGCTTATAGAGAAGTTCAGTATCTGCCAGAGTCGTTACAAGGGAGGAAGATGTATTGTGTGGGCAGGCGAAGAAGGAAGAGGGAGCTGAGTAAGTGGGAGAAAAGAAGGAGACCTCTTCCTCTTAGGAGGAGAGCATTATCTTGGTTCAGCTTCCCACAAAGCTTTACTTTCACCAAGTGATTTTTTTGTTTTTCTTTTACTTTACAACATGTGGTTGTGAAAACAACATGAGGTACCAATTTCCAAGTGAGGTTTAACATGATCTCAGCCTGTGCTTTTACTTTCCCTGTTTCATGTAGAGCCAAATGTTTCTGCTATCTCTTTTTTTTCTGGATAAGAAAGCCAAAATCCTACAAAACCCAGAACTGTTTTGTTAGGATCTTTCCTTACATGCTTGCTGCAGGAATTCCGATGTAGGCATATGAGAGAAAGTAGTGTGGGCTGGAGCACTGTACACCCACCAATTTACACTAGTTAGGAAACAGCACCTTAAAGGCTTGAGCACCTGCCAGTATTTAATATGCACCCTCTTGTGGTAGCACAAAATATAATAGTTTCCAAAGTTTTGTAAAAAGAGAAATAAAGTTTCTCATTATGATTCAGGTACTTGTTTTTCATCTGCTTAAAAATAAAAAATAAAAATAAAAACATTGGGTTTTCCTTGGCATTCAGACTTTTCCAATGAGATTGAAAATGATATGTTTACCAGTGACAAAGAGAGGATGTGGCCATCTAGTTCCATTCCTGGCAACTGACTTGTCGTGTTTCATCATTTCATTTTTTGGAAAGGACTCATAATTCTTCTGACATTATCATAGGCTGGAAGTAAGTAAGTTCTTAATGCTGACTATCAAGGGGAAAATACCTATATTATCAGTCTGCGTTCAAGAAATGTTTTAGTTGTTGCTACTACAGGGTATCTAAAATTGTGTGATACAAACTCTGATAGTACATGGGATACTGTCCATGGTAACAAGATGCTCTTTTATTT
Source organism: Pavo muticus (assembly GCA_016647715.1). Classification (NCBI taxonomy): domain Eukaryota; kingdom Metazoa; phylum Chordata; class Aves; order Galliformes; family Phasianidae; genus Pavo; species Pavo muticus. The sequence continues at coordinate 1,729,608 of JACDJE010000039.1, read as the reverse complement.
TGATGTGGAAATATACATCTTCCCTCTTCTCAATCCTGGGCAGATGGGTGCCTTCCTCTGGCAGACATGCAGGCTCTCTATGTAGTGCCTTTAGGAAAATATGTTGCCCAGCAAGCAGTTCTCAGCATTTTTTCTGATAGAGAAAACTGATCCCTTAGCACAGCCTGCTGGCTGTTAATGAGACAGCAAGCAAAATATAAAATCACACAATTATAGGTGAGAGGGGAAGTGATTGTATTACTGCTGTAGGTGAGATGGTCTTACTTTCCTGTAGAGCAAGTTCTAGATGAGGTGAGAGTGGTTACTGCAGGTGGGAAAGTGGAGATGTTTGGCACACTAGCCCACTGTAGATCTGAAATAATAGCAGTAAATTCAAGCAAAGTACAGTCTGAAGGGGAAAAATGTTCTGTGCAGAAGTGGATGTCAGAAAGAGAGGAAAGATATTTCTGGGTGGGGAAAGGAAATGATTGCGTTCAGAATGGGAGACAAAAGCTGTCATTAAACTCATGTCTCAGTGTGGATGATTTTTATTATCTAGTTATTTAACAACAATGAATTTCAGCTAGCTCTGTAGACCACCCTAAAAAGTCAGAGTTGAAAAGCCATAGGTTGTTTTGTCAAAAATTTTCATATGGTGATGTTAAGGACAATGGCATGAAATATGTGTGCAGTCTAGTAAAACCCAAAACCATGGCCATGATGATACGGCACACAAAGACAGAGGAAAATTTGGAGGCATCTCCACTGTCATTGTCCTTGCAAAGAAAACCATCTTCCAATCATCTACTGGATTATTTGTGTTCTTACAGATCTGCTGCTAAAGTATAGGGTATGTTTCTATGGTGTGCATGTTCTTAACTCCTATTTTTGTTACAGCCAGTAAATTCTTGGCTAGCACTTAAGTTCATAAATTATAGCAGTGGTGAAAATGGCCCAGGTGATGGTGGTCTTTTCTGTGTGATTTGAGAATTTCACTCTACAAATGCCAGAGGGAGCCATGAATAAAATTCCATACTGCTGCAAAACACATATATCACCTTTCTAGATTGATGTGATATTTCATCAAAAGCATCATTTATTTGCTGTGAAATTATTTATTCTAGTAAACTCGCTGATGACAAATTGAAGAATTGCAGGTGGCTACGCCTTATGTGTTGGTTCCAAAATAGGTTTCTAATACAAGAAAAAGGATGTATTACAATGCTGATGCAAGAAGCAGGTGAGAGTACTCAGGGCTGAGGCAGCAAGAAAACATCTGCACTTTGGAGGCACAAATGCCTTGAAAATGGTGGCAGATATCCCACTTATTAAACAAAGGAAGGAAAACTGGGGACTTGGAGGAGTGATGATAGAGTTTCTGTGACAGCACTAGTCATACAAAAATTTGAGCATGAAATAACCCCTGGGAACAAAGTCCAGATATATAAATGTGTCAGGTACCTCATGTTGGCTGGTTTTGGTGATAGTTTTAAAGTTAAGATGAGAAAGTTTGAGTTAATACTGGATGTATAAGAGGTCACAGATGTCAGAGAGCACTGCATCATGCACCTATCTTTGGTTTGCTTATAGCAAAACCTGGTGTCTACTAAGAAGGTACTCATGATTGAATGCAGGCTCAGAACATATCAGGATTCAGGAGAAACATAATTTAGGATCTCTATTATAGGTCCTCCATGAATAAATGGGATCAATTCCAGGTAGGAGGTCCAGGGTAAACTGAAATTTGTCTCTGCAGTTGGTTTTGGTTTGGCATAATGAGAGCTAAATGTGCAGATTATTATCTGCGTCTTTATCTATATTATTATCCTCTTAATGTCCTTCTTATCCTTGATCTGTATTATTATCCTATGACAAAGCTTAGAGGGTAGTTTGAATGTACATTTGAGGTACCTAACTTGTTTTCCATTCACAGATAATATGATTTTGATTAAATCATTCCTTTCCAGTGATTCAAGCCCATTTGTAACGTGGTGATGAGAAGTGCCTACTGCAGAGAGCTGCTATGTGAATTAATTCCAGCATTCTGCTCCACTAATCAAACAGGTGATGGCATGAGGTTGCCAGTGTAGACTGTGACAGTCAATGATGACATTGAATTTTTCATATCTTGAGGACTGATGATGATTTGCGGGGGGAAAGGCATGTACAGCAAAGAGGAAAGTTAGAGATTTCCTTTTCAAGCATCCCTTCTGTCAAGAGGAATTTCATCCTAGACATGATGATAATCACCATTTACTAACTGAAGAGTTAGATTCCATAAACTAGATATTCCTTGTGTGACTCTGTCTCTTCTCAAGCCAGAATATGGCTGTGTGCAATTGGACATGCATTTGCACAGAACATGGAACCATACGAGTGTAAACCAGTCCAGTCTCAGGAATTCTTTGCTTACTTCATTGCAAATTAACACATTGGGATTCAGGTATTCTGGAAATAATCTACAACCACTGTGGTCCAAATACTCCTGTGGTAATCTTGGTTGTTTCTCTGCCCAGATGTAGGTTGCCTGCAGCCGCAGTCACAGAATCATAGAATCATAGGGGTTGGAAGGGACCTCCAGAGATCATTGAGTCCAACCCCCCTACCAAAGCAGGTTCCCTACACCAGGTTGCACAGGTGGGCGTCCAGGCGGGTCTTGAATATCTCCATAGAAGGAGACTCCACAACCTCCCTGGGCAGCCTGTTCCAGTGCTCCGTCACCCTCACCGTAAAGAAGTTCTTGTGCACATTGGTGCGGAACTTCCTATGCTCCAGTTTCTGGCCGTTTCCCCTTGTCCTGTCTCCACACACTGCTGAAAAGAGTCTGGCCTCGCCACTTTGCCCCCCACACCTTAGATATTTATAGACCTGGATCAGGTCCCCTCTCAGTCTTCTTTTCTCAAGGCTAAACAGACCCAGTTCACTTAGCCTTTCTTCATAGGGGAGATGCTCCAGGCCCTTCACCATCTTTGTGGCCCTCCGCTGGACTCTTTCCAAGAGATCCCTGTCTTTTTTGTACTGGGGAGCCCAGAACTGGACACAGTACTCCAGATGAGGCCTTACCAGGGCAGAGTAGAGGGGGAGGATCACCTCCCTCGACCTGCTGGCCACGCTCTTTTTAATGCAGCCCAGAATGCCATTGGCCTTTTTGGCCACAAGGGCACACTGCTGGCTCATGGCCAACCTGTCGTCCACCAGGACACCCAGGTCCCTCTCTGCAGAGCTCCTCTCCAGCAGGTCATCCCCCAACCTGTACCGCTGCATGCAATTATTCCTCCCTAGGTGCAAGACTCTACACTTGCTTTTGTTAAACCTCATCTGGTTTCTTACCGCCCAGCTCTCCAGCCTGTCCAGGTCTCGCTGAATGGCAGCACAGCCTTCAGGCGTGTCAGCCAATCCTCCCAACTTCGTATCATCAGCAAACTTGCTGAGGGTGGCCACTATCCCCTCATCAAGGTCATTGATGAAGATGTTGAACAAGACCGGACCCAGCACCGACCCCTGAGGAACACCGCTAGTTACAGGTCTCCAACCAGACTCTGCACCGCCAATGGTGACCCTCTGTGCTCTGCCAGTCAGCCAGTTCTCAACCCACCTCACTGTCCACTCATCTATCCCACACTTCCTCAGCTTTGTTATAAGGATGTCGTGGGAGACAGTATCAAACGCCCTGCTGAAATCAAGATAGACTACATCCACTGACTGGCCTGTAATTACCTGGATCTTCCTTCTTGCCCTTTTTGAAGACCAGAGTGACATTGGCTATCCTCCAGTCTTCAGGCACCTCCCCCATTCTCCAAGACCTCTCAAAGATGATAGAGAGCAGTTCAGCAATCACCTCTGCCAGCTCCCTCAGCACCCGTGGATGCACCCCATCGGGTCCCATGGATTTATGAACATTGGTGTTGCCTAGGTGCTCACAGACCACCTCTTCCCTGACTAAAGGGAAGTCTTCCGTTCCCCTCAGAAACCTCCAGGGCCTGGGATTCCCGAGGGAGAGCTTTTTCACTGAAGACAGAAGCAAAGAAGGCGTTCAGTATCTCCGCCTTCTCAGCATCCCCAATTACCAGAACACCCCCCTCACTTAGCAGGGGACCCACATTCTCCCTAGTCTTCCTTTTACTGTTAACATACTTTAAAAAGCCTTTTATATTATCTTTTGTCTCCTTTGCCAGGCTCAATTCCAGGTGGGCTTTAGCCTTCCTCATCGCATCCCTGCAGGCCCTGACAACATTTCTATATTCTTCCCAAGTGGTCAGACCCTTTTTCCACATTTCATGGACCTCCTTCTTCCCTTTGAGTTTGCGCATGAGCTCTTTGCTCATCCACACAGGTCTCCCGCCACCCTTTCCTGGTTTCTTGCTCACAGGGACACACCGATCCTGAGCTTAGAAGAAGAGCTGTTTAATGCTGACCAGGTCTCACAGACCCCCTTACCTTCTAACACCCTAGTCCATGGGATAGCTCCAAGTAGGTCCCGGAAGAGATCAAAATTGGCTCTCCTAAAGTCCAGGGTAGCAATCCTACTTTTTGCTTTGCTTCTTCCACTCAAGATCTTGAACTCCACCATCTTGTGGTCACTACAACCCAAGCTGCCCCCGACATTTACTTCCTTAACAAGCCCTTCCTTATTAGTGAGAATAAGGTCCAATAACACCCCTCCCCTCGTCGGTTCCTCCACCTTCTGCATCAGTCCCCTAAGGGGTGTTTCTGTCCCTCTTGCTACTTGTCATTTACTGCTTTTTGAACAAAAAAAAAATTTAGGTATAGGGCCTGTGTTTTGAAAAAATAATATGAGAAAGATTAGCTATAGTTATCCAAAGGCAATTCAATAATTTTAGTGGTGACTCACATCTAAGTTATTTGATTTTCTCAGAACTATGATATTAATGTTCAGCCGAGTTCTCTTGAGAGCCTTCTTCTACAAGCTAACAAGCTTCCTTTCAATATTTGTTTTTTATAAAAATCTTTTACCTATATAATCTAGGATTAAACTGATTGCTCTTGTGGCAGGACTGACAACTGATTGGAAAATACATCATGTACAATATTATATTATATATGACAGTGTCAACACTGAAGTCTCCAAACAAGAAAACAAGATGGACGATGTACCCTCCTATGGTATGCAGCTTCTAATTCGACTCAGTTGTTTCTCCTGAACATCAAAATATTCTCTTTTTCAGACTGTTTCTTGCAAATGGAATGAAGGTGACACTACTTGTACTTTCGTATGCTTTCACTGAATTTTAACCAAGTATAGAACCATAATTTTCAACTCCCCTCCTCCTTGAGTTTCTTCCAATTCTAAATCTTTGTTTAATGGGTCTATGAACGTACACACTCTACCTTCTTACTGAATATTTGCTTGGCTTTGTCAACAGTGCAGACATGATGCAGGCTCTTAAAATTTAATTATGTTTGCATGCTTTATTTGGAGTATTTTCTTGTACCTGTATTTTCAAAGAAGCAAAAGATAAAAGAATATGAAACAAGAGGGCTCAAGACATGCACTAATTCACAGTTGTTTCTGCATTTCTGTTTTCTCTCAGTCTCTTTTTGTGTAAATCTCTATTTTTCTATTGTAGTGCTGTTCGTAAGAAGCATCAGAAGAAAGCATTCTTCCCAGTTCCTCCCAGGGATAAAAAGGTCTTGGTGAATCAACATATGTCAGGTGTCTGATGACTAGGACAGCCAAACTCTCGTGCTCTGAAAGATGTATAAATTAAGAAATGCAGAATGATAGCATCAACTTGTGATGGATCAGAATTTCATGCATTAACATGAATTTCTTGTTAATGGAAAGAGAAGTGTTATCCATAAATGAATTCTGAACAGGAGGCCTTCTATTGCTGACACTAATAACTATAATCTCCCTCTGTGTTGATGGCCTCTGGAATAATACAGTTCATTACAGAGCAATGCAAGACTAATTTTTTTTTTAAGTGCTTGATATAGCATTTACATTATTTACATTGTCTTTTAATATTGCCATCATTATCTCTGTCATTTGAAATTCAGATGTGGGAAGGCTTTTTTTTTTTCCCTCCTAAACAAGCTATGCTGTAGAGATGGCATAGACAATCTGTGTTCACTGTATAATGTATCTTTAGGAGAATTAGCAGCATAACTACGCACTCACAGACACACTGTGTTTTCGTCTACTAGATGTGCTGTGGTGAAAGTTTTAAATTTAAATGTGAATAGCTAACAGAGGTGTTTTTTATTAAAATATATATCTTCTTACTATTTAATTTTCTCAGGATAGTTTTAAAGAGGTTGAAGAGTTTTTCAACTTCATGTTTAAACTCACGTTTGAATGCTCCTTGAATTCATCCGTGTATGTCTTAATGTACATAGATACAAAGTCATGGATTTAGGAACAAAAAAATATGCTAAAGGAAGGTAACTGTGACACCTTCATAGATAACAGCAAACAATTAAGTGAGTAGGAGCTACTGGGATTATGCTGGTAAAGTAAATAAAGCCCTTGGAGCATATGACCCTTGGGTGAATGTTGCCCCCTTAAATATGTGTTTTTCAGGAAAATAGTGGTCAGTATATGAATACATTAGTGAAATGACATACATGTGTCTGGAACTTTGGATCTAGTTCTCTACACTGGAAAGATGGCTAGTTGGCAGTAAGTAATGCACCATGAGTAGAAATGTGGAAACTGTGCCTTGTATGGAAAATACTGAGAAATTCAAAATGTCTCATTTAATTTCTTCAGAGAATTAGGGAGGTTTTGAAATGATCTGTTTTTTTTCTTAATGAGGTTGAATGTCATCCTGATTCAGATGAAGTACCCAACCGGTAAATGCTCTGGATTGTCCTGGAGGGGCCTGCCTCTCTGCCTTGACTCTACTCAAGGGAAAAGATCAAATTAATCCCTGTAAGAACTGTGTCTTACAAGCTCAAACTAAAAAAAAATCCCATATGCATGAAAGTGGTTTCTAACAGCAGGAAGTCCTTGAACTCCTGCAAAAATCACCAGAACAGATAGAAAGTGAAGGACTGGCCAGTTCAAGTAGCTTCACTTTTAAAACACATGTAGCAGATACATGTTTTTAACAAAAGTATCACGGGGATATAATAGGATTTTTGAACTTCAAACTCATTAAATCAGGAACACCACCCCTCCCACCCCTAAAATAAAATATAAAATTAAAAAAAAAAAAAAATTAGCAAGACTACATCATGCACTGGTTTTCATTACATTACACAGTGATCTAGATTACATCATCCAGCAGAGTGGTTATGTAAAATGTCCCAACAGAAGATTATAGCATTAGTTTTTTGCATTCAAATCTATAGATTGGTGAATCTACCCGTAAGGGATGAGCAAAACCCTGTTTGAAAAAATCTTCAGGGTGTTTTTGTTTTAAAGAAATAATACTAGTAGCAGTGTATTTCAGATAATCACTGTAAAACTTCAGCAAATCTGTTGCAGGTCCTGAACAAATAATCATCAAGAGTATGATATAACTTAGAAGTGACTGAGGAAAAAAGACAAAAACAAAGAAACAAAAACCAAAACAAAATGAAAAGAATCAGAACAAAACAGAACAAAAAACCCACAAAAACCCATGGAACAACCAGAGCAGTGTATGGAAATTCACAGAATCACAGAATCATAGGGGTTGGAAGGGACCTCCAGAGATCATCGAGTCCAACCCCCCTGCCAAAGCAGGTTCCCTACACCAGGTTGCACAGGTGGGCGTCCAGGCGGGTCTTGAATATCTCCAGAGGAGACTCCACAACCTCCCTGGGCAGCCTGTTCCAGTGCTCCGTCACCCTCACCGTAAAGAAGTTCTTGTGCACATTTGTGCGGAACTTCTTATGCTCCAGTTTCTGGCCATTTCCCCTTGTCCTGTCTCCACACACTGCTGAAAAGAGTCTGGCCTCGCCACTTTGTCCCCCACACCTTAGATATTTATAGACCTGGACCAGGTCCCCTCTCAGTCTTCTTTTCTCAAGGCTAAACAGACCCAGTTCACTTAGCCTTTCTTCATAGGGGAGATGCTCCAGGCCATTCACCATCTTTGTGGCCCTTAATCATTTTTCTTCCTGGCAGACAAAATCACAGTAAGACTGAAGGCTGGCTGAGTTGCTAGTACTGTCCATCACAGTTCAGGTCACCCTCCACAGTTCAGACCCAGGGAACTGACTTATTATGAATGTCTTCTACATCCAAATGTGTCATTGGGAACTGACTGTACTGTGGTATGTTCACATTACCTCCCAGTCCTTTCCTGACACCAGCATGTGTTTTGCTAAGCTCAATGATTTTGTGGCTTGATGGTGTCTACGAGACACATGGAACATGGGGTTTGATCCAGTTTTGTGTTAAATTTTTTGTTTTTACTTTGGGACTCTGTTGCCTTATGTCATTAGGCTAGTAGGACTACTGGTGGCAGCAGATATGTTCCTTGAGGACAACAGGGTTTTCTAGGGACTTGCATAGGCTGGGAACAGGATGAGACCAGCTGCTGGCTTGCTTTGGCTCACTTGTAGTCATCAAGAAATGTGTGTGCGTAAGGGACATAAAGAAGGACCATTAATATTGAAGGCTTATTTACTTTCTTCTATATATAAAGCTTTGCTGAGGCCCTGCATGCTGTACTATGCATTCTGTGTGTATGCATTACAGAATCATAGGAATGGGTATGTATGCCTCTTATTAAAAAGAAATGAACTATCTGCACGTCCTCCTTTTTAAATAAAACATGGTAGGTGTTCTTTAAAGCAGTCAGATAATTAATCTGAGAAACTCCAAGATGATGTTGGTATCGGTTGATAGCACAGCATTTTCTAGAGCTGAGCTATTAAAAACGGGCATGATGATCAACGTGTGCTGTGATGTGAATACAGTATGTGCAAGTACACAAGAAACACAACCATTTTTATTAAGAGATTACAATGAAGATACAAATATTGGATAACAACTCGATACTTTCTCCACAGCACTGCCAGTGAACATCCATGTCTTTAGATAAACAAACAGGGCATTTAACTTATTTTTGCTAATGTTCTGCTAATAAAATTTGCTTCCTCATATCCTTAGACCATTACGCCTACAACAACATTAGTACTACTAAAAATGTTTACAGTCAGGTTGCTCAATTAATTATTGGACTGTAGAAACCTAAAATATCTTCTAAAATTTTAGACTGTTGGCAAGTCATAGGATTTTACCTGTGAGCTTTGTTACATTCCAAGTATAGAAATGATGTTTTCAGTTCATTATGCAAATTCTGTAACAGCTATGGTACTTCAAACTAGCCATTAAACTATGATCTTAGTTTTCTTCCTGATTTACTGCTGAAGGCTTTTTCAATAGTTTTTCAGTGCATTTCAGCTTGCTGTATGTTATCATGGTAGACTGTTCAGATCCTTCTAGACTCAGTGCTGTTGGACAGCGCTAATTTGCATCTCTGCTTTAGTTTATGCTCTTCTTGTTAGTAAAATAATACTGCTGTGTAGTGCAAAGGAACACGTCCAATTTTTTTTCAAGTTCCTATCCCATGCTTTTTTTTAAAGTTAGATGATGACAGATCTGGTTTAAACTTTAGTGATGACTATGAGGAAATCTTGCTAAACTAATACAAAATTAAATATGGAATCTCTATGACAGCATGGCAGAATTTTCAACAGAAAATGGAAAAAAGGCACTTCTGCTATGTCTACTTTCATATTATGCTGATATAAAGGTCTACATATTTAGCCACATCACACTGATGAAACAAGTAGTGTTACTTCAATTTACAACTCACAAGGATTTGGCCTTCAGTCTTTATTACATAGTCCAAGGCAGAAACAAATGATTTCACACTAAAAGCATATTCCGTTACACAGATTTTAATAGTGAAAGTAAGAAATAAATAAGAAGAAATAAAAAGAAGAAAACCCTGTTTCACTGAGTTGTATTTTAGAGTACACTTAAGTATATTGCCCTGCCCCCCACTTAACTACTGGTGGTTTATTTACAAAGCAAGTAACAAACAATGGCTAGAAAATACTATCGCACCACAAGTTATCCACATAGGTATCTCTATTTTCCATACTAAAAAACAGATAGGATGACATTTACTAGGATGACATTTACTTCAGTATGATGCTTCTTTCATAAATCTTCATGTGTTTTACTAGATAACACAAAATGGAAATGCAGACTGTATTAAGTTAGTTAGAAAAGCAAACATATGTGTTTGCTTAAGAAAAAAATAATTTCTATCAAAATGTAACTTTTTTTTTAAGCAGCTCTGATTTGCTAACTCTTCCAACCACTTCACACAGGGACTGCTGTTGACTTCCAAGTTTGAGATATTGCTGACAGGGCAGTTGAAATTTGGAAAACTAAAGAGAATTCATTGGTTGCCTGTGCCAGCTCTGACAAGCTTATAGCTGTACACCTATTCACACTGGAGTTTACAGTAACAGAGTCAATGCTTTTTTGGGGATAATTCTACCAATAACAGCATGGGATATTTTCATTTATTCTATTAGGTCAACTGATACCTCTTTGTTTTGATTGTAAAAGTTCTATGTGAGAAGTAGAAGAGAACGGTGATGCTTGGAGGTTTTTCTTTTCTTTAAATGATCACTGAAGGAAATATTTTCCCTTTGAAGTTATGGAACATGTAATCTTTATAAGTGAAGAACTCTTGAATTTCCAGCATGTTGTTCTAGATGATCCTGTGAGACTTTGGCACACAAACAACCTACACAGAAAACACCTCTACAAAAAAATTTTTAAATGTAAATCAAGTACCCAACTTCATTTCCCATTATTTCCTGTCATTAAAAGCTCAACTTCTTCTTTTTTTTAAAGTTGTCTGTCTTTTGAACTTCTGTTTCCAACCTGTTTAATGACATTGTAACTTGCCAGAGCATATCAGATAGCTTTGCTTTTAGACTAACAGATGTATTTCTGGTTAACATGACTGTTTCAAACAGTGCAGCTTGGAAAGCCCCCGTACCTCTTGGCTCTGCTTGCCATTGAGTTTCATGCTTCTGTTACGAGCAATGTAGAAGTGCTGCAGAAGCAGTTTTTGACAGGAAAAGCAGGCACTTTCCTCTATGATTAGTCTTTTTTTTTTTTTTTTCTCTTTTGAGGGAAAGCATATCCTACACCTTCTCATAGTGGACTGCACAGAAACACTGTGGCACTGGTTTGTAATTGCTTTGGGAGCTATACTGCAGCAGACCCTGTCACGGCAGTGGGGTGGTTTCAGCTTCTTGGAGTTCCAACTGAAAGGAAAGAAATTGCAAATACAATGAGCAATTACTTGATTTATGCCCCCAGCCCCCCACCAGTTTGTGTGTTTACAGTGTGTGTTTTTTTAAGAGGTGCTTACATCTCATTTGCAGCTATTACTCTGCCCTGTAAAGCTGAGCTGGTAGCCCAAGCAGCAGGGCTAGGATGACTCTTTGTCATAATGCAATAAGGTAGAGAGAATGGTAAGAGAAAAATTTCGTGTCTGACCTTTAACGACACAGAAACGGATATTCAGTGCTGTTGTGCTTGCATGAGAGTCTGTTACATAGCAAGCCAGCTATTTTCCTTCTAGATGGGAACCCTCTGTGAGTTTCACTTGTAGAGAAGGATTTCACTCATTTCCTATATTCTTTTTGTAGCAACTGCAGGGAAGCTGGTATTTTAGATGCTATATTAGCATGCTTTCTGTGTTCACATCAGTAAATTGGCTAACTCCTGGATTTGAATTTAAAAATCCAGTTTACATTCTGTGTGAGATGGAGTTACAACAGGAAATAATCACAACTGTCCCTCTGCCCTTGGTGCCCATAGTATCTATGCCTATTCATGTACAGGCATGATATCAATACACAAAATTTCATCAAGAAAATCTGCTTACTACACATCACATCCTGAAAACCTGCAACCCTTTTTACTGATCAGCAATCAGAAATTGTGGAAAATAGGGAGATATTGTAAGTAAGGTGTTTATTTATGGAAAGCAGAGTCACAGATGAGCTGTGAACAGAGGGCAACATGTTGTATCTGTTTTGTGATTTTGGAGCGAGGAGAAAGTTTATTTTCTAACTGCTCTGTTTTCCAGGCACTTTCAGAAGTGACATCTGTTAGGAATATTAATTGGAGATAAATTTATCCAAAGCCAAAACATAACTTAAATGCTTGTTCAATTCAACATAATATATTTAGGGGCTTTCTTTATTCTACACTGAAAATTTTCCTTCTCAGCAACTTTTTATTAGAAAATGACTTGATTTTGAATCCAAATATCTGTCTTTTGAAGAAGTCCAGATCCAGAACTGAATTTTGAAGTTAATTTCACTTCTGAATTGAATCACCTGCTGGAAAGGAATTACCTGCTGGAGAGGAACTCTGCAGAGAAAGACCTACGTGTCCTGATGGACAACAGGTTGGCCATGAGCCAGCAGTGTGACCTTATGGCCAAGAAGCCCAGTGATACCCTGGGCCAATGGGGGGTGCAAAAGTGTGGACAGCTGGTCGAGGGAGGTGATCCTCCCCCTCTTCTCTGCCCTGGTGAGGCCATACCTGGAGTACTGTGTCCAGTTCTGGGCTCTTCAGTTCAAGAAAAACAGAGATCATCTAGAGAGTGTCCAGCAGAGGTGGATGATGATGAGGGACCTGGAAACCTTCCCTTATGAGGAAAGGCTGAGAAGCTGGGACTGTTCAGTCTGGAGAAGCCCTGAGATGGGATCTTATAAATGCTTATAAATATCTAATGGGCGGGAGTCAAGTGGATGGAGCCAGACTCTTTTAATTGTCCAGTGACAGGACAAGGGGCAATGGGCACAAACTGGAATACAGGAAGTTTCATATGAAAATGAAGAACTTCTTTACTGTGACGGTGATAGAGTACTGGAACAGGTTGTCCAGAGATGTTGTGGAGTCTCCTCTGGAGACATGCAAAACCTTCTTGGATGCTTTCCTGTGTGACCTTGCTTTAGCAGGGGGTTGGAGGACTAGGTGATGTCCAGTGATCCCATCCAACCACTACAATTCTGTGATTCTGTAATAGAATATTCAGCTCTTATGGAAAAAATGAAATGTTCTAATGTCCATTTATTTTAACTTTCCGTTTAAGGAATGCATCACAAAAACATGCAGCCTTAGGATTCATTTAATTAGTTTCAGTCCTCATAGCATTGTTTATACTTGTTAACTCCTTTAATTAAATTGTCTGGAAAACATTCTGTTTCCTCTGCTATGTAGAAGATTTATAAGGGTCCCATGCCAGTGCAACTCAGCCACAAAAGAAGGCTTAGTTTTTAAGAATCTTCTAAATTAATACAAGCTTGTAGACTTCTTGACAGAAATGTTTTTTATAAGAAATCAATGTTTTATAATTGAGCACCATATTATATACAATGGACATATGCCAACTTTCTAATAACATATAGAAAGGTCCTTCTTCATTAAAACAGGTAGATGTGAAACCTGCTAAAGACTGAAGTTATAGAATCCGTACAGCTTTTATCAGGTTTCTGCACAGGACTCACCAGTACTCCACATATTTGTTTGTAAACTGTCACAGAGTGCTAGGAAAACTAACATGTAAGAAAGTACTTTTTTTTCAGTTAGTTAAACCAGCTTTTTTCTTGTTTCAACTTAGAAATAGTTTTCTTTACTCCAATATCCCCTATATTTCTATATCTGGATGCCTGACTAGCCACCATTCTTTTCTCCCTCAGGAACAAGTTACTCCACTGAGCACGTACAATTTTTATAAATGCTCACACCATCACTGCTGCGTTTCTGGGGGATGTCAGAACTTGTTTTATACTTTTCCTAAATGCTGATAAAACAGTAATCAAATTCTTAATCCAGAAAAACCTCTCAGCAATCTCAAAGACCCATGAAATAAGCCAAAGGCAAATATCTAAACTCAGAGTAATATGAACGTTTGTGTTTGCTGTTCCTGCTTTTGCACTGATAGAAAACACGACTGTTATTTCCACAAGTGAATGCTTATTTTAAGTGCTTTAAGAGTGTGAGGCCCCAAACTGTTCTGCAATTGAGTGCCTGCAATTCTCATTACCTTTAGCAGGAGTAAGAATTCTCACTTGGCAAAAAAAGCAACTTGCAGAACAGCTGTTTCTTTGAAAACAATTTGAACTGTGCCCACAACTATACAGTTGTGCAATTAGAATTCATAGCAAATGCTCTCCAAGGCCTTATCTACACAGGAAAGAGCTTGTCAGTATACTTAGATCAATACAGATATGCTGGCTAGGCTTGCCTATACAGAAAGCACTTACCTGTGAAAAGAATGTCCTGTCAATAGAATTTACAGAAGCTCACCAACTGTTTGAGCACAGTGCTTTTTTACATTTTCTGAGAGAAAAAGCTGCATTCACCCAAGGGCTTTTTCTGTCTAAAATAAATAAATACGTTACATTTGTCAGTACTACTCAGAGAACCTCCTCAGAGTAGAAGTCCTACAACCTTTCTGTCATTTTCATGGTAAGAGACACCAAAAATGTTGTCTCTTACGGAAAAGTTTGTTGTAGAAGAAAATATAAAAATGAAGTTTAATATTCAGCTGTGAACATGGCTTGCTGTGAATGTATTCCATCACCTCTGAGGAGGATGAAAAATACTGCTGCTGCTAGCTGGTGTGCTGCGCCCAGGGAATGCCACAGTGAGAAGGTTCAGGTCCGATCCAGAGAGTGTGTCTGTCAGAAAGAAAGCAGTGGCAGCATCTGCCAAAGCAAGGACTGATGGATGGTGGTGAGGAAAATGATTGGGCCTGTTTATGGCCACTTCAAATTCTCTTAAATATCAGACTATGCAAACAAATCTATGAGGACAGGAGTTTCCAAGTAAGTCGTCTTCTTCATGGCCTCAGAGAAACCTGCTAGCAAGTTGCTAGGAAGGGAAAGCTGGGAAGTCACACCATTTCTTACAGTTGTGAACACACTTTTGTTACATGTACATCATCTCTTTGCTTCAGTTTCTTTCCTCACTGCCTTTGTCTGATGTTATTCCTGATGTTCCCCTTTCTCTTCTGCATTCTTCCTGTCAGCTCCATTTCCTTTCAGCACCTTCCCTTTCACTTCTCTTCAGTATTCTTTCTCTCTTCTTAACTAATTCCACTGCTACTCGCTGAAGGAAACAAGTAAAACCAATCAGCCAAAATTCCAACTGTGTGATTAGCTTGCTCCCTACTGCCATTAAAAAGCTAACTTCTGTACCTACCTCAGGTGGCTCTCTCCTTTGGTATAGATTGTAATCTTTTTGGGAAGGATCATCTTCTGTTCTGTGTTTGCTCTGTGCACAGCGAAATAGGCTTTATTTTAATCAGCCTTTGCCAGTACCATAATAATTTTTGCTAAGGGTAGAAATTTAGAAGACTACAGCTCAATTTTTTAAAAGATTTATAAGTAAATGTTGAAGATATATGTCTCCAAACTGCACTGTAAAATGATGGACATTGACTAGGTAAAGATTGAATTCTCTTGTCAGATGTTCACAAAATTGACTCCACTGAGGATCACAAATGCACTAGTGAGAGCTGAATCTATCAAATAAAGTTTTGTTTCATATAATGAATACTATGTACATACATACATACATGTATGAACCCATGACACATTTGGCCGTACTGCTCCACCACTGTGGAGTAAGACTGATAACACAATCACAGCTTTCCCTTATGAGATTCACCCCATTTCCAAGTGAGAACCTGTTCCATGTGAGAAAAAACACAAGTCTGAAACTGGATCAGTTCTTTGGACAATGAAGGTGAAGGCTTAATATTTTCTGCCAAAGACCGAGCAGGTGCTAACTGACTTCACAGGCCACAGCTTAGCGTGTACAAATCAGGTGCTTATGAATGACATCACCAACTGCAGATGCTTAATACACCTTATTCCTCTCCCTTCGGCCTGTTTCTTCCTCTTTTCTGGTGCAATTACTACTGCACTATTGGCTTCCCGATGGCCTATGTTTGGCAAATAAGCTGTTTCTCACATAAGAAGCCACTGACTTCTGCACCTCAAGAAGGTGCTTAGCTTGTGGCTGAAGGGGCAGCCAAGAAGCTCATGTAGGAGCAACTTAAGTATTTGATGATGTTCCAACAAAAGGTGACGTGGCAAGGAATGTCCCTTTCTTCTCTTCAATGAATTCCAGAGAAGACTAAAACCCTTTCTAGTACTTGCTTTGCTAGAATGCTATAATTTGCTTTTATGTTCTGCTTGATGTTGATCGAGGAATGTGGTTTGGCAACTTGGGAATCATCACAGGAACATGAATGTTAAATATATAACAAAAGGACTCCTTTGCAAAAGCTAAGAAATACAATCTGAATAAAAATGAGATTTTTGATATTTTTCTCTTGCTATCTGCTGTGCTACAAAGCCTCTACTCCTCAAAGGCTTTTTCTACATAGAAAAGGAATGCTCTGTACACCTTAAATGGCAAAATGGTACAACACTCCTTAACATGTATGCATATTTTTATACTTATCTCTCTCTCTCTCTCTCAAAACCCACACTAGCCAACTCAGATAATGATCTAGCACAAGAACTGCATGCAGAAGACTTCTGTCTACTTCTTACACCCCTTCCAGCAGAAACAGGGCCTTGTAGGCCTTTCTTGTACATTAATCAAGAAGTGTATATGCACAGCTTTTTCTCTTTTCAATTCGCTGATGAAACAGTAGGAGAGAGACACAGCAGCCTTGTAGGAGCAAACAAGGAGTATGAATAGAGAAATTTGTGATTATTCTCCAACCTGTTCAAAACATTCGTCTGGTGTAAACATTGTGCAAATGAAACACTCTGTTTTGGATGTTGCGTGTACACATGCACACTGGACCCAATCATGCAAGGTACCTTTGAAAGCAAAGCTCTCAGCTTCTGGGCATCAGCTAGACTAGAAAAGAACCAACACCATGCATAACTGGGGTCTCTGTGTATGAATACACCAGCTTCAAATGTAGCCTCAAAGGTGTTCAGACCTTTAAATAGCTACAAATCAGTATAAACCGTAACTTCAGAATACATATCATCTCCAAGCGGGAGGCCCAGATCCAGAGATGACATCTCCACTGCTAGTCATACCTGATGGTTAGTTCTGTCCACAGTGTTGGCAGTGGAAGCATGGTCACGAGTGTTTTGTCGGACCCTGGTGGAGTTTTGCTGCTCAATAGTTGAGGAGGTGGGGATGCAGAACTCTCTGAAACACCTTTTGAAATTCTCATCTAGAAATGCATACAGGACTGGATTGAGTCAGCTATTTATATAACCTAGAGCAATACAAAAATGCCAGGAGACAGTCTGGAAAGTAGTTTCTGGGATGTTGACCAGGGCTTTAATGATGACATAAATGTGGATAGGAGTCCAGCAGATGATGAACACTGCCACCACTACAAGAACCATCCTTGTAATCCTCCGCAGGTTCCTGTCCTTCTCTTTAGAGCCAGATAACATGCGGACACTCTTTAGTCGTAAAATCATCAGCCCATAGCACACAGTAATGATCAGGACTGGCATGATGAAGGCAAAGATGAACACACAGATTTTCAGTAGGTTTTCCCAGTACCAAGCAGGGTGGGAGAATGTAAGCGTGCAGTCAATAGAGCCTAGAGAAAGAAGAAAACAGCAGAGAACAAGACAGTCAGTTTCATATTTGCTTTCCTTTAAATATTTTTTAAAATACTGTAAGCAAATAGATTAATTTTTATTATGTAAATAACTAAAACAAAACCATCTGTAATCTGTCATTGGTACAAATAGCGATAGGACACAGTGTTGCGAAACATGTAGGAAGCTTCAGTTAGAAAAATAAACCCAAAAAGTAACATGCACTCTTTTGCATTATATTGCTTGGAATTCTGTGTAGAATTTCAGAAGAAAAAGAGTTGAATCATCATAAATATCTAAACTTTGGCTCACTTCTGATATAAAACCTGGTGATGATTTAACCACCATGTCTGCAGCAAATTTGGGCATTTCAGGGCAAAAGGGAAGAGGATGATATGACACTTGGTAACCATGCACTATGGAGTGTTTTTGATATACGTTGAAATGCTGTCATTTGAAGGAAGATCTCTGAGCACTAGTGCTCCAGAACATGCTCTGAGTTCTGTACTATACCCTGCCAAGCAAAGTAGAAAACATATAGCCACTATCTGCGACTGCCAACTTCAGCAGGAATATATTGGGTAAAACAGTGCCTTCCGTGCAATACTGATACAGTACTCCAGATGCAGCCATACCAAGGCAGAGGAGAGGAAGAGGATAACTTCCCTTGATCCACTGGCCACACTTTTTTTAATGCATGCCAGGATACCACCGGCCCTCTTGTCCAGAAGGGTGGGCACAGATGCTTTTCCAAACACTGCAGTAATTTTGTGGAGCAGGATTCTCATGGTTCCTTCTGGAGCTGCCAGTCATCAAAGACTGATCACATGCAATGCTGTGTCTAGTCAAGTAGGCCTAGCTGCAAAACTGTTAAAGATGGCTTTTGGCATAACTTTATTCAGCCTGCAGGTCAGAAATTAGTTCAACACCTCTACAATAAAAAGAAACAACGCAGAAAGGAGTTTAAACATTGAAATATTCAATTTGAACATGAAAAGCAAGACTTACCATGCCTGTATTTAGTAGTTGCCATAAACATAACTGGCAGACCAATGGCAGAAGAAAGAATCCAGTTGCAGACATTGACAATTTTGGCATTTCTGGGGGTACGGAAATCAAGGGCCTTGACTGGATGGCAAACAGCTACGTAGCGATCCACACTCATGGTGCAGAGCGTAAAGATACTGGTGAACATATTGTAGTAGTCAATGGATATAACAATCTTACAAAGGATTGTACCAAATGGCCATGTTCCCATCAAGTAATTCACACTCTGGAATGGCAAAGTACTTGTTGCTAGTGCATCTGCCAACGCAAGATTGAAAATATAGATATTGGTGGCAGTCTTCATTTTTGTGTATCTAGAAAAAAAATCAACAAAGAAAGTGAATGACTACAACTAACAACATTAAACAAAATTGAGGCCAGTGCACCATCTATAAGTTACTTTCATGAAATAACATGCTAAATGGTATTAAAGATCATCTCTTCTACTGTTCACCTTTAAATCAAATTATCTTGCTCTGGTTTATCTACAATAATGTTTATAAGTCAGTCAGACATTGCCTAACAGGTATAAGAAGGATAAGAAAACACTGAATTAATTTGTGCAGAAAGGACATACATAGAAGAAACAATATTACGATTGCTAAAGAACCACTAACAGAGCTGAAAAAAAGCGTTTGTACACACTGGTCACTGTACTAAATGGATAGATTTTGTGTATCTTCTCATGCCATGTCAAGAATCAGAACTGTGGTCTACAGCAATGGAGCACACAGCATTTCTTGGTTGTGGAGTAGTAATGATGTAATTACTTATGGAATAAGTGTGAAAATTCAGGCTTTTGTTTTAAGACTAACTTACCTGCTTATAATCAAATAATTTAGAAATAATTTGTTATGATGGTTACTACTATTATGGTTACTACTATTACTGATCTCAGGGTCCTATACAAATTGGATAGATATTCCAACTGAATGAGAAGACAGATGCTATCAACCACATGAACTGAGCATATCAATAAAGCCACCAGCCCTGGGTGGATGCTTAGCCCTGTTGCTTAAAGTAGGTATGCATGCACTGCAGTGCTCCACAGTGTCAATTTTGACAGGTGAGACTTCAAACTATTTTGAACTCCCTTCTTTTCTTAAGTCTGTGGCACTAACACAAAAAACACTTTCTGAACCAATCACAGCTGAGCAGGGGAATTTTATATGCCTTGTGTTTGCATTCCTAAAGGTAGAATTAAAATTATTCCTTTGTTTCATCCATTTTTTTTTTCAAGAGCCCTTTACAGTTTCAAGCCCTTGTGTCACATCAGTAGCACCTGACATCCACTATTCGTGGAGATGATATATTTTCCAGCGGCACAATGAACATTTCACTCCAAGTAATCACTCCTGGCTAGTTTGTCCTGATTGCTGCTGAGGTTGCTAGGTGCTGAGGCCAGCTTTTGGGGGGTTAGATGGCTTGCTCTTTTGATGAAATTCCCCTGTGATTCTGCAAAGTAACAAGTACAGTATTTGATCAGACATTTTTTATTGTATAGACTGATTTGCAAGTGGAACAGCCTCTCAGAAAGACCTTTTGGGCAATTTGTTGGAGAAGACAAAGTGTAAAATACAGTATTTAATGTTTTTTTTTCTTTCTCTGATCTCTTCAGAACACGAGTCAGCTGCAAAGAGCCCACGACAGGGCTACAAAGGGAGCACATCTTTGGAACTTTCTGTTAGGGGCTGGAGGAATGCAGATCCATCCTGAATGCAACTAGATAACTTTTATGATGAACATCTGATGAAGTTCATGCTGTTTTTGTTCTCTCATTTCATCACACTGTGCATGACGATCCAATAACAACGTTAATGTCAATCCAAGGTGTTCTTTTAAACATTTTTCAAGTAGACCCAAGCTGTTACTTGACTGCTGTGATGAGAACTATGATCTTCCAACTTTTAAATAAAATCTGTTCTTTGAAGTTAATGTACCCTGAAAACTTTTCTTAGGGGAGTACTCCCTTTATCCAACAGTCTGTAACAGCAATTTAGGAAGACATAGTTGCTGCAAGCATCTGTGCCTCTATCTGCAGGGAATAACTTAGAAAAAAAAATGCACAGGACTGCAGTGTGGGAGAGTCACAATGAGCTGCAGCTCTAAAAGCAATTTAGGAAGGTGGAGAAAATATTTGCTGGGCAATTTGTTGAAGAACCTTGGAGAGGAGAATGAAAATAGGAATATTTCAATAATGACTGTACTAAGGAAAAAAAAGTTGCACTAAGCCCTCTCTTTGTTATCTCTCTTGCTGTTTATCAAAAATGAATGTGTTCTCTACAGGTCTTACAACAGTTTCTAGATTAGCTAACGCTCCCTCCAGAGAGTAAACCTGGATGTTTGATGCCAGTGTGAGCAGACACTCACAGCTTGCTCCAGCTTGATTGGCTCAGGCAGCAATAGCAATGATGGCTGAGGAGGGGCAATAGCTCTGAACCCTCAGAAGCTGAGAAAAGACAGATGCAGACTTAGCGCCCTCACCCATGCTGCTGGACCATTCTCAACTCTGAAGTGATCACTCTGTCTTCACGGCTGGAGAAGAATATACAAGCTTAGGTATGCAGCTCAGTGCCATTACCATCGTATCTGATTCTGTAGAAATTCTGTCCAGAAAGCACATCATCAACTCATGATAATGATTTTTTATCAGTAATTAAAGCCATTCCAGTGCTTTAAAGACAATGCTTGAGATAGCAAAAAAAACCCAAACATCAGCCGATAGGTAAATCACTTTCAGTTTAGCGTGCTAGAGGAAGGGCAGAGAAAAGCTCTGAATAAATGGAATAGCATTTCTTCACTGATACTACCATGGGCCCCACTTAATGCTATATAAATTTAAGCCTAAAAGTTCTTGGACTTTCCATTATTTCATGTAGTAATTTCACATAATAGGGTCTGGAGACTATTAATGAAAAATTCTGATTGATGTACTCTTGTAACCTACGTATTTATAATCATGCTCTTCTTACAAAGAAAGGAAGTAGAGCTTTTGTGGTTCTAGAAAGTATTTACCTCCACAATAGCTTCATGAACAATAGCCTATTGAAATTCACAATATTCTTTTCAGTGACTTTTATGGGATCTGGGTATTTCTCTGTACTGAATATTTCAAGTTTTTATAAAGACATTATTGCAAAAAAATACATTTTGTTGAAGGTGTATTTCTCCAAATAAGTAGATTATCAATATCGCTAAGGATTGTTTTCTTTCGTGAAAAAATAAATACAGACAGAATTGATTTTAACAGCATGAAAAATAACAGTCCTGAAAATGAAGCTCTTCAAAGTCTTGATCTTAGCTTTTATTTTACCTTTTGCTAAGTTATCAGTCTGTCTATTTGAAGAAGCAGAGCAAACATTTCCATCATACAGACACAGCTGTGTATGTGATGAAATACACTTCAGAGGGACTGGATATTCTATGCAATTGAAGTCATGGGCTACCTGTAAAACTTACTTATAATACCAATAGGACTGTGTGTATAAATACAATCTTTTAATGGATACTGCTTTTGCAGTGCGATTCAAGGCCACTAGAGTGATGAACATTTACCTCAGTATTGCTCTTAATATTAAAATTAATTATGCTCATTATAATTCGGATACCCACTAGCACACTTTTTCTATCTCATCAGAGTAGATTTTGTATCATAAAATATTAATTTTTATTAAGTTTCTTTTTTTAAACTATATATTATGATGTGACAGTTTAGATTTACAGCTTCCATTCTGTCTAATTCTGTAGGTCGTATTCAGCCTTGCCTTATCACTGCTCTATCCAGCAAAGATTTAAAATATAACTGAAGTTTGAAGATTTGAGCTGTAGAGATCCACTCAACTGGAATTTGCTTGCAGTAAGAAGAAAGCAATAAGGAAAAACATGAGAATTCTACTGAAATAGTCACTCAGTTCCACTCAAGGATACATAAAAGCCTTAGACTGGTAGGCCATGGGCTGGATGTAGTTTGCAAACCCATCAAAAAAATTATCAAACTAGAGTTATTGAATTATACAACATAGAAAGACCCTGCCTCAATTGCAGAAAGTGTAATAGCACCTTGCGCAGTGGCCATGAGCATCTCCCTGTCCAGCTCCCAGACGCCAGAGGAAAGTGATGTGTGTATCCTTGTGCTTCTCCCTCTTGCTGCAAGACACACCACAGCTCTGTTTCTGGCCTGCCCACTCCAACAGTGACATCTTCAGCTGATCACCTTTGGAGGTGATTGATTTTTTGAAAAGTGTTTTAAGTCTCAATAGCTCAAAAGAAAAGAACAAATAACATGACTCACATTTTCTTAAAATCCAAACAAACAATGCATGACATTTTTAGTACACAGTATGCTGTTTCTAAGCCTAACACAGTTGATACACTGCTATCTTGTGGTATGGACACTCTTATTGGAGAAGCCATTTACATCCATATGGACTGATGAAATATATTCTCTTCCAGATCTTTCAGTCCTGTAACACATCAGTCTTACACCATCTTTGTACCACTAACCTGGTGCAAAGAAGGTAGAGACATGGCTCACATTTAGCGCAATGAATATAGTAATACATGCCATTACAAATTCATTTGAAAACAGTGAGAAGTAGAAAGTCTTTTGCACTTAAGAGATGGGTGGGCCAATGATAGATTGGTAACAACCACTTTCAGCAACACAAAGGCATACAAGCTTTTGTTCATTCTAAGCTAATTGGGAGACAAAAGCTGCTTCAATTGTTCTAGGTACAGTGCAAAATATCTGAAAAACTAGTTAATTACAGGAGATTTATTGCAGAAAGCAGCCATTCATGAATCTGGTTTGGCTGCTCAAAGAAAAAACAGCCAGCAATTAGGTCTTGCATTCAAACAACTGACATAATTCTTGTTGATTCTGGATGAGATTAGGTTAACGTTAAAATTCATACTCTTCTTGCATAAATGACTTGTTAAACAAATGAAGAATCATTGTGTGAATGCATTAGATTTGTTGAGGTCTCCTTGGGTGGGAAGATTAAAACATGTGAAGCATGACTAGTTGAGCCAATTTAAATGAACATTTATTTCCATGGCTCTTCAGTTACATTTTCTATATGCAACCCAAAAACAGTAAGAAAAACAGATTTTTTTCATGTGTGTTTTCATAAGATATCTTGTACTTTCATTTTTTATTGAGCCCTTGAAGCTCTGACAACAGTTAAGGCTGGTCTGGACGACTCTCTCTTCTGTCTATTAATCCAATGAGTATGTTTGTCTCTGAAGTGATGTCTCTCTGCCATAACCTGGAATGGAAAGTACCTTTGGCCTCCAGTAATAGAATTAACTGATGGCCATCCTTTTTCTTTTTTTTTCTTTTGCATTGTAGTGCTTCTTTCTCTATAGAGTAAAAGACCTGCACAGGATCTCAGCCACAGCTGTGTTGTTGTTAACAGCCTGTTACTGATTAAAGCTTTGAAAGTCATGTATATTCCATATGAGCCTAATCTACCTGTCACAAAGAACACGATTTCATCAGCTTGAAGATTTAGTCTTTGATTTTCCTGTTCAGGAATACTCCAGAATGCTGTAAGCCATTAAACTCAAGCTCTAGATACAAGCACAATAAATTTGTGCAAGAACATTGCTAAGCAGTCAGGCCACCTGGACTGCAAATGACACACTGGTTAACAATCAACTTGTCCTTTTGATTTATGCTCTCAATAGGAGATCATATACATGGATGTAATTCAAGAATAACAGTCTTTCAGGAGAAGCATCCAAACACCAAATAGAAACAAAGACAACTCCAGCAGGTACAGCAATTATAGCAGAAAATGTTCACGCTTAGTTACAGTGAAACTGTGCTACTGCAAGCACATTTGCTTACTTTCTGTACTGATTCAGAGTTTGGGGCAAAAACTGAACTGAGGAAGGGAACAAAATTTCCTACTGTTGATACAGACAGAGGCAGCGGTTGCTCCTGTTGAAGCCTTTGCCAGTCACTGCTGTTAAGGAGATTGCAGTGTAAATGCTGAAATCAGTCGGTGAACGCAGAGCAACAGGAAGCTCTCTGCTGCCCAAAGACAAAATTTATCTGGCTTATATATCAAATTTTACATTTGTAAGTGAGCAGAAACTACCAGAGCTCTGAGGTTGTGAAGAGTGTGTTGATGGGTTAATTAGAAGGATTAAAAAAACCCCATGAATATACCATGCCTCACTTCATGTGCCAAGCATGGCATACTTGGGCAGTGTGCTAGGCCTGGCACTGCGGGGCCCACTTATTTGACTTACACGGTGGGGAATGCAGCAAGACATGCTGCACTATGACAGAGCAGCTGTCCTCTTCCTTCCTCACACATCTGCAAGCGGATGCACATTTTCTGAAGAAGTTTGGTGGTATGTGCTGAATGTGCATCTGAGTGTATGACAAACAACTGCTGAACTATAGCTGTTTCAGCTCTTACCTCTTTCCTCACTCATCCTTCGCTTTCCCAGTGTTCAGCCCCCATTTTACTTTATTCTTCTCCATATCACAAATGAGTGGAATCCAGAATTTCACCGAAGTTTACTTCCCTCAGGCTAGCTTCCTATCTTTGTCATCCTACTGTGTCTTTTCCCCATATCAGTCTGTGTTAAGGCATTTGCAGATCCACCATTTGGTGGTATTTGCTTACACATGACAGGTAAGAAAGGAAGGATTCATGCAGGAACATCTGCTCAGGTTTCTTCTGTACTCAGAACAAATTAGCAGCTTCACTCAGATCTCAGCCATGGTGCAGGAAAGCTAAACAAAAGCCTGTGAGGTTCCAGCACCAGCCCTTTCAGGAATGACATGGTGCCAATGACAGAGAGTCGTGAGGTCCTTTTTCTACTATTTGGTTTGAACTAGTGAGTTTAGTCCCTCCACAGAGAAAACAAAACAAGCTTCCATCTTTGGGAAAAAATAGCTACTTACCAGGGGAAATCTGGTCCTTTCCCTTCAGGTGTGACTGAAGGGGTTTACTAGCAAGGAGATTATTCCAGACAGAACACACAAATTCCACAGTAGTTCTAACAGGTAATTATTTTGTTATCATCATTCTCTCGTTATTTTCATGTTTTTTTTTTTTTAATTACATGTTTATGCAAAAATGTCATCGGAATTAACTAATAGGTGTTCAAATATATTCATATCTACTTGCCAGGCAAACATTTAAGATGTCGCAATGTCTTATAACTCCTATCAACCTAATTTCTTTTTTCTTTTCCCAGAAGCCACAAAGAGCTGCTTTATGATAAGAAGAAATGACAGCAACATGTATGCTGCAATTCTTGTGCAGACAGCTGCTGGTGTACTGAATTGTTCCCCTCAATCTAGTTAAAGAAAGGAAATATTATCTGCAAATTATTCCTGGACTCATTCTGGACTGTTTATTAAGCCATCTCTAGCTCAATCTCTGCAAGTTTGATACTGAAGCACATATGAGTCTCCAGTAATGGCTGCTGTTTTTGCAGTTATTGTGTAACAAAACTCTGAGAAATAAATCAATGGTGTTAAAAATGGTAACTCCAATATATTGCCATTATCCAGCAGCAAGTGCTTATTGCTGAAATTTTTTGCTTTGCCCGAAGACATGCAAAGGAAAGCTGTCAGCATCTTAACTTTCTCCCCTGTGCATTCAGGGAAGTGATCAGGACTGCGTCAGTGACAACTGAGGTTACATTTTTATAGGAGAGGCAAGTTAACAGATATTTTCCCTATTTTCAGAAGATAAAGAGATCTTCCACAAATCTTCCTGATTTGCAGACTGATCTTTTCAGGTGAGGACTGTACATGAAAGATCCCCTGCTTGGCACAGAAGCTGGCAGGGAAGCTTTTGAAGATAGTTTAACTGCTAGCAGATGTGAAATCCACAAAGAAGTGATGGGGAACAGCAGCGGCAATCCTCCCTGGTAGAAAGCTTTCATAGCAGCAGGATGAGGCTCAAGGCAATGCCAGAGACCATACAGAGAAGAGTTTTGCTAAATATGCAGGATACAGTCTCTTGTGTGTAAGAGATCAGGATCTTCTTGTGAAAGTGTTGAGTGCGATCTGAAAAGGAGAAATAGAGGTGATACAAAGGGACAGGAGAGATGATGGACATGGAGGAGGATATGGCTGTGAAGAGAGGGGAATGGGAAAAGCTGGAGGTGAGGAAGTAAGGCATGACAGAAAGTGTGACTGTATGTTTTGAGAAGACCACATGTAAAGTACTAGCAAACAAAGATTTGGTACCACGTGACGAGTTTGCATCCGGAACTGGGGCTCTGAGGGAGGCACTAAACACCACCACTTTATGAGAAAGATTTGGGAAACTGCTTCTTGGATGCTTTTCTACTGAAGCAGCATATCCCAGGGCTGACATGGAGGTCAGCAACATGCGAGGGGGGAACAGGAAAAGACCGTAACTGCTGCTCTCTTCTTCAAGAAAACAAATCCTCTCATGCTGGAATTGCTCTGTGCCACACACCCTATTCTACGCAAACAGTTTTGTTTTGAAGTTTTATTCCTGATCTGAGACACAAGATCTCATAGCTGATAATTGAACACTTCTCAGTGAGAAGGTGGAAAAACATGCTATTTCATGTCCTTCACAGTTACTTGACTAGCTTCAGCTTATCACCTATCATCTTTTCCTTTTTTCATCATGCAAATTCAAAGGGAAATATAAATAAAAAATGTTTAACATTAAATAGATGAATGGTACTTAACACAGTTAGGCTAAGCTGTGGAATGCTAGTGAATACCCTTAGAAGCCAATTTTAAGAGGAGCAAGGTCTTTGAAAGATAATGATAGAATCCCTGCTAGCACAACAGGAAAGCCAAATTCCACGGTATAAACCAAACAAGAAACAGATGATTATAAGAAGAATTTTGCTTGAGATGAGCCTAACAACAACTCACTAAGTAGCTTCTCTCAGATTTTTCTAAAATACAGATATAATGAGTAGCTTTGTATTTTGAAGAGAACGATCAAGGATTGTGGAAACACATTTTCACAGGGAATCCCAATAAAAAAAATCTTTTTTCACGAAAGTGTCCATTAGTCAGGATCCTTACAACACTCTCTCAGAGCACCCAGACTTAAAAATAACTGATTTAGAATCCTTAACAATGTTCCAGAATTCTCAAATTTTACTTTAGAAAATGACTGCTTCAAAACAGCTTTGTTGAAAAGTAACAGTATTTTCAACATATTATTTCCAACCTTATTTTAGATTCAGATATTTTTGGGACTGCTGCATGGAAAAATGTCCACAGAAAGGTACTGAAAAAATGCTGATGCAAAATGCAGTCCAGAAGTCTGTCTGCAGTACAATAGACTGTTAGAAGGAGTCTCACACAGGGATGCTTCTCTTTCTTCTTCTCTTTGTCTAAACACCAGTTACTGTCTATGCCTGGTAAAGAGGTAATGATTCTGAGACTGTTTGGATTACATTGTGTTCTGTTTGAGACTTTTCTATGTCATCTTTTGCTCTAGAAAAATTTAAAAAGAAAAGCCTTTCAAAAGTATTCATTAAAAGCTATGACTGATGATTTGAAAACAAAACAGTGCAAGTTAAGATGAAACAAAATAATACTTCAGGATTATGCTAGCTCACATTAACTCATCTTTAGTTTGCTAGTAATTAAAATATGAATAACACATGCTTACAATATGTTCTAGTTTTACTGATACCATGAATAGTCAGTGCAATTAAACTGACTTTTACGAGGAAATTGAGTGAGTGGAGAAGTTTTCGGCCTACCTCTGACCAGGGGTAGAGGTGCTGCAGGGGCAGCCCCATGTCCTGCAGGTGGGAGCTGGCTGGGCATCCTGACCTAGCCTCTACCTCAGAGAGACCAGGGCCATTCGGAGGTAGTCAACAATATTGGGTTGTATCAATATAACTTAAACAAAATGAAAATACAAAAGTATACATGGCATTTTATCTAATCTACTCCTCTTGATCCTGGAGGAGAGGGGAGCACCTTAGTAGTCAAACATTTATCCTCTAGTAGAAGTTGGTAAATTTTTATTGCAAACAGCGTGCAAACGAGACATATGCCTTTGTGTAATGTGGTGTGCTGAGGGTCATCTTCTCACTGCACGTCTCTTTGAACTCAGCTTCTGGACTGGTCTTGCCTACTCAGATCTCTCAGACCTTGACTGTCTCCAAGGATGTGGCCTCCACCACTTCTCTGGGCAACCTGTTCCAGTGTCTCACCATCTTTATTGTAAAAAACTTCTTCCTTACACCCAATCTAAATCTCCCTTCTTTTAGTTTGAAACCATTTCCCCTTGTCCTGTCACAACAGACCCTGCTAAAGAGTATATCCCCTTTCTTATATCCCCCCATTAGATACTGAAAGGCCACTATCAGGTCTCCCTGGAGATGGCAGATGCAGTGCCATCCAAATGAAGAGACACCCATGATGCTGTGGGCAGGAAAGAAAAGAATGAATTTTATGGATTTCTAGGTTTCCAAATCCCCCAATCTATGTTGCCACAAGACATGTCATGGATCTTCTTTCACGCTGCATCCATAACTCCACGTCGCTTTGTAAAGAAGAGCTCCTGGGTTTTTTTTTTTTTGGAAAAACTCTTTGCTTCAGCCTGTTTTAACCTCTGATCATTTTCAATGGGTCATTTTCAGCTTACTTCTCAAATCAGACTCTCTCCACCCCATACGCTATATCCTGTTTATGAACTCCTCACTTTTCCTTTTCTTTACATGTGTCAGAGTATTCCTCTGAAGACATCCACCATTCTTCCTACAATTGAAATTATATGCTAAATTCCTTTCTTACTAAAATAGTATTCCCAAAGCACAAGTGAGCCAGGCTGAAGTAAGCAGAGGTTTCAGCAGTGTGCAATCTTCCCAAATCAGATGATGATTCAGTCATAATTTTTTTTATTATTTTTCAAAACATAGTTGAGATATTACCCTGAGAAACATAAAAAGCTTTTTGCCTCAAAGCAGACTTCTTTCCTTATTTTAATTTTGTGGGCTTTTTTAAAAAAACAAAATGCTAGTGTAATCATTTACTCTAATGACACAAGGCATTTCCCTCATCCTGTGAAGGATCACAGGGCACATTAGGCTCCTTTGTTTATGATATGTGACAAAATGATTAGCACAGCAATTAAGGCATTGCTCTTGCCTTGAGTGCTGATAGCATCTACTGATGGCATTGCAGCCCTCTCAGGGCATTTCACCCAGTGCAGGGCTGGGGCCTCAGCTTCTCCACTCTGGTGATGCCAAAGATGTTCAGCTATGATCTATCACAGCTTTCTAGCACTGTGCACACTTCCTTAATCACAGGGCATATTCTTCTTCCCCCTCTCATCATATCCCACTGACTTGCCTAGAAAGCAAGAAAAGCCTATAGATTGATGTGAAATTAATTCAGTGCCACATCATGATACTAATTAATTGTACACTGTCTTGTACTCTGCAGCAACTAGCAGTAGCATTTGCTGTTAATGTAGCTGTAATGACACTGTGTTCGTATTAGTAGTTCATGCTTAAACAAAACACATGAGGAAAACAGATAATGAAATTCATGGCTGGCAGTAAAACCTGACTATTACTGCTGTCACTCAGAAGGCATTTTTCATACTTCACAAAGGAAACAGCTCAGTGTTGGTAACATGGGGTTCAGCTTCACCTACTGTAGATACAATGCGTTGTAAATATTAATTCAAGGAAGAAATAAATCAGCTGAACAGAAACCATTTGGGTGAACGAGGAGGGTGGTTGAGATTGCATTAATAATAATGTACGGGTACACAAAGCCCGTGACATTTTATACTGATAATGACAGTTCCACATCAGGCAAGCACCTGTACAGCTCTGGCTCCAGGCCCACGGATCTGTTTCACTTGGAGGAGATGGAACAACTGGATAGGGCTTTAAGGTCATCTGCTTATAAAAATAACTTCATAGCTCTTCCAAAAAATGTTTCCAAAGAAGCTGAGCACAATGTATTAGCATGCAGCACTCTAAACTTTCACTGGACTCAAAGAAATGAGTAGGGACAGTTTCAGACATATGAACATCTTCCCCCCAGCTCCCGGCATTTTCAAGGTAAACAAGCTGCCAATATCACTTTCAAATCTTCTTTCTTGTAGTATTAATTCATCTCAAAATTAACACAAACATCAAAACTTCCTTTTTCTTGAGCAGTCACTGTATGAAAAGTAGATGAAGATAAGGAGATTTATAGTATGTCAAATTTGAACCAGGGAAAGGTTTGCCTCCTATCTTTAGTGGGATCTAAGGTTTCATGAATATGAGCATGTAAGCTCACTGTTCCATATACACATATGATACAATTTGGGAATGCTCTCACGTTAGTATAGCCTGCAACAGGAAAAAACTCAAAAAGTTCCTTACTGCTGCCCAAGTATACCAAACCTATATGGAAGCACAGAAAGGAAAGGCATTGTTGTGATGCTTAAACCACAGATTCTATTCAACCATAATAAGCAAGCTTTTTTTCATTCTAAATCAGGAAATATGTGTATGATATTAATTGAGAAGGAATTATGTCATATGGAAAGCTTCTTGCTGTGAAAGCATAGGAGACCTGGCTTCAGTCCTATCTTTGCTGCAGAATTCCAGAGTGGTTTTAGGGAGGTCATTTAACTGATTTATGTCTTCCGCTGTAAAATTAAAACATATTTTTTTGCCTTCTATTGCTTCTGGCTTTTGCGTTAAGCTTTAATCTCTGGGAAAGATGGTCTCAAGATAGAAAGCTGAATGCAGGTGCCTCATTCAATTTGGCTTTGTGGTGTAAATGTAATTGAATTAATTAATATAAGAAATATGAACCCAGAACAGGTTATGGCTGGTATAAATATACAATTCCATGGAAAACTTGTAACATACACACTGCTGACAACCATCCTAGCTCTGTTACATTGTGCATCTGCTTCTTCTCCCAGAGGAAGGCGTTCACCGCTTGCTCAGACCGTTGCAGTCATGTTCCTGTTCAGTAGCACTTCTCACACAGACAGCTTGGATCTCAGCTTGACCAAATCCTCATGGCACAAAGAATCTTCCCAGTTCTGCCTCTAAAGTATGGCTAAAACCAGTATGATTCTTAACTATAATAGTCTGGAGTCATTGGTGCGTGTAAGTTGTGTTCCCACTAGGTTTACGAGTTGCACGGGCTTTGCAGAGATATCCCCAACAGCTGCTGTTATGTTGTACACCAAAGGAATCATCGGAGCATCACCCTGGCTTGTTACTGCCACCACTGAGCCCCACGCAGCGCCTGCACAGAGGGACAGAGGCTGCTTTCTGGAACCGGGGGAACTGCAAGTCCTGAGGCAAGGAGGGAGCACTCCCCAGGGGCACCCCCTGCAGAACTCTGGCTCGGAAAGGCCAGCTGCCCGGGGGAAGGTGGTGCCAGGCCAGTTCCGACCCGGGGCATTCGAGGGCAGCTTCGTCCCGTTCAGCCCCGCCGCCCCCGGGAGGTGGCACTGTTCCTCCACGGAATCCGACCACCCGACCCGGGCCCCGCCGGAGCCTGTTTCATCTCGCTGCCACCCGCTCGCCGCAGCTTTACGGGTATGAGGTTCTTCGTGCGTGAAAGGCATATTTGTGAGGGACCTGCGGGTGACAATGCCGCTTAGTGCTGCAGAGCAGCTTGGCGCCTGGGGAACTGACAGGATCCCCGTGTGTACGCGTGGATGTATATACACGTACACAGACACAGATGTATATGAGCATAAAACACGCATATCTACACTCCAGATAGAGGATCTATAAATCCAGGCAGAGAGAAGCATTGAGCCGCGATGTCATTTATATTTTGTTTTTGTGTTGGCACAGGTTTGGGGACAGATGCGTGCTGAGTGCTGTGCGTACACCCGCACACGCGGTGGCCGCGGTCCCCTTCCACCCTCCCTCAGCACGGACACCTGCGAGAGTCGGGCCCCGCGGTCGGAGTGCTGCCGGGTGCTGCAGCCCTACGGGCCCGCGGAGCAACTCCGACGGGGGCTCGGCCCCGCCGCGTTTCCCCTCCGCGATCTCTCTCTCCGATGCTTTCCCAAAGCCTCTTCCACTCATCCACCCCGCACCCACGAGGCAGGAGTCCCTCGCGCCGCACCGCTTCGCGGAGGCTCCGTAGCACCCCGCCGCCGGCGGAACGTCGTTCCGTAGCCCGACGGCGGCACTCACCTGATGATGACGTACATGACCAAGAAGTTGCCGAAAAGCCCCACGACGCACACTACAGAGTAGAGAGCCATGATGGCGATAGCCGTGACCACAGAGGGGCCGCCGCCGCCCGCGGGAGCGCATGGCCCGCCGCCTGCGCTGCCGTTGGCACCGCCGCAAGGCTCGGAGCGGTTCCAGCCCGCCGTGCTGTTACCCCATGCGCCCGGAGGAGCGACCGCGCAGGGAGGCACGGCGGGGCGGCAGGCGGCAGCGGAGGCGTTGGCTCCGAAGGGGACCTCCAGGGCGCCGGCGAGGAGCGGCGCGGAGCCGTTGCCCAGGAGGTAGGCGACGGCCATGGTACACGACGGCGTCAGAGCGGCCACCGGCTGCCCGAGTGCGAGCGACGCGCAGCGCGGGCGGTGCCGGGGAGGCGGCAGCTCCTGCCTGCCCCGACGGCGCGCCCCGCCGCTGGCTGCAGGCACATGTGTGTGGCGGGCGGGGCGGGAGGAGGGGCTGCGACGGCGGGGAAGACGCGAGGGTGGGGGAGGTGGCGCTTCACTACCCTCTGAGGTCTTCATGATGCGTGAAGCATTCCTTGACGGTAGGGGTGTGTGGCTGTAGTAGACTCTGTCCTGCTGTGCTACCGGGACTGGGGAGCGTTTAAATCGTTTCCTCACCCAGGGAAGTGGGGGTAGGAACAGGGAGAAGTGTCTGGCGATGCTGCCCGGGCGGAGCAGGGATCAGAGTGCATCTGATTAATGCAGTGAGTCAAGGATATCGACCAGACTGCGACCCCACTGATTCTGTGGCTTGGGGAAAGGGTAGCTGACCCTGGAAGTAAAACGTGGGGAGCTGTGTGGTACCACAGTGGACAGAATTGTGCTTTGGAAATGATTCGGATCTCCTGTATCCTCTCAGTTTTCAGAAGTATTTCCACTCTAGACCTATAAGAGCCCTCTCCCTAGACATTGGTGTGATTGTTGTCAGCTGTGATAATATTAAAAAAGAAAGATACGGACACCATTCTCTTAACTGGAAGGCAATGTCCATACACTGTACCAGGTGCTTGACTTGCCTGCTGCTTATTTGCACATTTCTGTGTACAGAGAGACGTTGCCAGCAGTGTCAGTGGGGTGGCTGATTGCTAATTACCAGGACCCATTTCTTTTACTGCTTCATCAATGAAATCAAAAGGGTTCCTTGGTAAGGCAGAAGAAATACTGGTGATCAGGAAGCAGATGGAGTGGCAGTGATTGCCCCTGCTGCCTCATCACGGACTTGTACTCAGTGTCTCTGCTTACCACAGGCAGAGCATGTCCTGCTATTTCAGGAGTGATAATGACAGAAGTGAAGAAGAAGAGATGAGCTGCAACCTGCCAGAAAGATGCAAAAATACAGGCAATTTAGATCAAGGATTTCCTGAGCTTTTGTGTCAGAAGTAATGGCAGCCAGTGCTGGTTAGGGTGGGTAACAGTAGAAGACCACACATTCTTCTAAAGTATCTCTGTCCTTTAGTAGTGAGGTGGAAAAACAGTGAAAACTAAAATGGAGTGTCACTGGACTTTGAAAGGGATGTAGATTTGAGTAATAGGTTTCATTTTTTTTAAAGTTATGTATTTTCAAATCTCACCAAGATACAATGGAGTGGAGGAAGAAAATCAAGCAGGCTGTTAACAGATTATCCGTGTAGATAGCACATACTACTTGGTGGCCAGAGAGAATATTTTCAGCTTTTACTGATGGGAGAGCCATTTAGCATCATATTCAGAAAAAGAAGAAAGGTTCAGAATTGAAAACATTTGTGGACAGGCAGAAATGAAAGTAAGTACTCAGAGACTTCTCGTGGTGAAATTCACTTCCTCTTGAAGTGTAGCATATTTAGTCGTACACAGAACAGGAGGAACAGGGCTTTAAAACTGGGCCATTCCCAAAGACTTTTATCGCCGAGTATGTGCATAGTGCAGGAGCCTCTCTCACTGCTTCCCCTTTGTTCCACCAAAGCCATCAAAACAGTTTAATATAAGCCTAGGCACAGTCAATGTTTGGCCTTTTGGATACATCTTGATACATCTGTGCATGGCTATGAAAGGAGTAGGGCAGATGGGAAACAAAAATCAAGGCTGCTATAGCATTTTTTGGTGTATCCTGTGTTAAAGTCAGCTTTGTATCATTCTAGCTATCAGAAGGACCTTTGATGGATTAAAAATGAGTGTGTTCAAAAAGTTTTAAAAATGGATGCTCAGGTAAATTTAGTGTTATATACAAGGTTTTATTATTAAAGACAGAATTATTATGCCTATTAAATCAACCTTCTTTCAGGTACAGATGAAATCTTGGACCTCAGAGAGAATTGGCAATAAGCTTTGGGAATTGTGCCTATTTAAGATAGGCCTCATTAAGCAATGTTTCAAAGGTAAGGGAATGATAGTAAATGCACTTCTTTGCAATGTTATTACAGATGTTATTGCTCAAGGACAAGGGCAGCATGCAATAAATCTTTGCAATAATGCTTTCAGATAGCGAAGGACGTTTTAAGTATAATAATGTGTAAGACTCTTTCTACAAATAACTTCAGATCATGGAGGGCTGCATAGTGAAGATTCTGCTGAAAATACATTTGCATAGTTCCAGATCAGTAATCTTGTGGGTAGTAGTATGGTGCATGTAGAAAGGGGAAATGCAAAGCTTTAAGACATGTACATC
This sequence comes from Pavo muticus, assembly GCA_016647715.1. NCBI lineage: Eukaryota > Metazoa > Chordata > Aves > Galliformes > Phasianidae > Pavo > Pavo muticus. The sequence goes on along the minus strand of JACDJE010000039.1, from coordinate 1,694,145 downwards.
TTAAATGGTTGCTTCAACATCAGGTTGGGGTCAGAATCACAGCTTTCAACACAAAACAGATTTTTGTATGTCTCTTTTTTGCCATAGCACTAGGACAGATAAATTCCCAAGGTTGTAACTAAAAACTGATGGGCTCGAGCTTTGAGAAAATGTCAAGAATTGAAGAGAATTTTAGGGTGAAAACAGTATATAAAAAACCGTACTAGGAGTAGTGATCAGAGAGATCACTCTGAAGCAATTGTAGATATGTCTGCAGCAAAACCAGTTTCATGGAGCAAGTTCACTTCCACAGTAGCTCTGTAGGTCCTAAACTGAATGGAAACCATGTTCCTTGCTTATAGTCTAGTTAGCGAATAGAACTGAGAGGTTGGTTCTGCCCTTTATAAAGATATCCTGTATACTAGCATAGCATAGCAGTGGGACTTGTTTCTTATAGGATCAGGGCAAGAAGGGGTCTGGAAGCAGGCTGTGCTCTTCTTCAGCCTTGCTGGTAGAAGTATTCCCTCTCCTTGCAGAATGTTAGCCAAGAGCCTGTGCTCATCCACATATCCCAGCCAGAGTAAGGAGAAGAAGTAGTCAGTTGATTTCTCAGAATGATAGCCTTCATCTGGCTGTGAACTGCATTAAAGATAGATCCTCCTATCACCTGGTAAGGACATTCTCTAGGTGATGTAGTCATAGTATTTTGGTAGCAGTTCTGTGAAGACTGTTTTAAATCAGTGTACCATACTAACAGGCTGTGTGAGCTGGCTTCAGGTTTGGCTGGTGTTGGAGCAGAGCCTGTTTATGTGTAGAACAGACCAAACGTGGTCCTTATCTCTTAGTTCCTTATTTACATAACTTTGAACTGTGTGTTAAAATTCTACCATGTGCAAATAATGGCATAAGGTGATGGACAAAATGAAGCTGAGCTCTTACATCTCCTTGCTGTGTCAGACTAGTCAACTCTACTCATCATGCAATGCAAGGAATGTGTGGCATGGAAAACGCAATTTAAAATTTATGGGTAAGCCTGTTAATTAATATTAGTATTTCAATAGCCTGAAGGGGGGCTACTATGGCAATATTAGACATTATTTTATCTAACATAGCTCAGATAACTTCTCTGTGTATTTCCGTTTTTTTTTAAGCTATTTACCCAAAGTCATACTAATTGAGATCAGCATGTCTCCATCTCCTTAGTTTCAGTTGAAATGTTTTATACAAAACCTTTTTTCCTCCCTGAAGAAATCCAAACCTCCATTGCTCAATGCATAAGGATTTTAAGTATGATTTTTATATAGATACTGCATATACACGGCAAATACACATAATTTAGAATTGTACATTTCAACACTTTTTTATATAACTTCAGGATTTGCAAAAATGTTTAACATTCGCCTATATTCTCCTGAAAATTCTACTTCTTATCTTTATAGACAAAGAAAATAGTTAAATGGATTTTGGCAGCAGGTCCACAAGAGCTAGCCAGCAGAAGAGATGAGGGCAAACGTAAGGAGGTGATGATGGCTAAAGCGGGGAGGTAGTAAAGAAGGAAATATCCAGGACATAAGAGACTTGGGTAGGACTGTCATGTGCGTTATTAAAGGCAAGATGGGCAGGTGCTAATGGAGTGAAAGAAAAAACAACTTGGTTTAAGTGTTTAGTACAAGCATATGTCAGAGAGGTAAGATGTGAGGTAAATCAGTAGTCTGACATACCAGGGCTTTTCCTTTATGCACTGGGGAGATGGGCCTTTGGTGGGTTGGCCTCCTCTTATGTCCAAGGGAGTAGCCAGGGCAGAGTATTATTTAGGATCATTCAGCTTCTGTTGTCACTCTGTACTCCTTGTGGATGTGCAGATGAACTTTTATCATATAACATAAGAGTTGGTTTTGGTAATCTAAATACTAAATATTGCTCTGAGATGCAAGAAGGACAGCATTAAGTATATGATGAAACAATAGGCTTTTGGTAAGGAAGGAGATTCAAATAGTCAATTTTTAAAGAGTAATACAATTTTAGGAAATCCTCAGAATAGGATAGTAAAGTACTTGTTATGGGACTCATAGGTTCCACTAAGAGTTATGAATTAACCAGAAGACTCTTAAAAGCCATAATAAATTGTTCTGTAACAGATATAACTTTTGAATCACAGTTCAATCCCATTTTGGGTAGCGCTGAAAGTTGAGCTTGATGTAATACTTAGCAATTTCTATGCATTATTTATTTAATGAAATTAAATAATGCCCTATTGCAGAATAAGGAGATGAATTTGATATTGATGTGGAAGAACACTAGTGAAATTGCTATAGAAGGGGCATAGTGATGCCAGTTTTTTTTCCTCCATATCACTTTATTTTCAGAAATAAATTCATTTCAGAAATAAAGCAAAGGAAAAGCATNTATATATATATATATATATAGTATGCTTTCCCATGTTCATTAATTTTTGAAATAGTTAAAAGCTACAGAATTCAAAATCTTGCAAGCTCTGCTCATTTTCAGATAAGGAAATGGTCTGAATTTGGTCCTGTGTGAAGTGTGAGCTTATAATTCCTTCTGTAAAACCTACTTCTGGTATTTTCTTGCCTGAAATACTAGTTCTATAAATCTTAACATTTAACTGTCCCTACCTGCTTACATTTCTGAAACTTCTTGCCTGAGCAGCCTTTATGGATCATTTTCAGGACTGCATGACCTATTCCATCCTTCAGATTCCTGTACCCTTTCAAATTCTCTCTTGTTTCTCGTTTCTTCTGCAGCAGTTATAAGAAGTTCTAAGAAAGAGTACATTTAATCTACCATGGGGGAAATCTTGTGCTCAGTGTAACTCTACTGATAGAATTGCTATAATTCCTTTTCCAATATGAATACTCTTAATTTAATACCAGTAATAGTAAGGTAGTAATAGTAAGGTAGTAATAGTAAGGTAGCTTAAATAAACTTACATCATTTTATTCCTAATAATTATTTCATATTATAAATTGTCAGATGTTCCTTGGCTGAAAACAGCTGTTCAAGCACAGTTTAATCCCCTTATTTTGTGATTATGGGAGCCTTGTTGCACCAGCGGTTCAGACCTGACCGCACTATTGGTCAGAGGAGCATGCAACTCCTGAAGACCAGAACTGTGATTCTACTATTTCCTTTGCATCCTCCTCTCTGGATCCTGAACTCCAGCATCTCATGGTCACTGCAATCAATGCGGCCCTCTGCCTTCATATCCTTGATCTGTTCTTGGTTTGTTAGCATGAAGTTCAGTAGACTGCCTGTCTTCACTGGATCCTTGAACGCTTCCATAAATACTTATAAATTTACTCTAGAAATCTAGGTTTAGGATTACAGATATATATATGCACATAAATATATATAAGTTATATACATCACAAATTATATATTATGTATTATAAAGGTATAAATGTATAATATATATTGTGTATTATACAATGTATAATATTACTAATTATTATCATTTAGGAAAAATTACCTGCATGGAAGAATTTAAAACAAGCTATTACAAGGAATACTGAAAAAGATTTTGTAAGTGTCTTAGTTCGATCTTAATGTAATAAGTGTGATTTAAAGTGGAGTAAGTAGAATTTCTATTTACCTACAATAGTCTTTGTGTATGGGTGGGATTGCAATACATATTCAGACTTCTACGTGGAAGTTCTGTTAATGACCTATTATGCTTAACATGCTGCTGTAATCAACAGGGGACTTTTCAGCTGACCAAATCTTGGTGTGCGGTGTGAAATGAGCTCTCTCTAGATTCTGTGGATAAAATCTCCATTGATTATAATGGGGTCTTAGACAAAGTGCCCATGTAGATATCTAAATATAAGACTCTTAATCTGGATCTGAATTCCCCTTACTGATGCCTTAGAACTACCCAAAGAACTGCAGGTTGAAATTGTGGGCTATTTCTAAATTGTACAGGGGTATTTATATGCGTGGGAGCAGATGTGCTGGATGGTTATCCACATCATTGCTGGAGTTTTGCCCCTCTACAAAACATTTTGCTCTGGTGCTGCATAGAGATAGATAGGACAAATTTCTATGTCAGGTTTACTGTTCTCTTTTGCTTTAGCATTAAATCTTATGACATACGGGATCCTCTTTTTTTTTTTTTTTTTTTTCCTGAGACCTATTCTATGGCTATTGTTTATCTTGAAGAAAGCTTGTTTTATGAACCTCAGGTTTACGTCTGTAAAGCTCAGTGTACCTAATTTCAGTGGATGTGCAAAGGAGCATGTCTTAAATAAGCATTACCAGAAAGCAATGCAGAAAAGAGTGATCATTTTCCTTCCTTTATAGAGCTCCTTTCTTGTCTGAATCTTGTGGTGCAGGGAACAAAACAATACACTTGAGAACAATATAGTGTGAACTGCATCTTCTTGTCTCTCTAAAATTTCACAACTTAGGTGAAGTAAAATAGGATGCCGGGTCTGATTAACTGTCTTTCCTAATGATAATTTCAGATATGAATCTCAGTTTTTTGAAGCTTAGGTATGGCAGTATGGCAGCTTTATCTCAATGCAACTGTCTTCAGCTCTCAGGAAACCCAGAGGTAAGCTTCTAAGGTTGGAAAACTGGAAATATTTGAATCTTGGCTACTGAAGAGATGTAGACAGAAGAAGATGCAGGATTTTATATAAACAGCCAATTAACTTACCCCTGGGGCAGCTCCCCTTGTATCACTGAGCACATTTGTCTTTGTTGACACCTCTTTTAGTCAGATTTATTCCGATGCTCAGCCTTCTCTTTTGAAATGCACCAATGAAGTTATTTTTATCAAAGTAGGGTAAAAAGCACAAGCAGTAAGCCATTCAGTCACAGTTATTCATACATCTTTCATAAAGGATTTCTTCTCAGAATGGGTCTGACTTGCGGAATTACTCCTCCCTCCGCTGGCCAAGATTTTGTATCTGTTACTCTGATCTTAAGTTTATGCAACTGGAGGAAAAAAAATATATATCATATTACTTTAAAAGTCCCATGGTGAAAGCAGCTTCATTACATAAGCTGGGAAGACCATATTAAAATTAATTTGGCAAGTTTCCTCTGGTTATCAAAAGTATTTTTGGTTTTTGATGAGAGGAACTGTTACCCCTCAAGAGCAATATTTTGTTGAAATATTCTTTTGCCAAATTTTCTTTCCACTTTTGATACTGCCATCCTGGTGTTAAATATAGGAAAAGTCATGCTACACTAAAAAAGAATGCTGCTTTTTTCTGTTATCACGTTTCTACTTTATTGCCTTTTTGCTGCTGTTTACTCACAAGGGGTGAATACTCTGAAACAAGATGAAAGTGCTGAAACAAGTACGCTGCTGAAGCTGACAGACGACAGTGCAGTGTCAGCAGCCTGCCTGCGTCAAAGATGTACAGTTTTTCACATGAGGCTCATTTGCAAATAAGACAGACTTTAAGGGTAAGTTAGATGTCAGTGTTAGGTGCTCTGATCTTTTTAGCTGGTTCAGCATCCTAGTGGATGACGGTGGTAATGTTTTACATAAGAGGATACATTGTTCTTAAATGCTGTAAGAGTTCAGTTTTTCTATAAGGAACTCTGGATGTCTTTTGCAAGCTTAACTGAGGTCAGTGAGTTCAATCTTTCTTGTTTTCAGTCCCTTTAGATACTCCTTCAGTTTCAATACATTTAACTTAGGAGTTGTAATTTATCTTAAATGAACACCAATCGCATCATGCCATGGACAAAATGAGCAAATATCAAGATCTCTATCAGTGGGATGTCAGCATACTTCAAGCTCTAAAGTTCAAAATTGTGAACCTGACAGCTGCTACTTAATTCTGGAGAAATCTGAGACCCATAGATACACAGATTTTCACCTTCAAAATTGTTCAGAAACTGTTGCTTGTACTAAGACACACCTCATCCTGAGAGGATTCTTTGATAAGAGTATTTCCTCTCAGGAGATTTCTGGGCTGTGAATCCTGCTGCAAAGACTGTTTATGCATTTTGTATAAAATAATAAGTGCTTAGAATATATTTCTCTTTAAGAGGAGGTTTTTCTCTATGGTCTGATTATTAGTTTATACACTTAGATGCCTACTTTCCTCTTCATCTGCTAAGTCTTCCAATTTTATTCTATAGATCTGAGAATCTTCACATAAATAGGAGGCTGCTTTCCATTATTTCACATACTTTGGTGTAATGTTGTGATTAATCCCACAGAGTAAAGGAAGAATTTGAACCTGTGTCTGTTGTCATCCTGAACTGTTATCTGTTGTCTAAAATAAATACCTTCAGCTTTCTTTTTAGAGACAAAGCTTATCTTTTCTTAACAGAGATCAGGAGAAGGATTGGTGGAAGGCCATACCTTTTGTTATCTCAGAGGCTCTGGGAAGGGCATGGTGTCATACTCACCATTGTCTTCACACTTTCATGTTGGTTAATTTAAGGGGTCATGTCCTTAGCAGGTAGAATTTGCTGGATCTTACTCACAAGACCCTAAATCAGCTTGTTTGGTGCAGTGGGAACCAAGAACCCTGGACTCTGTGTTCGTGCTTCAACAACTGAACCAGGTGGTCAACTTAATACCAGTTAAGTCATTCTTTTGGAGTTTTATTCACGTCTGAATCTTGCCTCTAAATCAGCCTTTTGGATTTGAATAATTAGTAGAGAGAATGTTTTAAATTTAAATCTTATGAACTCTTCTTCTTAACTGTTAATGGAAAAGTTCAGAACATGTTTTCTTTTCAGGTCAAGTTGAATAAAATACATTAAATGGGAATAAGGAGAAAAAACTGTTGATGCGCCCTTCAAATGCTCATATTAGGAATGTTAATTGCAAGACAGAGCTGAGAAACAAAAAGTCAGCACACTTCCTCACAGACTTTATCTCTACCCTTCAGCATACAGAGAGGCACGCTTCTCCACCATATTTACAGAGATTTATGGGAGAAAATTTTAGAGACTCAAACAAATCACAAAAGCAACGTCTTCAATAGTTCTTGCAAAAGGGACCTGTGACAAAGACGACTGAGATAATTCCACCTGATATTGTAATGTGAATTAATCTCTCCTTTGTCTTCCCAGTAGGTATTTATTGGTGTAAGTAGAAGTCAGCTGTTTGCCAGTTCATGACAGTAATTGTTGTTTCCTGCCCAATTTGTCTTCTATGGTGATGAATACTCAAAATGCTCCTTGAAACATTTGTGTGCACTCTTACTGCAGGCATTATGCTTTGATTCTTTTGAAATTGGTTTGGAAGACTGCCTGTTTTCTGTACTGAAGGACTACACTTTAAAGCTTGCACTTAACTGATATAAACTGAAAGACAGAAGCAGGACTAAAAACTAAGCAAGAATATAAACAACAGAAAAGGAAGACACATACTGGAAAAGTTTCCATAAGCTGTCTGATTGGCTTCTCATTGGCTTCTCAAACACACCAGATGCAGTCATAGGGACCCCAGTGTAGTGGAAATGCTAAGCCATAGACTGAAACAGTGATTGAGCATCTGGTGGGAAGGCAGGGCCAACCCAGGGGAGCTCAGGTGCAAGCAATGCACCTGAGTGACCGGAAGGGGTGGAGCAAGGATCCATCCCTTCCCAGATCTCATTTAAGGGTTGGCAGTGGAGGCAAGAGTATTTTGCTGGAGATCCCTGCCTACTGGAGGCCTTCCTAAGGTAGGCAGACCTTTGCTTTCATTTCTGTATCTATGGCTGCTGCATTTGGGCTCATCCTCATTTGCTGCAGCTGAAGACTTTGCTACTTTGTTATTATTGCAGTACTTTCCACCGCATTATAGTCTTTCCATCGCATTACAGTGTTACACCCAGCAAGTTGTGCTGGATACCAAACCTTGGTTTAGGTCACTGGTTGGTGGACACCGGGAACAATTGCCTTGAGATGTAACTCAACTCAGCTTGAGTTAATAAAGGTCAAGTTATTAGTTTAATCATGAGAAATCAGTGTGACCAAGGGATTTAGCTGCTCAATCACTGAATCGTAAGCCTTTTCAAAAAAGTGAAGTTCCAGACTTCAATTATCTGTCATTTATCATTTGTTGTTAAGTGTTTCATCTATGTAGTGTTCACTAGGATAGGAACTAGTACTTAAGTTCACCTGAGAAAGGAAAGCTTCTTAATTGCTGAATTAAGAATTATTATTCAACTCTTGCTCTGGCTAAGTGAATGGTTTCTGATGCAAAATAAAGGGAAGCAGCTTCCAAAAAGAGAGAGCTTTTGCTTCCTCTTTTCTCTCTCTCTTCCACAAACTACCTTCTACTCTTCGGGCACTCTGTTGAAAAATTGCATTTAAGTCTTAAATCAAAAGAGAGATGTGAGTTCAGGCCTTCCTGTGCATGTGCAGGTGTTCTTGTTGTTGAGGTTCTGGTAAGGCTGTATGAGGGAAGAAGCGTTGCAGCAGTCAACTGTGTTTTATGAAGTGCCATGGAGATAAGCACCAAACAGTGGAAGAGGTAGTCATAGCTGTAATTTCAAACTGGAGCGTGGCATCTTCCTGAAGTGCACGGTAACGAAACTTCAGTCCTGAGCAGAACTACTAATTTTGGTGCTCAGATTTCCTTTACTTTTTCCAAATGCTTGCTATAAGGAAATTTCTGGATTTGAATTCAAACCAGTGTATTATCTAAAGATGAGTGTTTCCAGGTAAAAACACTGTCCAAAAAGAGTACTATAAGAAGGCTGATGTAGTCTCCTGAGCTTCAGTTTAGATTTATGACAGAAAACAAGACACTTCTCTTTCTGAGCTTACTTATATGCATTTGTCCTTGACATATCTTTGTTAAAAGCTCAATATTACAACTTAGAAGGCTTGTGTCTCTATATAACGTACCAAAGAAAGGTACTTAAAAAGGTACTTAAACTTCTTAACTCTTCTATTTGTTGCCTCATAAAGCAGAATTATTTTAGGACGATTCCACTTTTAACAATGGCTTTCCAGCTTATGGGCTGAGGAAAGAGGGAAAGAGTGGTAGCCTTGTTGCCTCACTACTCTGTTTTGAATGATGAACTTAGTGAAATGAGATGTTGCTGGAGGATGACAGAATTTTTCTTTTTTTTTTTGTTCTTTCCCCAGGCTTACCTTCTCAGCTTATTTCTTTGAAGGAAGTGCAAGAGACAAATCATGAACTTGTAGTAATCTTTCTTGATGCCATGTGGCATAGGATTTCAGAGGAACATGAAGAAGTATTATTGCATTCAGGGTGCCATTAGACGGTTGTGTAGTGAATGTACGCAAATATGCATAGACTTTTCAGTGAATTATTAAGCCTCTTTATCAAAGGCATTACAGAGTCAGCTATGCAACTTGTCTGAGTCATAGTTTTCAAATTTCTATAGGATAGATAATAGTACTACTTATAGCAGGATGAAGGGCTGTGTCCTGCATTCATTTTTTTAAGTGCTGTAAAAACTAAAATTTGAAATAAATATTATTTCTGATTTTTTTATTCTTTCTTCCTTCCTTTTCTACTTTCTGTTTATTTATAAGTAGCCTGCAGTTACTAAAAAGAAAGCATAGGAGATGATTCATTTCCAAAACAACACAATAGCAGAAAGAAAACAACTTCAAGTGAAGCTTTCGCACTTGGCTGTATAATAAGCAATTGTAATTTCTCATCAATTAGCAATTGCTGGAGTGATTTGAAGTAGGAGATGACATATAGAAAGATGACCATTAAACTGTCACAAAGGTTCTGGATGCTAGCAGCCACTGGCAATAGGAAAGTGAGCTGCTGAGGCACGTTGGCATTTAAAGTGAAAGAAAAAATACTTTTTTTCCCTCTGAATTGTTAAAAAAAATAAAAACAAAATATTATGGAAAGTATTACAACTGTTTTAGAGAATGTTTTGATTTCTTTCTCCTATAGAACAGCTGTAGTGTATTAAGTTGAGATGTTTTGTAACTTCTGAAGTGTGACTTGATGTTTTCTTTGCTTGGAATAATTAAGAGAGTGAAGAAATGCATGTATTTCTGCCTGAGGTAAATGGGAGCACGTGGGGAATGCAATGGAAAGTTGCGTGATAGATAATTTCAGAAGAAACAAGGGAAACTACAACAATTCTTAATTATTTTTATTTTATTTGATGGGCTTGAAATGATAGCTTATTAGTATATGTGCTACCTTATTCTTGCCTGTTTTAGGTATGCTAATCTTAGCGTTGCATTCAGACAGTAAAACTTTTCCTTTTGTGGATGCTTCTGGCTTTATGTAGTTTAAATCAATCAGAAAGGAAATTGTGAGTCTCATTTGGCTGTGATATTACTAGAGTAAGATAGAATTCTACTGAAAGCAGTGGAGCTGCACTTGGCAACAGGAAATAAAGACTTGTTGTCAGCCGCCTTTGCCTGGGAGAACGTATTCTTCCTGGTAGAAGGATTTACTCATACTTCAAGTTCTAGGGCAAAAATATCTTCCTTTTGCTTATGTCTGTGCAAAAGGAATCAGGGCAAAGGGTTGTGGCAAACTAGGTCACCAGTGCTGTGGTCCCATGGACTGGGGCTGCCAAGGAGAAAAGAGGACAGCAACAGGAAGACCTTCAAACTAGTTAGTGATGTGTGGGGACACATTGCCTTCTGGTGTGGCCATGTCAGGGCCCACAAGTTTGGAAGGTTGTACAGGAGCTATACTTGATAGTATAGGTGATATCAAGTGTTGCAGGAAGTTGAGAAGAGATACAATATACAGTGCTTTTTGGCAAAATTGTTACTGCTTCAGTACTTCAGGAGGAGCCTGTGGGCACTTTTGACACCTAAATATCAGTTGTCCTAATACGAGAGAAAAATGAGTTTCTAATCTTGTGTTCATTTGTGATTCATTGGATCTAGATGCAAGATAACACCTTAGAATTCCAGATTAAACTTTTCCTGAATCTTTTTTATTTTATTTCATTGCTACGTTCTGCCATTCCTCACTTTCTTTTAGAGTGTTTATATACTGTCAGATAGTGTCTAGGCTCTATCTTGGAAGCTATTGCATTTTAGTGAGGAGCTGAAGCATCCGTTACATCTTTTATGTATCTCAGAATGGTATTATAAAGTTCAGTAGACATTTGAGAAGTGTTCTGCAATCCTCATGTGACACGTGCAGTGAAAGCACACAAAGTTGTTGTTATCCATTGAATGCATAGTTTTTCATGAGTGTATGTCTTTCATCAAATTACTCTTGGATAAGAGTTCTTTTTTGTTAAAAGGCCACTTGAACTTGTTCAAGTGTAGTGGTTAAATATAGCTTTAGGGAGTGTGAAGTTTTTACCTATTAAAATCATTCATAATTAAAGGGAGAGCAATAAATCATTGCTCAAGATTGTATTTATATGAAAATCTTACAAATTCTCAGTCCTACAACTGCTAAGAAGCAGAAAGGAAAAGAAGTCTAAAAGGCAGGAACCGTGATTCTACTACTGTAAAGATTTCATCCATCATGCATGACTGTCTTTGCAGCCCATTCACTGTTTCGAAGATCAAGTAGAACAGGCACAGTAATCAGAAGATGAATTTAGTGTTCTGATCATCACTGTAAATTTGTCCTTTGATATGGCCTTTGTGGGCGGATGGGTTGCGAAAACCTTGAAGTTTCGTTAGTTCTGGAATTAATAGTTTGCACAGAAGAAGGACTGAAGTCAGGCTGCTCTCTTTAAATAAATAAATCTTTATATAAAAGTGTGACAAAGCTGGTTTCAGAGAACCCAGTGATCTGTGCTTTCCAATAGCCCACTTGATCAATCAGGTGGCTTTTCTGATGGAGCTCCCAAAACACAAGCACTCAGTACAGCATTGTACCATCAGAAGTGATTTAGGGTTACAGCACAAGAGCAAAACTAAAACAAAGGCATACAGTCCTTCAACTGTAATACAGAAGAGTTAATAGCAGCTGAGGATCTGGCTCTAATAAATAACTCATCAAGCTAGTTAACTTGTTTCTTCCCTTCTAGGTCTTGCTAGGAAAGTGTTATTTTGGGGTTTGAGTATCATAAGAGTGCAGCAATTTATGGTGTTACTACTTTTTGTACCTGCTGTTATCCTAGCCCAGTCACAATCGCACTGAAGAAAATGTCCAAGCCCTGCAGGTGAATTAAAAGGACAGAAAATAAAGCTAAGCGGGAAGAAATGATAGCTAGTAGCAGAATGGGAAGTACATTACATTGTGTGCAAGAGGAATTTCTCCCTCTAGAGGAATCTTCTGTCACTCTGTTGGCTGTATCTAAAGGTGGACTACACTGGACATTGAAATCCCTAACATGAATGCCTCCTGTTACATGCCTAAATGTATGTAAAATGAAGGCAGACTTTAATTTCATTAATTCCTATGTGATAGAATTGAATCTGCCCAAGCACATTAGGGGTAACAAGGAATGCTTCTACAAGTACCTCAATGACCAAAAGAGGTCTTGGTGAAAAGTGTGCCCTCTTCTGAAGGGAAACAGGAGACTTGTTACCTGGGACAGTCTGTCTCAGACTTGACCACAAAACTGGCCTTCAGGAAAATGTTAAAAGCTAAAAGACAATTTGGTTTTTAATTACCCAATACTGCAAATTTCAGTAGTGCACTTTAATTTGCTACTTTTCCTGTCTCCTGAAATAACTTGTTCCTGTGTAAATTTTCTAAGCCTGTGCAGAATCCCTCTGAAACACACTACAGAAATTCCTTCTCTTGCAGAATTCTACAGTTTTTATAATTTGCTATCATTCTAGTTATATATAACACCTGACTTTTTTTAATTTCACAAGAAAATTTCCAGAAAAAAAATAATTTTACATAGAGCAAAAGGAAGCTTCATTTTCCTTTCCTTGCCCCGCCTCACCTCTCATTGTAATTTTAAAAGAAAAAGTTGCAATCAAAGCCAGTTTGCACCACAGTCATCTCACTCTGGAATGTTTTAGCATCCACACAGCCTCCAGTTCCAGTCTTTTCTCAGAGTTCCTTCTGGCTTCCTCAGGTTTTCTCCTGGGGATTTGACAAAACAGAGAGTATCATCACATTTGCTAATTCTGATATTTTTTTTCTGATCCTTATTGAACCTATGCAACCTCTTAACATCTGCAGCATTCATAGTGATTTAACAATGAGAGAAATATGTCCTTTTGCTCATTTTGAACTTGGTAACTGTAAGTGTTTGAAAAGAAATTGCGGAAGTTATAAGAATGATTCCTAACAGTGTTGAGAATGCTGAGATTTCTTATTCGTCAAACCATCTTTCTTTTCTAGGTGTAAGGGTTATTATTATAAATATGGTAATAATGAACTGTAATAATCCAGGAGAAACTGTCATTGGGCCTTCTCTGGCTCCCATTTGTAACCTTACATTTTTTTCCAAGATGACTATGATATGTGGTAACGCTATTTTCTTCTGTCTGAAACAGCCTACACCCTTATTTATTCTTACGTATTCATCAGGAATAAATTGTCAGTAAATAACAGAATTGGATTGTAGGCATTTTGTATTTAGCTGTCTCCTATCTGAAACATGTTAACACCCTTCTGTATTTAATGCAGTATTTCCAGATGTCAATGTCTCTTCTACCACTGCATCACAATTACCAGTAGGCAATATAATTAAGGATGGAATTGCATGATTTTCAAATATATAATAATACTAGGTCTGAAGACATTTTCTGAAATTAAAACATCTTTTTATATGATGCTCTGCTTTTTTTTTTTGCCAGCTTGCCATCCACTGTATGTGCATTCTTAACAGTGACTTGCTGACCTTTAATTTGTTTTCTGATTAATCTGATGTCATGCCACTGTCAAATTTGAACTTAAATTATTGACTTTGGAAAGATGCCAGCGTTTGGATTTTCTGGTTTGCGTATATTTTCAAGCTTGTAGCAGTTAGAAAAAGAATAATCCAGCATTTCAAGGCAGCGCTACAGGACATTTGTATTGTAATGAATGAAACAGTGAAGAACCATTCCTTATTCACAGTTTCAGTGTCAGTTATGAACAGAGAAACACTGCAGATGCAAAGAATGTTTATTTCCTTAGGTAGTTTTGGCTTTGAAAATGCTCAGGCTAGACTGCTGAGACTGAAGAGCCTTGCACCATTCAGACTGACTCTCAGGCCGGAATGTTTCCAGGTGGTGTTTGTAGGACAGAGGAGTTTCCTGTGTGATGGTGCACAACCGAACAGCCCACCCATCCAGTTCCTTAGCATACTTTATATAGGCAGCTAGTACTATCATTGTAAAGAGTTCCTGGAGTGGAAATGTGTTTCTCTTGTTCATAATTTATGCAGTCAGAGAGTTAGTTACTTTTGTTGCTAAAGCTGCACTAAGTCTTTGCTCAGTATTGTCTTTTACTACATTAAACCTGGGTGAACTTGATAGGTGTGTGCTCTTCCATTAAGAAAACTAGTGAGACAAGGCATGGGAAGGCAATGGATCTAAGGGCTGTAAAAAATATATGTATATATTATGTAATCAATATTCAAACAGGAAAGGCAAGCTCTTAATTTTAGTTTGCTCCTGTCTCACAGCTTGAGGAAAACTGGTTTAGGACTGTGAGTTTTACCTCACTGGGTTTCTCCTCAGGAAGACTGTTGAACAAAAAAGGCAGTGATGGATTAATTTTTAGTGTTATTTGAATTGCTCCCATGTTTGAAGAAAAAAATCAAACCTGAAGACATGCTTTATGAATGTTGAGAAAGCTGTGATCTTACTACATGAATTCCTGATTTGCCTTTCAGCCAGAAAATTATCCCTGCATTCACTTCCTATTTAAACTACATGATTTAGGTTAATTAAAATCAGGACTAGGTCTAAAAATAAACTACACACTTGAATTATTTATCTACTTAAAATGATCTTCTACCAGGCTTAACAGTAGCAGTTATTGTCAGATAATATAGGAAATGATACGTACATGTTAATCACTGGAGCATATATATATGAGCAGCATATATGAGCAACCATTTCAAGTGATTTATATCAGTGTAGCTTTACTGATGTTGAAAATTAGATGACTGAGAAACCATGAGGTGTGAAAAAGAAGTGAGTCATGGATTTCCATCAAGAAAAATGTCAGTAGATGTATCTTCTTTGTAGAAGATGCAACAGACACATATTCTAGGTTATTTCACTTTACACAGATTAAGATGATTTACTTTACATTAGGGATTTAGATTACAAAAGAATAGTCCTCTGGCAAAGTGGTACTCCTCTAGTAATTGTATACATGCTGAGTTTCCCACATACTCCAGAAACCACCTTGAAACTTTCCCCTGATCTTAGGCAAAATGTTCTACCTTAAGAAATTAACTTTAAATATGACTCTGACTTCTAAATTTAAGCAAAAATAAAGGTAAGAAAAAAACAGAATTCAGTTGTTATGTACACATTCACTTATGGGCATCTATCAATGGGTGGTGAGATGTTGCATTGCTAGTGGGGCGAGCAGTTATATTGTTAGCTGAGCAGCAGGTGGCAAGTAATTGCACTGTGGAGATATATATATATATATATAATAAAAACTATATATATATAGTTATGATTGGATTTTTGTTTCTATTTTCCTTTTCTGTCTTTAGTAAATAGCTTTTTCTCAACCCTCAAGTTCTGTTTGGTTTCTAGTTCTCGCATCCTGCTGGGAAGGGTGGAGTGAGTGAACAGCTGTGCAGCACTTAGCTGCCTGCTGTGTTAAACCACAACAAGAGGAAAGGAACATTTTTGTAATTTACCTCTATCATTCAATCACTTCAGTAGCCTAATCATCAGTATAATTTATATCAATTTATTGCATTCAGTATGGTGAGATTCTTGTTTCTGCGTTGCCTAATCTGTAGGCTTAAGTCAAACACGGGGTGAAAAAGGTCAAGAGAGGATACTTGGTTTTGTTGCAAAGGTCCAATCTCATATCTGATGGATTTGTTTTATACCATAATAGCCTATCTCTTTTTAAAGTGCATAATGTATCAAAGTGTAAAGCTGATCTTGGAGGCATACCCTGGAGCAGAAGCAATGCCTGGACCAATTCTCTGGCCCTGAGGTGCAGTGTCTCCCTTTCTCTCCCTTTCCTAGGGAACTCATGGGATCCTCAATTAGAGGGCAACCCACCCATAATTGATCAGCAACTAATCCTGATTAGGGAGGCATATGTTAGAAGAGCTTCCATTCTTATTGTTGCTTTTGGTTTAATCTTTTTTTCCCACTCTTCTGTTCAGTCATTTTTGAGACCTGTTTTCCATAATTTATAGTCTAATGTTGCTCAAAAACAGAGATAAACATAGGGTACCTTAAAAGATTTTGTCTCAAACTTCTAATTTTCACATGCAATGCCTAAAGATTTTGTTATATGAAATAAAACATACACAGTTTAGAGAAAAATGGTAAGGAAAATTAAGATTCCTTCTTTCTTCTTCAGCAAATAGACTTTAATGCTGATAGTTCAGTCTTCTCAGAAGCTTCAGTCCAAGTTTTGTTTGAGAACAGGATGGGCCTCATTCTGGTAGCAGGGCATGCAGTTGCCACATGAGCAAAAATTTGAAAAGGGTTAAACTAAACACTATGACATCTGAAAGAGAAATACTGATGCTATGCCCTATGCTTTATGACATGTTATTCATGAGAGTAACAATGTCATTTTTTTCTTCTTTTCATATGGGTTGTGATAGTAGGAAGCAAATTTTCAGACTGAGAGTACATTAATGCGAGATTACTGGAGAAAAATCATAAAAGCATTCAGCACCAGAACTCAGTTATTGCTGTCTCTCAGGCCAAGACAGTTGGCTTATTCTTTGACTGTTTCATGCTTTCCATTTGAAGGATGTAATAATAAGATTAATGCTGTGGAATATAATTAATAGTGAGACAAGGCCTGGATCAACTTGGTCAGCTGTCAAAGTAAGCCCCACTGTAATTTTTCAGCCACACCAGAAGACCTCCTTGGGTCCCTTCCAGGCTAAACTGCTCTCTTGTTTTGTGATTATGTGCAATTGTTGAAGAAGTTTTGGCTTCATCTTTTTTTTTTTTTTTTTTTTTTTTTAACCCCTGTTCTTCATGCCAAATGTTCCCTGTTACAGAACACAGCAGAGCTGAATCACCACTGCAATTTTCAAGGTTCAGAAATCATCACCTTGGCTCCTTCCTGAGCTTGATGTTCTCAATACTCACATTCAGCTCTGAGCACTGGGTGGCTCTGCTGTGTGCAGCTACTTCACTGTATTGTCAAGGGAGTTATTTCTTCCTTTGATTTAGCCCAAAGAAAGGCTGCTTACTAAACCTATTACTCAGAATCAGATTTGAATCTATCCTTCACCCCAGTAATTAGCTGATGGCAGCTGGTAACATCTAACTAGCAGTATCACAGTCTGCAAAACTTTTGTTCATGGTAAGATGATGCATTTATTATTTCCAGAGAAGCACAAAGCCTCGGGCGGTACTGTGGACTTGTCTCAGCTGATTTAAAAGAACTACTTTCCACATACCATCTAAAGTTAATAGGTTTCCTTGGTTTTCTTAGGGAATTAGACTTCATATTTCTTCAGTTGTAGTAATTCATGAACTTGAGAGCCAGACTGTACAGAGAGGAAGAGCTCTCAAAGGCATTCTACTGGATGATAAACAGAGACAAACACAAATTTCAGTACTGCAAAGAATGCAGCATAAACTCAGTTATATTAATAAATAGAGAACAGTAGAGATGGATGAGAGATATAATGAAATGAGGATGTTAAGTTTTGTAAGTAATACTTTGATACTTGAAATATTTTTAATGGAGTAGAATTCTGGACGTAGTAATCAAGCTTTTCTAACTGCTTCCCCAAGAATGGCTAAATAGGTTTATTTGTCCATTGCACATTAATTTTATTCTTTACTTTGTATTTCCATAACCTTCCATTCTTTTTCAAACATATACATAGAGCTATAGAAATCAGCTTAGTTTTGCCAAAAGTTATAAGCAGCTGTACAGGGCACCAGCAATCTCTGAGACATTCCATGTGTCACAAAGAATGGATGCTTTTAATAAATTCCTTATAGCTTTTATAAAAAATTTTGCCAAATTAGTTCTTTGGCATGTGTGACGACAAAAGCTAAAAGTCCTTCAAATGCATCTTCATAAGTAAGATGTGCATTGCTACCCCATTACATCTAAACCATAAGGAAATATGAACAGAAAAGAACTCTGATATCTGCTACGAAATCTACTCTCTGCACAAAAAAAAAAAGGCTAGACAAATAATACTGCATACTCATTGCAAGAGAAATTTCTGTATTTAAAAAAAAAATCTGATAAACTATTTATGTGTCTACATGTCAAACTGTTTTAAATACATATTTGTTTTCAAGCTCCTATGATTTTATTCCTAAGTGCACATAGTTATCTGAAATTGATATTTTTCTAACCTAAGGTAAAGAGTTACTAGTTTGTTTTAGCTGAGATATTTGTTGGACTTTTCATATTTTAATATCAGAGAAAGCTAATGTTTTTGACAGGCAGAAGTGAGTGTTCAGTGTTTACAGTCTGTTTAACGTAGCAGAAATTAAAGAAGGAAAGAATGTCATTCTGTTTAATTTTTGTAAAACATCTGTAAGCTCAGTTTTCTTTGGTTGTGACATAATGAAAGCGGGAAAAGGAAGACTTGCTGGCCACTATAACTAGGTGTTGTGCTTGATTCAGAGATTATATTGTATGGAGGTGTACATCTTGCAGTAATGCTAGGTTGCTGTAAGAACTGTAAAAGGATTACAGATGCCTAAATCAAGAACTGAGGTTGAACTTTGCCACTTACTGGAAGTTCCTTGCAGCCACCCCTGCTGACAGCAACCAGAGAATATTGAATAAAATAACTGGCATCCGACTGCTACCTCTGCATTGTTAGCAGCTTTTATCTCAGCCGAGGTGCTGCTACAGACAGTGTGAAATTTCTACTTCACTGTAAATTAAAGGAAGTCTACATGAGATGCCATTGTAAGCATTCCTCTACCTGTCTAGACTGAGAGGTCTGATTTTGTGGGCAATTTCAGAGCATGCTGCCTGGGTTGCAGGCGAGTTGCAGTGGCCACTGCTTGCTTTCTAAGCAGGCGTTCTCTTGCTGAGTGAGAGCTCCATGGTTACAACACGTATGTGGAGTTCTGCATCACCTGCCATCACTGGCCCCTTCCTCCTGAAAACAGGCATCAATGTTTTCCTTGTCCAGTGATTCTGCTCTTGTCTTAGGAAAATACCGCCAGGCTCTGGGTAATGGAGCCACTCATAAAAGAGCAGAGGGAACTAGTGGCAGAAGGTAAAAGGAATGATCTGATCTTTAGCCACACGCTCAGGATGTTTACGTGGGAGATAAAAATCTTGGAACTTCTGTTTCAACAGACACTTGCCTATTTTAAATCAAATAGGCAGTAGCTAGAATACACAATTGGTCTACAAAGCAATTTTATGGTTTATAGAGAAGGGAACCCTGGGCTCCTTGCTTTAATCTGAGTACTCAAATTACTGAACTACCAAGCCACATTCTTGTTAATATTCTATCTTGGTTTCTAATTCATCTTTAATATTCTTTTTCCAAAGGTTACATTCAGTAAGCAATTTACAAACAATATCAAATCAGATAAAAAGGCAAGAGCTGATTTCTACACTAATAACAGAACGCAGAGTAGAAAAAAGCCAGACTTGTCAATAGTATCTAGATAAGATCTTTTTCAAAGCAAGAACTTATATCATACAATAAGACTTTTTATTGAACTGCTATGAGAAACATAATTATTATCTGAGTCACTGTAGATAAACTGATACCTGTGACTGATTAAAGTGCATCAGAACTCCAGACTCCCTGAAATAATACAGTATCATATAGTAGTCTATGAAAACACTACCTTAATTTATATTAACTATATGTTATCTGTAGAAAGTACATCAGTTGTACTGGAGCTGATGAAATGGTTGCACTGAAATATGGGGCCTAAAAGCCTCACATAGGTTTGCATGTAAAATACTGCACTAACAATAGGTAAGCAAGATTTGTTGATCGTTAGAACTTACAGGTAAAGATGATGATAAATACCTGGGTGGAATGAAAATGAGTATACAGAGGATTAGATTTATTCCACAGATATCTGAGGCTGGAAGGAACCTTGGGAACACAGTAAGTTCAACATCAGCCTCCAGACAGAGTTCAGTGTACAGAATTCACTTCTGACAGTTTGTCTCTCCATTTCTGAAATCTCCAGTGAAGGGTTGTCTTGCCTGAGGTCACACAGAAGGTCAGTAGTAGAGCAGAGGGTAGACTGAGATCTTTCTACTATTCCAGTCATCAAGCAAATCTTATTTTTCCAAATGAATAGTACTGTATTTTAAATAGCTCTACAGAGTAGAAGAACTGCTTTAAAATTTTCCATAATCAGCTATTCTGCACTAGCAGCAGAAGAAACACAGAGTAAGATTAATTCCAACCTTCTCTGGTTCCAGAGGAGATAAACTGAATCACTATAATTTATCTTACAGAACTACATCTTGAGTAAGGGCAAATGGTACCTAAAAAGTGAAAGGCTACTGAAAGTACAGGGCTGTGCTTCCTCTTTGTTTTCACGCCAGGCGCAATTTCATACAGAGGATTTTAGATGAGCCTGAAGGGTATAGTTCTAGAAATAAGATGAAATCCAATTATATATAATTCAGTGTCATGAATTTTGGAACTAATAAAAAGAGTTGCCATGACAAGCTTGGAATTCATCACTTGGAAATTACAGAGGAAGACCCAGTTATACCTCTTAGTTATGGAGTGACTATGAATTGAAAATGTCCTACAAAGTACAACGACTGTTCTGTAAAGTCTCAGATTAAGTATTACCAGTAAAGATGGAAAATGTTCAGTCCTTTTAAAAGGCACTGTGGAGTTGCTCTAGAATACTGCATTCTGAAAAGTCTTCACGCAGGGGCTGAGAGGGACCACTACTGGGAGGAGTAGGGTAAGAGAAAACACTTTATGAGAAGGCATGAAAAAACATGGCTCGGTAGACAGGAAAAATGAAAGCTGTGAGATAAAATGAATAATACATGGAGGGTAGAGGATGGGGAGAAGGCCAAGACAGGGACAGCTGAGCTGCTTCTTTGGAGACAATGTTGAACAGAAGAATGTCATGACCATCTCTTTCTTCCCTATCAATTCTCCCATAAGCCAACCTGGCTTTCCAGGGCCCTAACCTGGTGAAAGGAAGTACTTAAGCTATAATCACTGGATGCTGCCTTGTTGCTTGTGGGAACTCCTTCCATCACCTCTGCCTAAACCCTTCCCACTTGTAAGTGATGCCGTCAGAGTTGGGCCAACAAGCCATCCTTGTTGACCTGGAGGCAACTTCTTGTGATGATTTGGTGTCACCAACCAGCTTCCTAAGCCTATCTCTTCTCTATGGGCCATACTATGTCCTCATGGTACACAATCGCCTCTTAAATGCTGCCAAAATAATGTTAAGTGATGGAGTTGAATCCCCGAGAAATTAATGCCCCTTTCTTCACCTTCATCATAATGTAGCTTTCAAAGGTGAAGAAGAGCTCAGTGGCTCTGATAGGCAGAAATCTTCCATTCAGCATATATTTAACCATGTTACGTGCTGGTTCTTGCTCAATTTAAACTTCAGTCAAGATTTTCTGATATTCCATACCTCCAATTTAGGTATAGCTTTACATTTCTCATGGGTGGAATAAAGATGTTTCATGAATAAAACTGTCAAAGAAAACAAGCTTTATTAGCAGCAACAAAAGTAAAAAGTGAACTGTCTTGTGTGTATGCAAGACATAAATATCCATAGATAGAGAGTGGCAGCCCTGGATGAGGAAATGAAACAGGTAAGTGGTAAACATACAGAAAACAAATAAATGCACGTCAGGCTGCTTGGCAGTAAAGCAACATTAAATTTATATTAAATTTATCTTGTGCAAACTAGCTTGACTGAGGAAGTAAAATATTCAAGAAAGGCAAATTAGTGCTGAAAATAATGTAGAATAGAAACATGTTCTGTGTGGATTTACTTTGTATTTTTCTTTTTCTTTTATTTTTATTCAGGCCTATCTTCGTTCATGTCAGTGATATTATTCCATCTCAAAATAAGAATACTGTGAATAGGTTCAAGCCTTTTTGACATCCACAGACAAAAATTTAAGTGGAATTGAGGTTGATAAACATACTTCAATGGTTTAAGTTGAAATTTGTTTAAAAATATTTAAAAGCTGTTGCAATTAATTAGTCCCAAATTCCAGTAAAACCTTCCCAAATTCTTGCTTGGTTTAAAGATTGTAATCCTGTTCACTGATTAGATTTCAAATACTTCAGATATTGCCTCCACTTTTTCTTTATTCAACACTGAAATTACTACTTTTAGCAGAAATCTTGATTTTATTCAGTGATATTTTGCAAATTCTACGAGATTGTACTTAGGTAATTCGAATGTTTATTGATATAAATTCATTTAGACTACTAATTTTTAAATCTCATACTGTTTTGTCGTCTCTCTCTCTTTCTTTGTTGACATTGTTTTAAAAGAATAAGAAAACGTGTTGGCAGGGATCTGGGGGAGCCGATGGGAAAAGATTTTGTTTGTACCTCCAACCAATTTTGTGAACATGTTCTGCCAGCTCACAAAGAGATGTTTTAGCACCATGTTCCAGACGTGAAAGATGAGAACTGCAAGTTGGAATGGAAAGTCAAAGTGTTCTTAAGCCCTGTGGTGGAGTGGTAGCCAAAAGCATTCATCATGTTTGCTTAAAACTAGTTTGCTTGTGATATGGAGCAGCACTGCAGCTGTGGGAACTGCATAGTGTAACTGCTCTGCTATTCACTTGTTATCTTTTGCCTTGGAGGACAACTTTGGGCTCTCCCAACTGTTTTCCCAGTAGCGTTCTCATGCTGGGGTGTGAAGTTTGTTCAGGACCCAGAGGGGCTTTCACATTGTTGATTTACTGTGGAGTGATATCCGTTGCGCCCTGAAAATCACTGACACTGACAGAAAGAGATCTGAGAGACAAGTCGGTGCTTTTGCATTTGAATTTCATTTGCTAGTGCTTAGTCACTTAATATAAGCCTTTGCTTCATTCCTTTCAAAAATGTAGTGCTTAGTTGCTTCTTCTTCCTACCTTCAGTACTGCTGATTCCATTGTGAAGAGAATCCCAAAGATCACCGAAGTCCATTGCAGGATTCCCAATGACCAGCCTGGATTTTAGACCAGATTCCAGCCTATAAGCTTTATTTGCACTACGAATGGTCACCTGTGAGCATAAGTTATGTAATGTCTTAAACTGACCCACTTTTTATTCCAATTGGATTGGCTGAAAGCGTACAAATGACAAAATTTTACTAAGTTGTTGAAAGGGTCTAAATGCATTTGACAATTTAATGCATTTAGCGCCACTAAAGGCAATTCTGAGAGTTCTGCTTTTATCTTGCATCTGCACTCCCAGATTTTTAGCAACCTGATTATGCCTGACGTGCTACCTCACTGTCATATAACTTATCTCATCAACATTTTCTTCATTGTGACCTATCTGCTATGCAGTGTTAGATTACCAGATGGCATAAATCTGAATTCTGAGGAGACGTTTGTTATAAAAGACAGCCTTATGCCAACTGTAAAGGCAGTGCCTATGAGAAATTGATTAATGTTGCCAAGTGGCCAGGTAAGATCAGCTCTGCTTTTGCTGGTAACAGTCACAGCACCTGTGCTAACTCTGCAACTTGGGCAACAGTACTTTCAGGGTTATAAACACTCCAAATGAGAATGTGGGTCTGAATCTGATCTACTTTTAATGCATTGGCCTCTTGAGATAAACCACTGAAAAACACTTCAACTTCCAACGTGGCACTAGAAAACATCTTCAGCGCAAAGGCAGATTTATCAAAGTGAGAGAAGGCAGTGGTTATCAGGAGATAAATTTATTGGCACTGAGGATTCTGATGAGAGCTCAGGCTGTGTGTCTGTGATGAGCCTCTGACTAGGGGTGTCTCAGCTGAGCAGAAGTGACTGCAGAAAGCAAGGCAGCAACCAAACTCTCAACGTCAGTAACAGGCCATTAATATTTTAACAATGTAGTCTCATAAATATGTTTTTTTTGTTGTTGTGGGAAACTCTGTGCCTAAGGTGGCTGTCTAGAAAATGGAGTACTTTAAAGACAAATGTCTCATAATCAAGGATTGCTGTCAGAAGCCACTGGGCAAACAAACAAAGTGCTCAGTGCCAGTAATATTTATATGTGATTCCTGAAAATAAACAGAAACAATAAATAAAACAAAAAAACTCACAAACACAAAACATCATCAACAAACAAATGAAAATAAAACCAAAAATCAGTGTATTTAACGATCTAGCACAATTTTTAACACAACTATTCTGAGACAAGGTATGGGATGTAAAAAGCTTGTGGATCAGTCTCTGACAATATATTTCCCTTCCGTTGAGGAAAAAAAAGAGTAAATGTATCTCTCATTTTTGATCAAAGTTATCCATCCTAAAGTAGAAATCTCTGTGTTTTATTTAGTTTCTTTGTCTCGCTCCTTGAATGGCTGATCTTTGCCCTTGAACTCCACCAGCACAAGGACCATAAGGGCACACAGTATTTCCTAGCAAGTCATCTGACGAATGCAAGCAAAGAAGCAAACAAAGATCAGGATTTCATTGATTGCTTTATCTAGAACCCCTTACATGTGAAATCAAAATTTCTAGCTTATTCCTATATATATATATATATATATATTTTTTTTTTTGTGTGTGTGTGTGTGTAGGATTCTTATGTCAGCTTTTATCTTCATCTTCATTCTAGTTTTACCCTTCAGCTAAAAGATGTTCAAAATTGAACCCAGGCTGACTAGTTGGACAGGATGAAGATAATGACTGAGCATCTCGATGGGCTGCAAATCTCCCGAAAGGAGCATCAGGGCAACTCAGCCAGAAGTTTTGTTGGCTATGAGGTCAGGGTTTAGATCTAACTTATGGTGCTGCCTGCTGCTCCCAGTGTGCTTAAGACACTCAGCAGCAAGCCAAGAAGGGCTATTTCTGTTTCCCCTTTTATCATTTATACCTTCTTTTGCTTCATCTGTAGATGACAGAGCAAGAGGAGAACCAGAAGTGAGAGCTATGGCCTTATCCCCTTTGTCTCTGTTGCTGCAAGACTTTCAGTAAATGAACTTCCTTCTGATTTTTTTCCCCTCCTTTAAAAAATAGAGAGAAGAAGAGAAGAAGTAAAGGAACTGCTTGTGTTTTGTCACCTACTACTGATATGTCTGTTTATTTGTGTAGCTTGTCAAACAAAAATTGGCACCTGCCAACCAAACTGAAGCATGAGCTACTCTGAATGCTGGACAAGCGAATGCCCCAGGTGGTTCCTCTCCACCCAGAGAGGAAGCGCACTTGCTGGTGATGCAGAGGGCAGGTGTCGGGAGGGATGCTGTGGGGACAGCCAGCTGGAACAGAGCAAAACTGTACAGGACAACAGTCAGCTCTGAAACTTTCTGAAAGGAAGTAAGCATGGGAAGTTGCATGGAGGTTTTTGATACAGAATCTGTTCAACCAGTCTGGGGCACCAGCTGCCTTGTGGCTGCGCCTTTTCCTGACCTGGGTTTGAAATGTAGGGAGACAGATTAACCATATTTTTAATAATATTTAACATATATATTGTTTTATAATTATTATGATAGCAGTTATCATTGCCCCCTGCAGACCAGGAGGACAAAGATGGCTGCATGTGCTCTCGCACTGCCTGGATCCGTGCTGCTCCCTGGGCTCCAGTCCCGCTGCCAGCCCTGCAATTGCAATACCAGACCCAACAGGTGGCAATCGCAGCCCGGCCTCCGCCTTGGCGGAGCACCTGCACAAGAGCTTCTGCCTGCCAAACTCTTCCAGACTCAGCAAAGCCGGCAGAAGAAGGAGAGTGCCGGCGCTTAACAAGCTGCTCCATTTCAGATTTCAGGCCATTTTCTGGGTATGATGAAGTGCTCTGCTCCATGCCAGACATTGAAATAGAACAAAGCAGCCTCAAACTATGTTTGAAACCATAATCAGTAATATTGTGGGAAGTCATAAGGAAGTCCTTGGGCTGTCCTAGGATTTGGCCATCTTGTTCTGTTTTCATTTCCATATTGGCTCCAGAAGTAAGAAAAAATAAACAGGAAGGAGAGAGAAAGGGTGGGGGTAACAGTGCTGTTAGTGAAGCTGAAGAGTTCACTTATTTCCATGGAAACATTCACATCCTAGCAACAGCATATTGATAGCAAGATGACATGGAAAGACAAGAGCTGACGCCTTTGGCTCATGGGAAAACAAGCTATCCTGGATTTTTAATTTTTCACCTTTTCAAAAATGGATAAGTGTTTCACAAAAATCCCCAGTCCATTTTTCTGTTCTTAATTGCTTGTGCTTTTGTGTTGAAACATTACGTGTTACGGAAAATTGATAGAGTTGAGGTATTATTGGCATTGTCTGTCTGGCCACAGAAATCATTAATAGGCAACAAAGAAACCCAGAGGTATTGAACATCTTTTGTCTATTTATTTATTTATTTCACCATTTATTTATTTATTTCATCATTTCTTTTGTCATGCCTTGAGGTATTTAGCAAGATGTTTTTGGATTAGTTGAAAACAGGTAGAAGCCAATACAACATTCTGTGCCCATCTGCTAACTTTCCAGCACGTGGATGGTACAACATTGATCCCTGATATGTTGTTCAATGGGATTCATGGTAGGGTGAGGTGTGGTATTGTTTGCACTCCACGTGATGTCCAGGGAGTGTGTGTGTGTGTGCTGGGCAGCAGTACAAAGCTTTCTGTCTTTGTGTGGCTTTGGGTTACGGTTCGTTGAGCTGCCCTCAGATGTGCTTGCTGAGAAAATGCATTTAATTCCCTTTCCTGATGTATGATGGTACAAGAAGTTCCTCCTACGTGAATGCAGGGTACAACTGTCACGGTATGTGAAAGGAGATATCTTTGAGAGCAAGGCTCAGACCATTGTTAGTGCTACTATTATTATTACTAATAATTGCTGTAGCATTGTAGAACTCCAGTCTAACGTGACTTGTTCTACACAGATACAGGAGTGCAGAACAAAAGCACAATCAGTTTGTTTGCCAGTATGATTGTTCATCATCAGGAAAAGAAAAACAATAATTCCTCTCCAGCCCTCTCCCTGTTTTCTTGTAATGCATATTTTTTCTTGGAAATGTTCCTGTTTAAGTGGATATTTCAATAATCACTTTGGAAATATAGGAAATGTATGCTGTTGTTTTGTACATAGCATCACCACAGTGTAAATATTTGTTTAAGGGCTTTGTTGAACTGGATCCAGTTAAAGGACTCCCTGTGCATTATTTTTACAGTGAAAAGAACATTGAATCACAGTTTTTCCATGGATAATAGAAACCGCTTTTGAAATGTGACCCTTTATCTGTACGTGAATTAAAAACTGAGCTAATCAAATATCCCAAGAGTAATCAGTGATGTTTACAGAGTTAATGAACTCTCCTTATTTATCTGTCTTTTGATAACAGAAATAGTTCAGATTATCTGAATTCTTTGTTCCATTAGCATAATTTTTCCACTTGGAGATGAGGACTGCTTGGCTGATCAGCAAGCCTGGCTGATGTTCTCATACTGCACTTTCATCGGGTTTACAATAAATGAAGTTAACTAACTTTGGAGTCATTGAAGGAGCAGTTAGAAATGACTAATGGAGGGGAAGAGTACCACAAGGAAAACACCAAAATAACTGGAGATTTCCCTTCATGCTGCTCAGATGGAAGATTTCTATAGAGAGGGAGTAGTTGCATCTAGAATAGGGTTATGAATGACATTTAATGCAGGACTTAGAGTTTAAATTCCTATATTAGGTTCATCCTAATGCTAATAGCTTTATCTAATTTGGTACCTTTTATTTTGATCTTCACTCCCTTCAGTGCTTCCACTGTTATGCTACTGCATTTTCAGAGCAGGATCTATTTGAATTATGTAGATCCTACTCACATCCTACTGGGTTCCCAATTGTAAGCAATAGATCAGAAGTAATCCTGAGAGTAGGAACTAGACTTGCCAAGGGTTTTTCCAATTGGCACGTGTTTTACATGTCTTTCTAGGTCGCCTAGCTTCAGGTTCAAGGAGAGTGGAGGGCAGAGACATAAGGAAAGCAGAGTATTTTCCTGAAAGGTTGTGGAGGAGCCTCCTCCATCAGTGTAAAGCAACATGCACAGTTAGTAGTAAGCCAGGGTCTGCTGTGATTTTCACTTACTCATTTGTTCTTTAGAAGCTTTTTTTCCGATTCCACCTTCTTGGATGCGTTCCATTTAGAGTATGGGGAAAGAGAGGCAAAGGTAAAACAAATTCTTCTGCCAAGGTTGGGAAGGAGTGATCGATTTGAGTGACAATATATCTTCAGGTAGCTTAGGTGAAAGTGCATATTCTGTTCACTGAATCTTTTGGACTCTTCACGGGTTTGAAAAGGTACATATTTTGGAAAGGAGCAGATTGGCGAGGAGCAGCTGTAAATGTCGCCGTTGTCTCTCCAGAGAAGAATCAAGAAGCAGGTATGTGTGTTAAAGCTCGTAATTTCTCCCTCTACTGAGGAATAATATGCAAACAATACGACACAGGCTTTTCAAGAAATGTGGTCAAAAGTATTATCTTTCTGGAGCTGGAGGTATATTAACCTTTACAGATATAAATATATTTTTAATTCTAGTAATTCACATTAATTCAGAGTCTGTGGTACACATCTAATACTTTTGTGGTCCTGATTTCTCATGACTGATGCACTGACAAATGCACTGTCTGATTTGGGAAAATGCCCTTTTCCTTTCTTTCTGATCAAGGTATGTTACCTGTTAGGGGCAGATAGATTAGTCAACATTAGCACTTGGGAATGTCTTTATTTTTATCACTTCAAGCAAATATGTCTACATGTAGAGACATAATTATATGCATTACTTAAACACATTTATTTGCTATACTTTAATTATATTTTGACAGAAAAGAAATGTCAAGGAAGTAGCACTTGCTTTTTAGCTCTGAAACATATCTGTTGTATGTTTGTCTATGCTTTGTCACGCTCTCCTTTCAGATCTTACTCTTGCTGCCTTGTAGTTAGTGTCTTGCCATTGTTTCATGATTTAATGTTAAGTTTTTATACAAAGATTTCATAAATAACAGCTACAAATTGTCTTCTCTGAAGTTGAAGGCCTTTTTCACTCAGCTGCAGAGGTATTATATCCAGTGGAGCTTCAATGATTTATACTGATTGCAAAGCTGACTGGTCTCTCTTTTCAGTCCTGGCACACAATCCTGTGAAATGCCAGTGAAGTATATATTCTGTGTGACAGAAGTAGGAGACATTAGTATGGACTACACATGACTTCTTCACGATTAGTGCATTTAAGTTCTGTTTTTGTTGTGCTTACTCTCATATGCATTGAACAACTGGTAAAAAAAGATAAAAACTGAAAATGCCAAAAGTGAATTCTGTCTTTCTGCTATTATCATTAGAGGTAAAATTTCTGTCTGTTTGGGTTGTTTCTCCATGCAACAGCCAAAGACCAGTCTCATCTGCAGGCACTTGTAAACAGCTGAAATACAGAGTCAAATTTAGTCTGGATTTGTACCAAAGTTAATGAAGGTAGAGTTAGTCTCACCATTAGTAATCATTTCCATGTTGAAAGACTGATTTCTAAGAGGAATGCTCACTGTTATAAAACACCCAAAGCCAATTAAGAGAGAACCCAGCTGTAAGGAAATATGGGCCAGATGACCTCTTAGTGAAGTCACTGAACTTAGCACAATAAACACCAGCTAGGTAGTAAGCTAGGTACTGCGATGCAGTAGTAAGGATTTACTAACTGATCTTTTAAGCAACGTGTAGCCTTTCTGTCTCTAAGCAGTGCTGAGGAGCTGATGAGAAGGACACCATATACCACGCTGTTTTCTTCAGATCTCGTAATTAGGAAATAACCTAAGGGAATGATATACAGTTCATACAGTTCCCATAGAGTTATTACCGAGCCAGAGCTTTGGTATGATGTCTCCTACCATCCCTAGCCCTACAGGGATTTAAGATTATGAAAACTGTAAGACAGAAAAGATGCAAAAAAAATCCACTTGAAGGAAGACACGACACACACACTGACAGCAGTTACCCTCCCCACCTACCTCAAATTCCCTTGATATTACTACCTCAGGTGAGTATGGCTTAATGTTGTCTGAAACTTAATTCCCCCAGCCTCTCTCCTCCTCGCTTCCTCCCAGGGAAGGTGCATAACGTCTAGGAACAAGGACAGATAGAGGGAAATTTTTTGACTATCTAGAAGATCCATAAAAATAACCATGTGAATCAAAGGTTGCACAGAAGTCTTGGTATGAGACAAGGGCAGTGGTAAAGAGAAATGGGGAATGAAGACCTTGTTTTTGGCAGTGTGGAAAATGGAAGTGGGATGACACAAATGAAGGTAAGCTGATATGGAGGAGGATGAATAAAAGCTTCACAGAACCCCTTGAGTGAATTAGAAACAGCAAGAAGGTGATGGATGGCATACAGGGAGCTGAGGGGATAAAAAGAGAGGACAGAATGAGCTCATGGTCATATAACACTTCCTCAGCTTTCAGAAAGAGGAGAATGTCATTCTCTAGGGACTGGCTCACAAGTGACATCTGACCATAGAAGTGTCAGTATGGCATGAAAGCTAGCTGACTGTAATCAGGATTCCAAGTAAGTTCTGAACACTGAGTTTTAAATCCACTTACCTCAGGTATTCAAGGATGCATATGTAAATTTGCTTTCTACAATCAAGTCATTCTATTCAAAGTCAGTTGCATTTCATCTTAAGAGAACATGCAAGGAATAGGAAAACACAGGAAGTAATTAAGATAAAAATCAGAACAAAACTTGGTGAATATATGACATTTTCTGTGCTTTGGTTCTTAAATAAAGCCTTTTCTGTGTTTGAAGGAGACTAATACAATATTAGGAAGAAAACTCAGATTTATTCTTCAGATCTTTGGGACACCTGGGAAAATGCAGTGGATTGGTTCACTGGCATTTCATGCCTAGATGCTTAACATGATAATGATGCATTTAAATTCAAACAGGTGAGAAATAGGTTTTCTGATGTGGAATTCTTTATGATTTAGGTTGTTGTAATATTTTTATTCATGGATTGAGAACTGTCTGACTGGCAGAGCCCAGAGGGTTGTCATCAGCAGCACATTGTCTGGTTGGAGGCCTGTAACTAGCAGTGTTCCCCAGGGGTCGGTGCTGGGTCTGAATGCGTGCAACTTCTTTGTCAATGACCTGGATAAAGGGATAGAGTCCACCCTCAGCAAGTTTGTTGATGATACAAAGCTGGGAGAAGTGGCTATCACACCAGAAGGCTGTGCTGCCATTCAGTGAGACTTGGGCAGGATGGAGAATTGAGTGGAGAGGAACTTGATTGGGTTTAACACAGGCAAGACTAGAGTCCTACAGGTCTGGGGCTGACCTGCTGCAGAGGAGCTCAGCAGAGAAGGACATACATGTCTTAATGGACAACAGGTTGGCCATGAGCCAGCAGTGTGCCTTTGTGGCCGAGAAGGCCAGTGGTATTCTGGAATGCATTAAAAAGAGCCAAGGTCAAGGGAGGTGATCCTCCCCCTCTATTCTGCCTGGTGAGGCCACATCTGGAATACTGTGCCCATATCTGGAATCCTCAGTTCAAAAAAGATGGGGATCATCTAGAGAGCTCAGTAGATGCCCACAAAGATGATAAATGGCCTGGAGCATTTCCCTTATGAGTAAAGGCTGGGAGAGCTGAGTCTGTTCAGCTCAAGAAGAGAACACTGAGTGGAAATCTTATCAATGCTTATAAATATCTAAAGGATGAGAGTGACATGGATGGGGCCAGGCTCTTTTCAGCAGTGCCCAGCAATGACAGAAGAAGGGACAATGGGCACAAATTGGAACATAGGAATTTCTATACAAATGTGAGGAAGACTACGGGAGGCTTTGGTTGTGGGTTTTTTTTTTTTTTTTTTTTTTTTAACTCAGATGCATAAGCTCAAATCCTGTATTTTTCTCTGTAATAATGTGTCTTTAGATTTGTGGTTTTGGTTTAGCTCATTATGGTAAGGAATCATGCAGGAAATATGGGTTCAAATCTCAGTGACAATATCTTCTTCACAGCTTCTCCACGTCTAGTCTATTACACTGTATCTGTTAAATAATGAGATTAATCTAAAGGTAGAAAGCATTGCCATCCTACAAAAGGACGATACGTGTAAAACAGAACACCATTTTAGTGTTTTTCTTTAATAAAAGAGAAACAAACTTACAAACTGGGAAGTGTTATGCATCATACAGAACTTTATAGAAATGTTTTTAGCCAATTAAATCAGATTTCACTTTTTTCATTTCTGGAGGCTCCTCATGCTCCAAAAGAACAAGGGTCTTTTTGCCTATAAATCTTCATGACAACTTAATCTCTCCTGAGTCCTGTGAATTTTATTCTGGGCGTTTTCATTTATTTGAATTTAGGCTTGTACTTTATGCATCTGGCCAGAGATGGTGCTGAATGCTCAGGTACTGCAGAGTGAACTGCAGTGGAAACTTGAACAGAATTGATTTGGGACATTAATCAGAACTATAGTCAGTTGCTATGGCTTATGACTTACAGTAAATGTAAAATTACAGTACTTGTAATATTTAGCCAAACAACAGCAAATAAAATTATTATAAAAAATTGAGAAGAGAGTTAGGAAATTATAATACCGGGAAAAAGATTAATTTGTTTGGTATATTTGTTGATATTTTCCTACTTGGGGAAATAAAAGCGATCTTTTGGGATTGAATTCATCTAGTCTTCATCAGATAGGTAGTGGCAATGGAAATAAGCTTGATTCGCTAGTAACATCTGTGGGTTGCATATCTTACTGTCATTTTTTAATTGCTCTATGATGAGAGGGCTGGAGTACCTCTCCTATGAGGAAAGGTTGAGGTAACTGGGATTGTTCAGCTTGGAGAAGAGAAGGCTCTGGGTAGACCTCATTGTGGCCTTCCAATACTTGAAGGGAGCATATAAACAGGATGGGGAATGGCTGTTTATGAGGGTGGATAGAGATAGGACAAGGGGGAATGGTTTTAAACTGAGACAGGAGAGGTTTAGGTTAGATATTAGGAGGAAGTTTTTCACACAGAGGGTGGTGACGCACTGGAACAAGTTGCCCAAGGAGGCTGTGGATGCCCCATCCCTGGAGGCATTCAAGGCCAGGCTGGATGTGGCTCTGGGCAGCCTGGTCTAGTGGTTGGCAACCCTGCACATAGCAGGGGGGTTGAAACTGGATGATCATTGTGGTCCTTTTCAACCCAGGCCATTCTATGATTCTATGATTCATATATGTCTTTTATTCCAGGATGGAAGTCTGTGTAATATCATGGAACTTAAGACATATGAGGAGTTGCATTACCTAAAATCAGCTTTATTTTACTCAGTGCCAGACCTCACTGGAGTGAGGATATATGAGGCTTTCTGAGATTAGTCTGGTAAGTTATTGTGCTTTGCATTGTACACTGGTCTTTGTCAGCTCCTCCTTTTCATTCGCTTTGTTGCCCTGCTGTCTTTTCTGATTCTTATAAATATTGCCAAAATATCAACATAAAAGACAAACAAAGCCAGTAAAAAATCCCTTTCACAACTTGTTTTATTTTCTTCATTTTTTTTTTCCTATATTTGCTGGTGGATCAAGCCCTTCTGACCCTGGACCTGTGATACTGATCTCATTTGTTAGTAACAGGAACATGGTACCTGTGTGCAGCTTGAGGGCATTCCAAATAGATTGAGAAAATCTTGTCCCCCCTAGGCTATTCATCGCTACTTCTGGATGACTTCAGGATCAGGAAAATAAACCTGGAGAACCACAGGCTCTGGTCCCCTAACTGTCCGGATGTAGAATCTGAGTGGGCCAAGGTGACCTCTGGCCTGTGTCCAGAGAACAAGGAAACCAATGCGAAAAGAGAATTGTATGCATATGAGTTTAGCCCTGGAAGAGCCTTGGTGTGCAGTTCATTCCCATGGGGAAGACATAGCCTGAGCAGAACCTCTCCACATCTCCACTTTTATTTTACATAATATCTCTTGTTACCTTACTGGAGAATGAACTCCTTTTAAAATTATTTACTAGGCTTCAGAATTTATTTATTTTTTTTTATAAAAAAAACCCTCCTGTGATCCTAGATTTGGATCTAGATGTCTCTCCGGAGCCATGATTTTTTTTCTTCAGTTTACCTTTTCCTGTAAAGAAGAGGATCTCACTAAATGTTGTTCTTTGCAAGTGTGTATTGTTTCCTTCTCGTTTCATATAATATAAAAGTTCATTCATTTTCCTCTCCTGCCATCCCATGGTCAGATCTGCTGGCCTTCTGCAGGGAGACTCCTGCACAAATGTTCAGGAACATTCAGTGCTTTGACTCTTGAACCACAATGGTATTTTTTTTCTAATTAAAGGATGTGGACTTCCATTGCATCAAAAATTCAATTAGGAATGTCAAGAGACTGAAGAAATATTGCAGTCAGAAATTGAAGAAATTTTTTTCTCTCTGTCTTCCAGGATATTTTTTAACTTGAGGAATTTGGGCAGTTTTCTGTGATTCATGGAAGCCATTATAAAATGAGATAGGTATCTGGGAGCAGAATTTCTTAGGAGGTCAGTGTCTATACAGGTTATGGCCATATCAGTAGCAAACTGCGTTGACCTCAGCTATTGTGGCTGATATGCTAATGATCAAAACTGCTGGGAGTTTTTTTACAGAGACAGTCATTGACATCTCCTGTGGTACGTTATTTCCTATGCTGTTCAAATGGGCATATTCTGAACCTGGTAACAATTGTACATGTACTGTAGAAGAGGAGGGGTGGAAGCACTGATTCAGAAAATCTTAGGTAGTATGATACACTTTTAATGAACTCAGTATACAGGTAGTACTATCATTAACAGATGATCCTCAGTTTACTTCAAGCAAGCAAAAAAGAAAAGATAGAAAATGGGAAAAAGAAGATGCTCAACTTAGCTACCTATTCTTAACTGCTGACAAAGTATTGGCCAATATTTGACACAAGGTTAGTCAAAATGAGCAATATAAAAATGTAAAAAGTTAATAACTTTTTAGTTGTTCAAAATATTTGTTTTTCTTAAGAAAGTACGTTTTGCCAGTGAAATTATTTGTAAATAATTTTCCTAATTAATAGAGCAGGCTTGATATGATCAAATTGTGTAACTAGTTTCTATATTTTGTACCCATCTTTTGCTTTTGGAAAATGGACAAATTTAAAATTTTCAGAACTGATAAAAGGAAAGACTTCTTCCACCACGAACACCCTGCCCATATACATTACTTCATGAAATTGCAGAACTTGAAGAAAAGTAAGATCTATCCTAATTCAAAGATCCCCATGAGGGGGCTCATTAAATGGAAAATATTGGATCCATTCGTCTGTTGAAGATAAACGGGGAACAAAGATCTTTATGTATTTATTTTCTGAATCATATACTTCACCTCACAAAGTGAATCAAAACTGGGCAGAAGAGTGGAGCAGCTTGACAATAGTGTTGGATCTGATGACTCTCTTTGTTCTGTGTTTTGTTCTGCACACCATGTACACACAAATAATGAGTTAGCAGGGGGTAATTATGAGCTAGAGAGTCCTGTTTTGTGGGCACAACATGGAAGGCTCTTTGATGCTAGAGAGTAATCCAAATCATTTCCTACTTTGCCAGATATATCTTGACACATTTTAAATTCCAGTTTGCATTCCTTGACAAGCAAAGTCCCAGGCACCAGATAAATAATGCATGAATCAGTCATGTTATTTAGACATGTGTGAGATAGATGAGGATACAGATGGAACGTAACTATGAATTAATATATTCAGTGCTCCACTGCATTCAGATAGTAGTTAGAAAGACCTTCCAGCTGTCTTAGAATTTGAATTACAAGCTTGTTTTAAGAGCTTCCAGAGTAGGAGTCCCTGTAATTCACTGTTTTCAGTGTTTGAGAGATGCTGGGAAATGCTACAGACAGTGTAATAGTGGCCTGTTTCACCTACCTTTATGAAGCACTGTAAAAATTTAATTACTCCACTGAAATTCTTTGTGCTGAGCAGGGAAGATCTACTGTTAGTTTGTTGATAACAACATATCCTGGCAGATCTTCTCTGATATGTGTTTTCTGTAGCGCTTATCCTGTTATCTCTCCTCTGGCCTTTTATCAGTACAGAGAATTTTCCTCATCAATCTCTGACACATACAGCAGTCTTTCCCATACAGCAGTCATCAGCCTTATTAACATGCCAATTTTTTTCTTTCTTTTTTTTCATTTGAAAATAAAAAAAATATATTTTTCTTTAATTAAATCTGAGAATGAGAAGGAAAGTGTGGGGATTAGATTTCTAGTTTGAGCCTGGTATTTTGCCCTTCCCTCTCTGTATTTTGGATGTTACTTACGCACCCACTTCTAGCTGGTCACAGTGCAAGGAATGTTGAGTCCTCAGTACAGGAGAGACACAGACCTGTTGGAGCACATCCAGAGAAGGGCCACAAAAATGATCCAAGGGATGGAACACCTCTCCTACAAGAGAGCTGGGGCTGTTCAGCCTAAAGAAGAGAAGGCTCTGGGGAGACCAGAGAGTGGCCTTTCAGTAACTAATGGGAGTTTGTGGGAAGGAAGGGGACAGATTCTTTAGCAGGGTCCCTTGTGATATGGCAAGGGGAAATGGTTTCAAACTAAAAGAGGGGAGATTTATGTTGGGTGTAAGGAATATGTTTTCTACAATAAAGGTGTTGAGTCACTGGAACAGGTTGCCCAGAGAGGTGGTGAATGTCCAGTCCTTTGAGATATTCAAGGCCAGGCTGTACAGGGCTCCGAGCACCATGATATGGCTGTCCCTGTTCATTGCAGGGGAGTTGGACAAGTTGGCATTTAAAGGTCTCTTCAACTCAAATTATTCTATGATTCTGTGATTCTATGAAACCTGCCAGGACCCATTCCAGCTTATCAGCATGCACTGGATCAGCATCCTGGCTAGCTAAACCTTTTCTCTCTGCATAGTCTGAGAAAAGCTAGCAAAACTGTGACATGCTTGTATGTGTGAGAGCCTGTGGTGCATCTACAGGAGCCCTCTTGTTCACACAAATGTTTCCAAAAGGTGGTGAAAGTACAGTAGAAAAAATCTTTTTCTCGCTCTGATGACAGGTGAGATACAGATGTGCTAGACTGCTTGCTTTTTTATTGCTGCTAAAAGAATTCGGAACTGAGGTGGCTGGATAGATTTTTAGGACAGTTTTTTCTTTGGCTTTTGCTTGATTTAATAGGGAAAGCCAATACAGTTTCAACTCTCGTTACCAGGGAGTGTTTTAGCCCTATGTGCTGTAAGAGAACAGCATGTTTCTGTGAAGAGGTTTCAGGAAGCAGGGCAGGGTGCTAATGTGCAGCCATGCTGACTGTGATGAGAAACTGCCCTGCTCATGCTTGCAGCTCCTGCTAGCTAGCCACGTCCAGGAGGACCACTAACTCGGCTTTACCACCGTGCCAGAGCAGGCACAGGAGCTGTTAAGCTGTAGTAGTCATACTGTAATTTCAGGCCCTTGTTTACACTTGACAATTCGTCTGTGTGTGCCTGAGGGCACCTGTAATAGATCTGAATTTGATCACTTCCAGAAAAAATAGAAGCAAACAGTTTTGTGTGCACAGAAATGAAGCAATAGGGTTTGTTTGTTTGGGTTAAACATCTTTTTTTCCTTCACTTAGGTAACTGTAACAAAAATATTATTAAACTCCATTACTATGTAATCTCAGGATATGAAGTCCAGGCAGCATGGGCCTCCACAGGTTTTGCTATTCTGCCTCCAAAACAAAACAGTAATAATTTCTCTCATGGCTTCCAGGACATTTGTCTCAATAAGATTTCTTTTCATAGCTTTTAAATAGCTTTTGAGCAAAATTGCTTGGAAAACAGCATTTCAATCTGGAGGAGAAATAATGGCAGTTCATGCAGAGCAGCATCATTTTTTAAAAGCTGTATTAGCCACACAGAAGCTGGAAGAAAAAATGTGTTTTCTATTTAAATTAAAAAAAAAATAAATGTATATCAGTAGAATTAAAATACAATTATTTGGAAAATAAGGAAGGAATAAGAAAGCTGTTTTATTTTCTTCTGCCCATGAGCCAGTTCCCAGAAAGCTCATGTTACGTTATACTGTGCAGTTAAAAGATTAAAACAAGAAATGCAAGGAAAAGGTGGGTCATTACAGATGAGTTAAGACAATTGTGTTCCTCTATTTCCTATTGGAACTAGTGACTACCCAGCACCTTCTTTTACTCCAAAAGTACTAGCCACATTTTGTCCAAGATCGTCCAACTGATTAAAATTTTCATTTGAAATATAGAGAATTTCTTCTAAACTAACATTTTTATTTGAAGGTTTCTGCTTCTGGTTCAGTTCTAAAGTAGGGCTTGCCTGGCTCACAGCTTAGTTGTTTTTCTCCAGCAACAACACCTGGTCTAAGAAAGGATGTTAATGCTTTTCACAAACTTTTTCACACTTGAAATAAGTAGATTTGGGTGGAAAACTATTTTTTCTTTCTTTGATGCTTTGTATAATAGACCAAATTCCTGCTTGAGTATTCAAAACTAATCTGAACCCTTTTCTTTTCCCTCTTGGAAAAATGTATTTCGTTATTAGCATACCAGTGTATGCTACACTATAAATGTTCAAAGTCTTTGAGAACAGAATCCTAAGAAGGAAAGCTTGGAATTATGATGTGTTCAATATGATTTTCTAAAATAAGAAGGGTAAGATGAGCAAGGACACCCAGTATCTGCATTCTGAGGTAAACTCTAAAACTTGTGTATTACTTTTGCAGTTATAACCAGTTGACATTTATTTCTCAAGAGCTCTTTATCTGGACAATAGTATTTATTTTCTCAGCTGGCTGGAGCTTCCCAGCCTTGGCTGTGCTTGGCACCACCTTCACCCCATACAAGCAATGGTGCTATCCCTGCAGGATGCTGTCCTGCCATGTGAAACCTCCTGGGAGGAAGAAACTTCCCTCTTTCCAGTCCTGCCAGCAAGTGCACTTGAGTTGGGAGAGCACAAATACATGGGCCGCACTGTCTGAGGTTTATCTGCATGTTGTGCATGTCTTTGTGAATCAAACTATATGGCTGTCTCTCCAGACAAAGAGATAGCTAGGGAAGGTGCAAGATCTCAAGCTGCAGTCGCTATGGAAATAGCGACCGTATTTCCCTTGTCCAACTTCCATTCTTATTTTCAGAAATAAAGCTAGTTGCATTTTAAGGGTTTAAATGAAGGTAGAAGTTTGGCTAGCAGGGATCATTTCCCTGTGGCACGGGACAGGGAGGAGCAGCATGCCAAGCACCTCACAGGTTCAATCCAGAGTCTCTGAGCAGAAAACACATCCTGATTAAATTCAGTAATTTTTCTGGAACAAAGGGTAATATATGAAAACTCAGCAAAGCACACTTTTCCAGCTTCCTGGAGATTTGTTATCTCTCAGAGAGTCAGTCTTCAGCATTATTTTTTGTTGTGGTTGCTGATGACTTCTATAAAATCAGTGACCTCTTTCTTACAAAAAGTTTTTCTTGCTACTTGGATAATAAAACTTTTTATAAATTCTGTGTTTCATCATTTTCAGGTACATTTTTTTGCTGCATGAACAATAACTACAGGCATATTTTCTTATCATTTTTGCATCCTTAACATTCCACTTTTTTTTTCCGGTTCTTTGCAAACTCATCTAGTTTTGCTGCATATTAAGAAATTCTGCTATGTCCTCAGTAAAGCTGTTTCAGCAATGTAACTTGCCTAAAGACTATTTCCCTGACATATGTACTGTAGGAGTTTTTGATGTACTGCTCAGACATTTCTTTAAGAAAGAAAAATTGAAACAAACAAAAAAGGAGATGGTAATTTTAAGGCCATATCTTGCACTGTGTAGTGAAACAATCGGCAATTAATGTGAACTAAAAAGACAAAATCCAAATGTAAACATCATCAGTTGTATTATTTAAAACTTTTTTTACAGCCTCTACATTTTTGCCTGTCTTAAGCTGTTATAAGGAGCTCTCAAAAACAGACCTTGTCAGCTATGAAGACCAGGCAGAGGATCTGGAGGAGACAGAGCAAAGACAGAGAAGAAGGTACCCAGACACCATGTGCAAGAAGTGAATTAGTGAAAACCTGCTGTAAGGCATTTTGGTGCCAGGAGAAGGGCACGGCCACCAGAGGCAGTGGGGAGTGCTCTCAGCTGTTCTGAAGGTGGTACCCTCATGTGTGTAGCCAGCATAGCCACTGAAACCTAATTTTGAAATGTATGGGACAACAAATATTATTTGTTTTGGCTGTATGAGGTAATCTGGGGTGTTTTTCACTGCTGTTAGAGACAGAGGATCTTTATACACTACGACACCTTACAAACATTTTGTCATCGTAAGTCCGATAATAGATTCTGATAGCATAGACTGACCATTCAGGGATCAGCTCTGTCTTTGTCTGTTTCACTTTTTCTCCAACTGGTGGATGTTGAGGCATCCCTTAGAGCAGAGTTACTTCAGACAGCAGGGAGCTGTGGCAAAAGTTAATGACCAAGTCCTGGAGGCTGGGCAGTGCAGCCAGTGATTTACTGAAACACTGATTGCTGCAGGGCCATGCAGGATGAAGAGAGGAATGAAGCAATGAACTAACCTGTCCCACAGTGAGTCTGCTTAAGGCTGCTGGAAAAGAAATGGAATTACCAGGCATCAGATACAATAAGCACGCTGATGCAGTTTGCATGTATAAGCTCATTTTTCAGGATTCT
This sequence comes from Pavo muticus, assembly GCA_016647715.1. Taxonomy (NCBI): domain Eukaryota; kingdom Metazoa; phylum Chordata; class Aves; order Galliformes; family Phasianidae; genus Pavo; species Pavo muticus. Next base: position 1,653,369 of record JACDJE010000039.1, on the reverse strand, counting down.
TTCTGCAGCACACGCTACTGGGATCTCTGCAGGTAGAAGGAAATTGCATTTACATGTAAATCACTGCTTACATTGCTGGAAAGATGAAAGAATTCTTATTGCTTATGAAATGTTTCTCTTCAAGTCTTCAACATCAATAGAATCATAAAATTTGTTATATGAATGAAATTAACATGAAAATCTCAATACCTTATCAATGTGTATAATAATCTAATGTGTGGGAGTCAAGAGGATGGGGCCAGACTCTCTTCAGTGGTGCTCAGCAATAGAACAATTGCAGTGGGCACAAACTGGAACACAGGAAGTTCCATATGAACATGAGAAAGAGCATGTTTACTTTGAGAGTGGTGGAGCACTTGAACAGTTTGCCCAGAGAGGCTGTGGATACTACTCTGGAGATATTCAAAACCCATCTGGATGCCTTCCTATGTGACCTGCTGCAGGGAGCCTGCTTTAGCAGGAGGTTGGACTCCATGATCTTCAGAGGTCCCTTACAACCCCTACGTTTCTGTGATTCTGTAATGCTGTCATCACTTGGGTCAAGAAATAATTATTAGGAGTAATTCCACATCATCACTTATGCATGAATGCCCAGAAAGAAGGAGCAGAGAGAGTCTGAATCACGAGTGGCTATAATTGTGCTAGCCACAATCATATGAACTTTCAATAAGTATTTTATTTTAATAAGACTTTGTGAAAAATCCTACTGGTGATGAAATGTCCTGTTGCAGCAAAAGACATTAGGCTCCAGACTAGAATTCTCTGAGTTTTTCTTCAGTTCTACCTCTGGAATGACTACTGCTAAATCTTTTCTTTCTCAAAAAATTATGATTATTTTAAAAAAAATAAGCAAGTCTTGAGCAAATGTCTAGAGAGCCAAATGCATGGGGGAAATGTTCTTTCCAAAGCACAGCAATCCTATTTTTAAGCTATTAAACTTTCAAGTTTTATGATTTCAAACTTTTCTTCTTTGGTTTAATGTGACTCTGAGGTAGAGAGCCCACAATTACAAACCAAATTTGGCAGAATATAATAAATATATGTTGCACTTCTGCTGATGAAAGCTTTCTGCAAACACTGATGAAACACTGCAGCAGATACAGCTCAGCAGAATGGAGCAGTGAGCTTTGGCCTCTGCTGCTCAATTATGATGGTGGAGCACGGAGGCTGTTCAAAACTGCAGCAGGACTGTAAACATATGCTCATGCCAGTTGGATTTGCTTGCTAGAGGGGAGATGGTTATTTTAAGTACAGCTGTTAAAAGGAAGGATGTAACCACTTGTGGTTACAGAACCCCTGGAAATTTTCTATAGGAAAGAAAGGAGTCTCATGTCAAATGATTTGTCCAAATTTTAACGTACAGCACTCTTGTATTTATGGCTTACCCATTATATCCACTATAATCTGTCAATAGGTTTTATGGGTAGGTAGGTTGCACATGTGGTACTTCTGTGTTTATTGAGGAGAACTCAAGACATATTGAGTCTGATTCATTGGCTTCTTTATTTATGGACTTCACTTGTAGCTGTGCTCACAGGACAGAACATAGAAAATAATATGTATATCTCCCATAGAACTGGTGGGCAAAGAGGCAGTATGCAAATGTAGGATCAGTGCAGATGTTCTCTATACTTGAAACTTGATCAAACCCCTGACAGACACAAAGATAGAACCATGGAACTTAATACCTCTCAATCTAAGCTATTTAACTAAGTTAACACCTATTTTGATAGATATGAAAGGCCAAAGCGTTTTTAGAAGTCTAGTGGGTAATTTATTCCACAAATTCAATACCTTGTCTGCAGTCTATTGAAAATAATGACTAAGTGAAAATTATTTTCTAGATTTTTGTCATCAAGTCATTCTCAATCTATTTTGATTACTTGATATTCATAATCTTATCTGTGCTAAGTAATTCACTGTGTTACTAATTAAGGTCATAAAGATATTTTCAATAATTCAGCTGTTTCAGAGGCATAAATAACACTAACACATACATTAATATCTCAGAGCTTTCTTTCATGTAATACTCTCTAATACTTCTTTCATAGTCATGAACTGGAAAGTCAGTGATTTCACTAACCAGTGTTTGCCTGGAAGGTAATCAGAAAATCAGTTCAAGTCATACAGCCACAGGCAAATTAAGCAACAGTTCATTTATCCAGTTTACAGGCACAAGCAAATACTAGACCCCATATACTGATGTTAAATATTTTTATTGCAATATCACACTGTAGTATACCAAACTAAAATCAGTTTGAAAACTTTTCTTCTAGAGGTTCTTAAATCTGAAAAAGATGAGAGACCATGACTATTCATTGGTAAATTATCTACATTGTGCATGTAAGGACAAAGGCAATGCAAAAATATTTAAGGGGAATTAACAGAAAGTGTTTCTATAAATTTTCCTATATAGGGATATATCATAAGATAAATGATAGAACATCCCAGTGTAATGATAATTTGAGGCCCTCTCTAACCCCTCAGAAATTCCCTATCTTCCCCCCACATCCATTCAGAGAGTTCCCTCAAAAAATCACAGTCTGGATTTAGAGAAGAAAATCCAGCCTCTGAAAAGTTCTTTGGCCTTGGAAAGACTGGCAACTTGACACTAACAGCCATTGCAGTCTGTAATAAAAATTCTAATGTGATCCTAGGATGTCTAAACAGATGAGCAGTGAGGTGATTTTTACGTCAACATACAGCAGTGCTGAAACTGAAATACTGAGTACAACCCCATTGCCATTGCTCGCAAAAAACACTTTGAAAATTTAGAGGTAAAGCAAAGAGCTGTGAAGTTCTGAGAACCAGGGAAAATGCCTCTCAGAGGAAAGAGCTCTCAGTTGGTTCAGGACAGGGGATTGCAATGACTTGGAGTGAATAAATATTTTCATTAAGAGTAAATGAGCAGACTTAGAATGCTACTCACTATGGCCTGCAAAGGCACACCATGAAATCGTGGCTAGAGTTGACAGACCAAGAAACTCAAAAGCAGAAAGGATAAAGCCTTTTTTGACTGTGACAATCTTCAGTAGCTAAAGCAAACTATCAAGGAAAATGCTAAAGACATGTTGATATGCAATACAGTTTCTGAGGAAAGCTACTAGACAGCCAGAGAACAATTTCAAGCACAATAGTTAAGATAAGTAAAAGGAGAATGACTGTAGAGAAATTTAGGATCCATGCTTCCTAGACCATATTGACTTTGAAATAAAAACTTCTGTCTCTAAATTGCTCATAGGAATATTGTCCCTAAGGCAAATTGATTCATTGGTCATTATAATTTGATGTCTCTATTGTCTTAACAAACCAAATATTAGTGACTACTATGTATTTTATTACAAGCAATCTGTAACCTATAAAACATTTTCCCATTGCAGAGTGTCAATCAGAATTTTACAGAATTCAAAAGGAAAAAAATGTTAGGATTTAAGTATTAACTTTTGTTACGCTACCTTCATATCAGAGACAGTTTGATAGCAATAGAAGCTCATCTAGCAATGATGAAAGAACATTAACTAGGTGGAAAACTGCTGTAGATCAGAGCAGATCCATACAGCAGTTAACAATAAATTACTTTCCCCTCTGTTAACATTACAAAAAGCAATATACTTGGACCAAATTAAAAGTCATTCAAGTGTCTATGAGTGGAAAAGATGGAGGAATTGCTACTTGTCATTGTGCATTTGTACTGAGAAGCTGTAATTTGGCTGCTGTGCAGTGCTCCAAAGAAGTAAGACCTGCAAGCATCCTAAGTGTCTCCAGTAAGGACTATAAAAACTGATGGGACTACGCTGGAATTCCTGACAGCAGAGTGGTCATACTGGGAAAGTGTTCACACATTCCCATGGACCTAGGACAGAACACCTCCCAGCACCACTGGCCATCCTCTGCATTGCCGTTGACTCCACTGATCATAGGTTTTATTCCAGGCACACTCTGAGAACTTACCCAGTGCTGGATGTCAAGTGTAGTTCAACATGGGCTCAATTTCCTAAAAAGTATAATTACTTGTCTGACAGGAAGGCTGTAAAATGGCCCACAGAGTGCACAGACCTAAAAAAATATACTGTTGATGTCACACCAAGGCCAGTTTCAGTCCTTTGTTTCTCTGTTCTAAGAGTCTGCCCAATAGGGGCAATTTATAAAGGTATTTTATGTCTTTATCTTAACATTTAAGAGTATTTCAAGAACTCTTTAGATTCTGGACCTTACAATTCCTTTTTTCTTTTTTTTTTCTTCTTTTTTTTTTTTTAAATAAATGAACAAATCTCTGCAAGAGCTGACCTCTTTTTTTCTTAGTCTGGAGCAAAGACCTTGGATCCTTTGTGCCTTCAACTTATGAAATTGAAGGTAGTCACTTAGTCACTGTCAGCACATCTATTTATTATGCATCATGTAGATAATATCTGTGAGTATTTTCATGATTGGCTTTGAAAATACCCATTATAAAGTAATCTGAGCAAATACCTCGTAAGGCAATAAAATGCTCAAGAAATCATATTATTACTGGAAACTGGATCTGAAGGGTCTTCAGTTTTCCGGAAGGTTTTCTCCTGTTTGATAAAATCATTTTATTAAAATATCAGTTTAGCAATTATGAACCATGTCCAGTCATGATACTTTCAAGACTCACCTATTTGAAGTTTGATGGCCACTATAACACAACCTCAATGAAAGTACATGGGTCACTGCAATGATAGGCACTGAATGCAATACAATCTGAGTTTCATTATATAATATTTTTATGTAAATAATTACCTGTATAGTGCTTTTCAAAAGCACTTTAAAGGAAGTTGGAGGAAATCTTAGAAGTTGAAAGTCTCGAGAGGAAAGTGCACAATAGTATCATGTAAGAGTTTGAAATGTGTTGCTCTCAGACATACACCTATGTCAGCATCTCAAAAAGACACTCTCTGGTTGTCTAGGTGATGTTCTGCAGAAAAAGACCAGGGAGGGTGAAGTTCTATATCTCATGTCAAGCTTGATTATTTTTAAGAGACTACATACTGCTACTAAGAGGATGTTAAGAGAAAATTTACTGAAGAATTTCAAAAGAAAACTCTCCACAAAGTATTCCTGTAAATACTGCAAGGAGCATAACATCTCCAAGTGCTATTTTATAAAGCAGGCATGTCCAACCCAGCATAGCTTGCACTGCAGTCACCCCTTGCCCTGTGCTGTCATTACACTGCCCTGAGCGCACACCCGTCGCTCAGCTATAATCAAACCATCAGTGTGCAATAGACACTGGTGGGCTGGAAACAGGGGAAGGGGAGGTACAGTGGTGACTCTGCCTCTTGTACCTGTCATACACACTCAGTTGCGTTGAACCCCACATGTATTACACATGGCATGTGCTCGTGCCACTTGGTGAGAAAACCAGAGATTGCAGATACTAATATTTCAACCTATGTCATGGTCTCTCAGAAGAAAACAGAACCCAGCAAAATAAAAATCATGGGTGAAGGAAGAATGTTCAGCGAAAAATGGATAGATGAGTACTTTGTTGTCAAGACAAATAATATGACACTAATAATATGGATCGAATCATTGACAGTTCCAGGAGTTTCTTAAAAGTGTGGATGTTGTCTATAGGGACATTGTTTACTTTTCTGAAGGCAGGTGGCTAAGTTGGGGTAAAATGCTAAAAAGATTTTGTGATTCGAGAAATGAAATCAAGTCATTTATGGAATCAAAAGGAAAATCTGTGCCAGAACTTGAAGATGAAAAATAGCTCACAGATTTAGCATTTTTGGTGAATTTGACCGCTCATTTAAATGAGTTAAACATGTATCCCCAAGGTGAAAATCAACTTATCTGTGCTATGTTTCAAACAATAACAGCATTTAAAATGAAACTTAAATTATGGCAAGCTCAAGTTATTGCAAATAACTTCATGCATTTTGATGCACTGGGTAAATGCAGTCCTGTAAACAGTGAAAAATATGCAGCCTTACTTTCAGTTTTGATAAAGGAATTTTTAAAATAGATTTCAAGATTATTGAAAAACATCATCATTTTTTTGCTATATTTGCTACTCCATTTTCATTTGACATAAATACATTACCTGCATATTTTCAAATGGAATGTATAGAGTTGCAATCAGACATTCAACTCAAAGAAAAAATTGATCATGTATCTTTACTAGTCTTTAATAAGACCTATCTTAAACAGAGAAAATATTCTATGCTTCATAATTACATCTTATTCATGTCATTGCTTTTTGGCAGTATGTACACTTGTGAACAACTGCTTTCAGGGATGAATCACAGGAAGAGTAATATTTAATCAAAAATCTCTGATGAACACCTTGAGAATGCACTAAGAATTGCAGTCACTTCCATTGAACCAGACACTGATGCATTAGCTTACAAAAACAAGACCAAATATCTCACTAGTTTTATGTTTTTGTTTCTCTCTGTTTTTTTATGCTTTAATAAAAAATATGTTAAAAATAAGTTCCGTTACTTATATACATTAACTGTATTATTTATTTTATATGCAGCCCAAGAAAATTCCTCTTCACTCATTGTGTCCCCAGCAAGCCAAAAAATCCCTAAAGGATTTTATCTCCCAAGTGGAATGTAACTGATGTAGTGTGACATTTCAAATTGTATCCACCTGAAACTAACTAGTGCAATATAGTGTTTTGACAGCATACGTTAGGTCTTGAGTATTCAGAAATTGTTTTTACCAAGCCCTAGACTCATGGAATGTGAATGTGGAAAAAACATAATTATATTTAAGTAACATATAACTGCTCTCACTCAGTTACTTACTTCTGTCAGTGCATTAGAGCTAAACTAATAACGTGCAGTGTTTGCACATAGTAGTGATTTAGGAGAAAATCTTGAAATACTAAATCTCAGAAAGGTTGAGGAAAACTTAATCTAGTTATAAATTCTGAGAAAGGACTTCGAGAATTAAAACAGCTGGATATGTGTTCCACTGGTTTTCCATAAGGTGGCAGATAACTGCATATTATTCCTTCAGCATCTTTCTGCTGGGGAAGTACAAGAACTACTACTACTGCTACTAATTCTGCTGCTACTACTACTACTAACACTACAAACAACTGTTGTTTTTAAAGATGTTTTTTTGTCATTACAATTTCAAATTTTTAAAGAAATGTTAATGACATAAATAGGTAGGCAACTCCCTCGACGTCAGTCATTCTGTACATTCATCATCCCTCCCACTCTTCACAAATTCCAAACAATGAACAATAAGATATGAAATGTTTATAATTTTTTGGAAAATGATGCATGACCCTTAGAATAATGAATCATAGATCACAGAATCGTAGAATTGCTCAGGTTGGAAAAGACCTTAAAGATCATCAAGTCCAACTGCGACCCTAACCACACTACCCTAACTCTAACAACCCTCAGCTAAATCACGTCCCTCAGCACCACATCCAAATGGTTTTTAAACTCATCCAGGGATGGTGACTCAACCACCTCCCTGGGGAGCCTATTCCAGTGCTTAACAACCCTTTCTGTAAAGAAGTTTTTTCTGATATCCAACCTAAACTTTCCCTGGCGCAACTTAAGGCCATTTCCCCTCATCCTGTCACCTGTCACCAGTGAGAAGAGACCAGCCCCACTCTCGCTGTAAGCACCTTTCAGATATTGAAAGAGAGAAGTAAGGTCTCCCCTCAAAAAGGGAAAACCACAACAAAATATAATCATTCAAAAGTTATGCTGATACTGCGAGGATATAATGACAGCAAATGGAATGGGATTTGTGACTGAGAAGGGAACATCATGGATTCACTTTGTAATATTTATGGATAAGTATTATTGAACAATATGCTATTAATAAAAACGCCTTATTTTTACATTAAAAGCTTACTAGATTTATTTTTGCTATGTATTTTAACTCAGTGGAAGTGCTCTCTCTAAGCTGCCATTTTAGTGCTGAGATATTCCCACTGTGATACTTCAGTGTTCTTGTTTGTTAAGATCTGTAGTTTTCTTTAAAAAGGATTATCTTTTTCTTCAGCAAAAGAGTATATTTGAGATGGAGAACTGCAACAGTTTATACTTAATATTGTCTCCTAATTCCTTTCATATGCATGACATATGTCCTCAGTCCTTCTGTTTTTCTTTGTAAAGCATTGTCTTTGGAGGAGTGAAGGTTGACTGAGTTATGATGACAAACCCTGTGTGCAGTGCTAGTTTTTATTGATCAGTTACGCAGGTCAGCAATAGAGTTAACCAGCAGAGAGCCGCTCTTTTTTGTTAACGCACACAGAAATCTCATTTTTTATTTTAGATTACAGCAAAAACAAGAACAACAACAACAACAACAAAACAAAACAAACAAAAAACCTTGGCAGTATTTTCATAAATGGAAACTGGCAACATGCCAGATTTTATATTGAAAGGGTCAGACTTCTGCTTTTACATCATTCTTGCATAAGAAATGGCCAGAGACTCCTATTCCTTCAAATCTTCCCTGTAATCTTTACAGCAGTATTTGACTTAAGCAAAAAGTAAATGTGTTCTTTCTGTTTTAAATGTCAAAGTTTAAATTTTGAAGATTTGCATATTTGAAAATTAGAAAACACTTCGGTTTTATCAGTAGACCTATCAAAATATCTCTTTTTATAAACCTTGCTTCTCCTACATCATTATTTTTATACTTCCAAGAACAACGGAACTAAGTTGAAATAGGAACCTGTCAGCTTGCAAGCATAACCGCGTCCTCACTGCAGTCTGCACTGGTACATATTCTCATGCTTTCCTACTGCATACATGAAATAATTCTAACCTGCCGGCAAATAGGCTGTAGTGCTGGATTTGTGATTTCACTACAGAGGCACATACTGAAAATGAGAAAAAAATATTAAGGAGAAACCTTATGTTGAAAATGCAGGCCTGTTTGATCGGACATTTGCAAGAATAGGTGGTATTCATTTTTCTCCAATTAAGTTTAACAAAATAAACTCCATCTTTGTCTCCATCTTTCAATGAAATCCTCATTCCCATGGAGAACCTTCAAGCTATCTGCCTCTTTCACAGAGAATGATGCAAAGCATCAGATTAAAACCATTAAAACCATTAAAACCAAAGCATCATGATAGTCACGAAACCCTAGAGTCACCAAGCCTTTCATTTATCAACAGAACTGTTACATCTAAACACAGTTGCTCTGCGAGTCAGAGTTCTCCTTTCAGACAAAAAACAACAACAACAACAAAACAAAACCAAGCATGAAGGAGAGCTGAATTATGTGTCTAAAGCTGTCACATCCTTCTCTGAGACTGCTGGCAAGTTCAGTACGAATGGAAAGGACAAGGTCCTGATCTGACAAGAGTCATCAAGACTTCACCTGAGTGTACAGTGATGCATTGCAATAGTTAAGGAAGCTGCCTGAGAAGCATTTGAATATTGATTTGGGCTCTTTGAGGGTGCTCGGTTTGGTGGAACACATTTTCTCTGCCCATGTGGACAGATTACCACGTCCCTGTCTCCAGCTCAGAGTGCCCTGACTGCTCAGTGTGCTGCATCACAACCACCCAGAAGCATTCACTACTCCACAAATGGCCACTGAGCACCTCCTCACAACTCCCACCACAGCCTGGGTCATCTTCTGCACCCTGCTCTGTGCCCGTGACAGAGTGAGGCAGGTCGCCCAGTGTGATGGCCAACCTATGAGAATCAGGCAACTACATGGTTCTAGGTACTAGCACAGACCTGCTTCTTGAGTCCTTTTGTAGGAGAGTCTGGTTTGGACTGACGCTACAAGTACCCATCAGTCTTTGCTTCTTTCCTTGGGATATGTTATTTCCACGCTTGCACTCCCACCAAGAAAACCACAAAACTTTTTTGCCCTCACAGCTGTTGAAGCAGTAGCACCTTGACCGGAGTGTTATGACCATTATAAAAAGTTTTCTCACTTCTCTGCCCCTTAGGCTAGTTTCCAGGTAAAACATGACACACTTTCTTAGATTTTGAGCACTTCCAGAAGTCTTTTAACAAGCTGTTTTACCAGTTGTGTCATTCTTACCTTTGCAGTGTACAATAAAATGCACAGTAACATCTGAAAAGAGAGCAAGGTTCATAACTACTGCCAGTTCAGCAATTCACAGTACTTCACTGCAACTCATGTTTTTCTTGTTGACCACTTTTCTGTCTCTGGACTTACGTGTCGGAAGCAATGTAACAACTGTTGCATCTCCAGCATGGCTGAGAATAGGAAGCATTCACCTATATATCCATTATGTTTTCTTTCTCTGAAATGATTTCAGCATCATTAATAGGTCACAGCATAAAGTAATTTCTGTTGCACAAGCCTTTAACAAGATGGAATTTCAGTTTTTCAGGTTTCTAAGTTTGAGAGATGGTATCAGCTGTTTAAAAACATTTTTGAATTCATTTAAATTCTCCTTAAAAAAAAAAAAAAAAAAAAAAAAAAAGAGTAGAAAGAACATCTGCATCTTTCCAGATTTGTGCCCTTTGCTTTCATGTTCCCTTTCTTCCAAGCAAATGTTTTAAAATTTCTAAAGCACTGGCTTGGAATCACCTGGCCAGTAAATGTTGGACAAATTCTACAACTTTATTCACACCACTGGGACAGTAAGCTCCTCTATGTAGGGAGAAGGACTCTTTGCATCTATGTGTCTTGTGGCACAGAGCTGCTGGGCATGCAAGAAACAGTCAAGAGCTGTATAGCTGAGAAGGCTTTTCTCTCCCCAACTCACTCGCATAGGAAAATGCAGATTGATTGAAACCCCAATATTTTTAGGGCAGAAATTCTGTTTCTATGTCTTTATCTCTTTAGAAATGTGTAGAAAATTTTTGAAATGATGGAAATGTTTCTGTTGAGAGGGTAAATGAAGTCAAAATCTCAGTTTCAATATTTTTTGAAATAATAATATTATTATTGTTGTTACTTTTATTTTGAAAGTTAAAATATTTGTATTTAAAGTGAAACATTGAAATAAAAAAAAAACCAGATCTGAATGAATCCGTTTTTTCTTTCTGATCTTTGATTCAAAACAAACATTTTGGTCCTCATTTGTATCTTTAATCTCTATGGTGGAAATTACATGATTTCCATGTTATTTCTATGGTATTAAGCAGTCTGAAAGTTTAGACTTTCCAGTGGGGTAATCACATGTTCCACAATAGCTGTATTTTAAAATGCTAAATAATTTAAAATAGGCAAAGATGAAACTTTAAAAGGAGCTTATAAAAAAAAAAAGATGTCAAAATTTATATGGTCTGTAAGTGATAGGACAAGGGAGAATGGTGTTAAACCAAAAGAAAGGAGATTTGGGTTAGATGTTAGGCAGAAATATTGTACTCAGAGGACGGTAAGGCACACGCTGCCCAAAGAAGCTGTAGATGCTCCATGCCTGGAGTCGTTCAGGGTTAGGTTGGACGGTGCCCTCAGTAGCCTGAGCTGGTGGGGGGCAACCCTGCCCATGGCAAGGGGGGTTGGGGCTGGGTGGGCTTTAAGCTCCCTTTCAGCCCAAGCCATTCTGTGATTCTGTGTTTTGTTTCCTATGTTTTGAATTTTAGTGACCCTGTACATGAGTTGAAATAGTACAGTTTCTGGTAACTTGTCTGGATTCTCAGCAATAGCAGTCTGGTGCAGCTCTTGTATTCCACACTGGATTTATGGCCATCCAGAGTAGCCAAGGGTACACTTAAAACAGTAAATTAAATGAGTCTGGGATTGTTCTCAGCATAGAGATTAATAACGTAGAATGGTCTGTGTCCATGCCTTTAAACTTTCTTATCTCCCAAACTGAGAGATCACATCAAAATTTCCTCTGGAAGTTTGGCCTTGGCCAGTGTGTGTGCCCCAAAGCAGAATCTTGTCAGCAGACTGTTCTCTTACCCAAAAATCACTTGGATAAGTATTATTTGGCTAAAGCTGAAAATTAGCTATAGCTAAAATCACATAAGGGACTAACAATTTAACAACAGAAGTAATTGGAGTAATCTCTGGCTCTGGCTCAGATGCTGGTATAGGTGTGTGTATGAGTTTCCTATCTAAAGCACACCTGGGTGGCCAAATGCCATCCTCTCCATTAGAAGTATCATATTACACTGCTCCAAGTAGAGCTAGCTGGCAACAGCTGGTTTTGGAAGGAAAACATTTACAAATGCTTTTAAAATCTTCTTGTGAATAGCAGATGTATGACTGGCAGATAGTGAAGACGACACACAAGGAAAAAGTAAACAGATATTGTTTAATTTCCTTTTCAGTAGAAGTGTGTCCTACATTGCAGCAGTTGGAAGTGAACTGCCAACTCAGCGGTATGTGTAGTCAAATGATCATCTGAAGTACAGCACGCCTGGCTATCCAGTACACAAGAAATATTCATGTTACCTCTCTCCTCTCATCTCTATCCTCAAAAGCCAAATGCACTGGCTCATGACACATTTCTCCATAGCTCCCTTGAGACCTTTACACATACAGAGGGTAGATTCACCTGGGGAAAGAGAAGGGTGATTAATGCATACTTTGCTTAGTGTGTAGTCAGATCCCTGGTGGAGACAGAGTGATTTGGGGTGTATATCCTACCTCATTCTTGTAGTTCAGGATGTGATGTCTCCTTTTTCTGCCATCATACGCCTGTGCCTATGCTTCTTTTATCATTTTATTTGACATTTTGATACAATTCTCTTGTTGATAACTATTTTTATTTGAGATCCATGGTTCTTATGGTTCTTTATGATCTTTTCTTTCATTGGCCCCAGATGAACAATTTGTCTGGCTTTTACTCTTTTTGTCTTTTTGTTATTCACAACACTTATTCTTGCTGCAGGCTACTCATTTATTAAAGGGCTATCATAGTTGTAGGGGAACTGTTAGGTCATGGCCTGAACTGATGACTGAGCACCTGCTGAAGGGTATGGCTGGCCCAGGAGGTGCACAGGTGCAAGCAATTCTCTTGTGCTTCCCACATGACTGGAAGGGGTGGACCCTGGGTCTTCCCCTCTCTGGGCTCATTTAAGGGCTAGTCTCGAAGAGAGGATTTCTTGGCTGAAGGCTACTTTCTGAGGAGGAGCGCTCTCTTACTGGAGATCCTTATCACCAGTTAGGTGAGTCAACTTTTTTTTCATATGTATGATTATTAGTACTCCAAATGATAGTTTGCCAGGTATCGTAACTTATCAGAAGCTGTTTCATTGCTTCTGAGGACTACTAATGGTGAAATCAAAGATCCAGCAAGGAATAGTGGCAGGCAGAGTTCCCCTTTTAGAGATGGAATGGAGAACTGGGTTTTTCCTTAAGACCATTCAAAGGATGGAGGAAGGATTGTCTCTGGAGTAATACTCATCAAGATGAATCTGTTGGGAAGGCCCAAAGCTGGGGTAAGGGAGAAACCAAGGTAGACTAGTGAAGAACAAGAATGGAAAATAAAAGGGAAGAGGGGATGAAGGGCCAGCTGAATGTGAAGGTCAGCAGCCTGACCACTACAGCCAGTCCTCTGTTTCTACATAAGTCTGATTTTTGACCACCTTCTGTGTGGCTGGCTTCTCGACAGGTGTAGTTGTGCATCCCACAGCACAGGATCAGGCCACTCATGCTGTTCATCAGGGTGCTGTATGTGTGTGCTGATAAAGATAATGCTTTCTGTTTGTATTAGCTGAAGCAGCTGTACAAATCTGTAGCATGAGCACATGCAGGAAATCATCTGGAGGAGGTGCTCAGCCTCACTACTGCCTGTACCCAGGGGCTGGGACTCTCAGCAGCCTCACATTTGTAGGAGGAAAACCCCAGCTCCCAGGGTCTTTCAAGTGTAGCTACTTCAGATACATACGCTTCAGACACATGAACACCATTAATTTTGATAATTCCTTATCAGCTGATAAATTAACTTCTGTCTCCCCTAGCATGTTTCTACTTGAACTCTAGGTGAGGAACTCAGTGATTTATGATCTTATTGCCCTGTCTGTGATCTCTAATACAGTTTTTCAAATCTAAATAACTTACTTTTCCATCTATTTTTGCCTTAAACCTCCTCATCTCTTTTCAAAGAAAATTAATGTGTAAGTAAGAAAATAAATACATTTACTAAGAAAAATAAAAAGAAGAGTCAAGGCTTCTAGGCTATACTCTGTGTGTACAATATTTTTCTAGGACAATCTTACTATTCATGAATATTTTATTCATTTCCTATTATCATTTGAATTAAGTTTCTTAGCATCTCTTAGGTGCTGTTGGGCTTTTGAACTGAACACTGCAATGCACAGGAAGAATGTGCTTTTTTGTAGACTGTTACTTAACTTTTGAGTAGCTGTTCAAAAGCCAAATTCTCTCTCTTTAGGAGCAATTATATGTAAGCTTCATTGGAAGTTGGTTAGAGTAGATTGCCTTTTATGGGAAAGCAATGTCTGAAGTGGTAAGTTAACATCTAACAAGATGAATCCTGGATACTGATCAGCCTTGGTGAATGCATTTATTTATAGGAATGGCATGGCCATAGTAATAAAAAAAATAACATGCAGAACTGGAGTGAAAAGGAAGTGTTCTGGACAGGTTCAGGAGAAATTTGGCTGTGATGAGAACTTCCTTGATTCTTGATTATCTAACCCAGATACCATTTTTTATATGGGGAAATGTAAGATGTTTTGGGGAATTCACAGGGAGATATGTGGGAGAGTGTCAAGTGAATTAAGTATGCCAGACTTCTGCATAAAGTTCTCAATCAGAAATCAAAAAAACATTTTCTGCCTGGAGCTAAACTGATAAACAGTGATTAGTTCCAGTCACTGGATGCAAAGTTAGTTTTACCAAGCTTGGACTATAAGATCCTGAAGGAATGAGACAGAAGGGCTGGAAACCCTGCTGGATCTGTGGGAGAATAAATAATTGTTATAATCTGGGGCTGCACACCAGGAATTTAATTGAACACATCAGCTTATCTCAGTAAGGATATTAAGAACCTGTAAGAAGATAATGCCTTTCAGATACACCTGTCAGAATTTCTAAAACACTAAGACTTCTCCTAGCTTTATGGAGGAAGGTATACATATATTTTCTGCTGACTTTTTAAATTGGTTTCAATGTTTCTGCTTTTTTATCTTAAATTCCCTATCAGTGAAGCTATCAAAGTCAGAATCAAAAGCAATTAGCTGAAATACTGCATTTCAGCATGATGGTAACTCATCTCCATATGCTTTGCAGGATGTTGATGTTGTGACGCGTTTTTTTAAAAACATTTTGGCTTAGTATAACACAAATTGTTTATTATGAGAGCTGTTCATAATTGATTTTTATATTCCTTGAAAAACTTGTTCTGTATGTGGTCACACTAAATATGATTGGAACAATAAAAAGGATAAAGAAGAGGAAGGTTGAGAATATGAAGGTGTATGGGAACTGTTGAATCACAGCCTGAACCTCTGATTGACCACCTGAGGCAAGCACTGAGTCAGCCATGGGAGCCCAGGTGAAGGCAATTCACCTGTGTGCTCGGAAGGGGTGGAGCCAGGCTCCACCTCTCCTAGACCCCATCTAAGGGCTGATTTCCACTAAGGAAGGATCTCTTCCTGGAGATCGCTCCTTCTGGAGTCTCGTGAGCCTACAACACCGGTGAGCACCTTTCCTCTCTGTTTAACTGTTCTTACTTGCCTAATTTCTCTATATACTGGTTAACTTAACAACCTGTTAACCTTACGACCTGTTAACTGTACAGAAGGCAATGCAAATGAGAGAATGTAAAGGGGGGAAGCAGCATGGAAGGGGTGAAGGAAAGCTAAAACTGAAGAAAAGGACAAGAAGAAAAAGATGATCTAGTTCTTCAGCAAGAGAAGGAAGAAGTGGTCCAAGCAGAGTCAGAGGGTTGAAATCAAGTCCAGGGAAAGTACATGGGAAAAGTCCAGAAAGAAAGGCAGAGAAAATTACCAAACATCTTATTTTAAACAACTTTTATATGAAAGCTGTAAGAGTAACATCTTGCACATATCCAGCTGAGTGATTGTAAAACCAAGAGGTATAGTTTGATAATGTGATATACCCTCTTTACTATAAATTGTATTTTCCTAAATGAATTCCTTGTTGAATACCATTGAGAAAAATACCTTATCTCTATTTTTAAAGTTTATAGTAGAAGTGGCAACAAAACTGCATTTTTTTCAGAGGTTTATTACCCTCAATTTTACATCTATTTCAGTCTAAATTGGTATAACTTCAAACTTAGCTCAAAGCTCTTAGTAGCAGATTGAAGAGCCCTCTGTCAAATTTCTGTCTCAGAGGTACTTAGGCTTAGATGAAATAATTTCTGTAATAAGAAAAATAGTTGAAGCTTTCCAAGTGTCATTATAAGGCAAGATGTTAGAACTATTTCATGACTCCCTTCTTACTTTCTCTTTCAGTCTGCCACAGTTTTTGTTAATACTCTTCTTCAGATAGGCATGATAAACTGCTAATGGACAGATGACAATCTCATGAAGTTTCTATCAACATTCCCCAATTTCTATACAGACAGAGCTAACCTTTTTCCTGAGGATTTAGATGCAGCCTAAATGATACTGGAGACAGTACTGGGTCTAGGGTTTGGGTTATAGCCAGGATGTCTGCAGCAATGACTGCAAGTATTGCAACTGACTGAGGAAAACCAAGGAACAGGTTGTTCATTTACATGTGTTCATTTACGTATGATCCTACCTTCCCAAATCCTTTACCTACACCTTTGTTTTCAAGTAGCAATGCTTGTTCTGGATGTACAACATCTATTGGGTCTTTGAATACATGCTTTTCCACTTTGGTGATCTGTTTTGTTGGTGTCAGTCTACCAAGTAGTCTACAGGATGGCATGGCTTTGATGCTGTACTCCCTTTGTCAAGAAACTCTTGATCTCAGAACTGATTAGTTAAATTAGTTTGATTATAACCTTTCTCAGCTGGTGCAAGTCTTCAACTGTTACTTTTATGTGAATTTATCTGGCTCAGTTTCAGCAGTTACATTTGTTCTGGTCAGACTTGAGTGACAGCATCTGAAAGATTTACAGTCTCCTACATAGCCTAGCAGCCTTTAAAATGGATACCCCAAATGTCATGTGACTCCTATCCTTGGGTTTTTCCTGAAGATTCAGAGACCTACTGAAAGTCCCTGTTCCTGTCTCAGAAACCTCATTGGCTATTAGTTCAAAGCTGCTTATATGGGCTTTCTGCCCAGTTTAGTCATCATTACTTTTGTGTCTTACTGAGTTAGCATTAAATTGATGTCACTGTACTCTAGGATTTTTGTCAAATGCAAAACAAAAATACAAAAGATTTCTTTTGTTAATCTGGCAGTTCTTTAATTTTGAGAGATTCTTTTGTTTTTCTGGAACATAAGTGTTTTATTAGTCTCCTTAGCCCCATTTGCCCTAGATGTGTGTGAATTCTCTACAGCTGCTAGGCTAATTCTTATTCCTAGTCAAGTGGATTAACAAAATTATTATCCTGCAGTCTGCATGCTTTCACATGCTGATACCCACCATTATCCTTTTTCTTCATTCTGAAATGTATCTGGTTGCAAAGAACTAGGTTTTTGTAGCAAGGTTATCATTTAAAACTCCCTTGTCATTCATCTTTATAGAAGAACCAGAGCCAATCTTTCAGCTGTGTTTCATAAGAGTGAGGATGGGAAATAGCTCAGATTTGTGAGCTAAACAGTAAAATACTTGTGGAAATGAAACTATATCCTTTTGCACAGCAACATACTATGGGGCAACTTTCAGGACTGAATAAGGAATAAGATGGTTTCAATAGTAAACTTTTCTGACACAGAATCCCACATCCTAGAAAGGGAACAAATGTGTTATTTCTTGGACTTGCACAACAGCAGGCTTTAGGCTTGTGCAGTTCCCAGGTGAATATGGGAGCTGTCTTTGTCCTTAGGAAGACTACGCTATCAGGTTCAGTGAAGCAGGTGTTTCAAGGCTAGCATAGGAAGAGTGGTAGAATGTGGATCAAGCTGCACTGCACTTTTAGCTGCCAACTTTCTCCCTGCCTGCAGGAGGGAAAATTAACTCTTGGTTGATTTTGGCTACAAGAGGGGGTCAGTGCAAATTGTTTGGAGTACAAATATCTGCTCGTTTCCAGCAGCAGAACAGAGAATGATTCTTACTGAAATATAAAAGGCAAACCTGAGGCTTTTGCATTCTGCTGTTAAATGAATAGAATACACAAGAGTATGCAAACTTTGAGCTTTTCTTTCCAACATCAGTGTTAATATTCTGAAATATTTTTAGGGAGAAATTATTGGTGCTTCTACTAATTTTCTAGTCATTTTTTTGTGTTTTTGACAACAGCAAATTAAGAAGTCAATTGTAAATGTAAGGCTCCTGACAACTGATACAGCTTATCTACACAGTAAGGTTCCCTTTAATGACCCTCACAGGCAGTTATAGAATGTAGTTGTATACATAGATGGAGAAATTAAGTACCAGATACATAAAGAGGGAGTGGAAAGCACTGTGCCCTGCAATCAAGCACTACCAGAGCTTAATTGGTGTAAAGTGCTCTTTTATATCAAGATATCATAAAGTAATTAGCATGATTTCTTTCTTTTCAAAATAGAAAGACCTGTGTGACTCTTACAGGAGCCCAGTCAAACAAATACCCTGTTTCACTTAGGAAGTGAAACAGGGTTTTCTTTAGCACTGTATATTAAACACGTCAATTTCAATTTAAATGAAAACTGGCTGTAACCCACATCTGATCCCGAACTTTAGGATGACACCCTAAGTCATTCAGCTTTGATAAATAAGTAGAGCAAAGAAAATTATTTTCCAGCAAAAACAGTCAATCAGGATCTGACAGCTAGAAGCATAGCTATCTTTTGCTTAGTGAGTAGCCCTAGATCACTTGATGAAGCTGATTAATGAACCATCTGGTGAGGTTATAAAAGAGCTCCACCCTCCCTTAAGGAAGCCTCTGCTCCTGGGATACCTAGAAGAAAGAAGCAGAGCTTGGGGAGAGGCCATAGGTGGTCTCTGGAAAATATGAAGGCAGAAGGCACTAAGGTGTGTTTATCATCTGTTTCACTATTAACATTTTCTCTCCTGAGTATAACAGTTCTCAGAAATTCTATGCAAAACGTGTGATGTTCTTTTATATCATCTATTTCTGAGGAAGTAACCTGTGAATCTACAGTTCCTCAAGTCTCATGCCATGCACTCCACCCATGCAAGTTTGTATGCTTGTTTTAAGGCTGAAACCGCTACTGATTAGTGGAGGTGGGAGGTGAGGAAATGGCAGCAAGATCTCATTTTTTGGTATGGCTCATAGTCTTTGAAAACTCTGCATCTTTTCATACTAACTTCTGGCTGGCATTTGCCTACAGTCTGACTCTCACCGGTGTCTTCTGTCTCATTAGACAGGGAGGATCCAAAAGGATCTCTGGCTTGAAGCTTAACCTTATTTGACTTCACTAGGAGAATGCCTTTGCTATTTAATTAGAAAGAACACTTGGTTTGGTTCTACTTCTGACAGCTGATTTGTTATGAGTAATGGGCCTCTTTCAGCTGGAGCCATTTACCTAAAATGAAGGTAGCTCTGGCAGTTTAAATCCTTATGTGGAAGCTGAATTAATTCAGCTGGGATTCAACTTAAAGTTAACAACACTGAGAGCAAAAATAAAGTTTAGTTTAGATCACTCTAAGAGAAACACTTGACCTTAGCCCTGAATAAAATACTATGTATAAACTGTACCAGTAACTCAGCAGCCTCAAGAGATCAAAGCCAAAAATACTGCAGCATTTGTCCAGTTGATCAACTTGTTCTTATTCAAAACTGCCCTGATCTGACATTAAAGCACAGAAATAACCATTTCCCAGTTCATTCATTCACAGTTACTTGGGGGAGTTAAGTAAACTTTGCAGTGTGTACTTGTAAACAACTTCCTTATGTCTAGAGCAATACATCCTAAATAAGTAATTGAAGATTATGTTCCATGTCTTGAAAATGTTATAGTTTTGCAGGAGCTGATCATCAATATCTTGATTTACTTTTCACGTTTGTCTCATTTGCTTAAGCAATGACCATTTTGGATCCAAATTGTGTTATTTCTGCTTAATTTCCTTCTCTTATGTCACTACTATTTTGGAAGTCTATTTAAAAATAATTCTGAACACAACTGTTTTGTTACCTATCAGGTTGTAGTATGTGTTGCTCTGTTTCTATTCTATATTTTTCTTGAATCATAGCAATGCATTATTAAAAGAGGAGGGCAGGACTGTCCTGTACAGTGGTGATTTTCCTTTCATTTCTCAGGTCAGAATTTCCTCCTCATCATTACTATCTTCCCTAAATGGATAGGTTTGTACAAGAAAAGTATGTGCTATGTGATGAGGAAGATGTGAGTTGGTACCCCTTGTCCTCCAAGAGCTGACCAGAAATGCACTTCACAGATGCTGAAGAAATAGCCCTTTCCCTATCCGAAATGAGAACAAGGGGTTGAAAGAGCACAGTGTTTAGAAATGGGCATGAATGCAGTACAACTTAAGTACAAGTTACTTGTTAGCGTGAGTGAAGGATGGATCTCATTGAAGTCTGTAGAGGCTATTGCATCTGGTATCTCAGTTTTTCTATGAAAATTATTGTAAGCCACCTAGTGTTATATCCAAGTGTTCAGACTTCACACACAAAAAAACCTGTGTTCCCAGCTGTTCTGAAGCTCAAAAATGTTGAGCTGCTCCTTTTGTAACAGTAACAGGACTTGAAAGACAATTTTAATTTTTGGTTCCAGTAACTTGATGATCAGCAATTTGAAGCTCTATTTGTGTATTTTTGTGTGAGTGACAGTGCAGAAAATGTTTCTATTGTTTTAATTCCAACAGCACCTGCTTATGTAATAAAGACATTCCAAAACACAGGCCTCGATTATATTAAGAATTGATGAAAACAATTTGGATTAAAAAGGATATGTGATGGATGGAGTACCATTTAGTAAGTGTTTATTCTGTAGAATTCTCCTACTATCATCATTATTAAAAGTTCACTTATGTTCAATGGAAGTAGTAGAATATATGCAATCCAATTATATGTAACAAAACACATACAACAATACTCCACTTTCCCTACACTCTTAGTAAATAGGTAAGCTGTAGACATAGAGAACCCAATTCACAGCAGGTTCCAGGAAGTGTACACATTTTTTTTTTTTAGCTTTTATCTGGAAGGTCAACTTTCTTGTAAAGGGTTTCAAGGACAGGTAAGTATGTGCATTACAGGCAGGATAGCCATACAGAGTGAGTGCAGTTAAATGACAGAACAATTACTAAGCAATTAGAAAGCCTGTTCTCTTATCTGAAGAATTTGTTTTGTAGAAAGCCACTTTGTTGACCTATCTCCTTCAGTCTTGCAGACTGAATTGTTAGGTGTGTATTTCTGCTTCTCAAAGGCATTGTTCAAACTGACTTTTTATTTTCCCCCTGTGATACTCCTCCTGTCTTACCCTGAGTTGCCCCTTCATCTTATTGATGGCTTTGAGATATTTCTTGCTTTGCATTCCTCATCTATCGCTAAAATCCATTTTCTTCTGTTTGTGGTTATAAGTAGCTCTCTTTTGTGCTGTTTCTTCTGCATTTCTGCCTTACTTCCACTCACTTTTCTATCATCTGGTGGCTTGTGGCCTGTTCTTGAATTAAAAAATGAAAGACTATTTTCATATCTATTAAGGCTTCTTTGTTTGGAATTTCTGGAATATCTTAACAGGAATTCAAGAATACACTGATGTAAGCTGTTAACGTACCTGAGGTCTCCTTCAGCTTCAGTTCAGCTGAGGCTTTCTGCAGCAATGCAGAGACTGTATGCTGAAATACAGAATGTGAAGTGGGGCAGTCCAGAGGAACCTGGAAACACAGTACTTGTCCCAGCTGTGAATAACTGAGGATGAGAAAGAAGTAGTGCTCACTACTTTACAGCATGGGTGCTTGTCTTGATTCCTTGCTCTGACTCTATATTGAAAGGTCATGCACTGTCATGTTCACATTTGTTGCAGAAATGTGGGATAACTGTGTGATACATGGATGGTACATCTGTTTGCGTTGAGTGTGCAGGGAAGAGTTCCCTTGTGTGTTCCTGCTATCTGCATATATATATATATATCTATGGGATATAGAGCCTGGGCAAACCTCCAAAGGCAGCCTTCCTTTAAAGAATGACATTGTAATTCCTATACCTGTTTCCTACACTGCTCAGAGACATCTCCCATGAGGTAGAAGATGATGCTAAATATGTCTTCCTCTGAGCAAGTCTAACTCTTTTTCACAGAATCACTAAGGTTGGAAAAGACCTATAAGATCATCCAGTCCAATCATCCACCTATCATCAATAGTACATGCTAAACCATATCCCTCAACACAACATCCAAATGTTCCTTGAACACCTCCAGGGTTGGTGACTCCACTACCTCCCTGGGCAACCCATTCCAGTGCCTGACCACTCTTTCAGAGAAGTAGTATTTCCTAATATCCAGCCTGAATCTTCCCTGGTGCAGCTTGAAACCATTCCCTCTAGTCCTATCACCAGTTACATGAGAGAAGAGGCTGACCCCCAGCTCACTACAACCTCCCTTCAAGTAGTTATAGAGAGCAATAAGGTCTCCCCTGAGCCTCCTCTTCTCCAGACTGAACAATCCAAGCTCCCTCAGCTGCTCCTCATAAGGCCTGTGCTCCAGACCCCTCACCAGCTTTATTGCCCTTCTCTGGACACACTCCAGGGCCTCAATGTCTTTCTTGCAGTGAGGGGCCCAGAACTGGACACAGTACTCAAGGTGCGGCCTCACCAGAGCTGAGTACAGGGGGACAGTTACTTCCTTGCTCCTGCTGGTCATACTACTTCTGATACAAGCCAGGATGCCATTGGCCTTCTTGGCCGCCCAGGCACACTGCTGGCTCATGTTTAGCCGAGCGTCAACCAACACCCCCAGGTCCATTTCCTCTACACAGTCTTCCAGCCGCTCTGCCTCAAGCCTGTAGCATTGCTTGGGGTTGCTGTGGCCAAAGTGTAGGACCCGACATTTGGTCTTATTGAACCTCATGCTGTTGGCTTCAGCCCAGCTATCCAGCCTGTCCAGATCCCTCTGTAGGGCCTTGCTACCCGCAGGCAGAGCGATGCTTCCAGCTGACTTGGTGTCATCTGCAAACTTACTGAGGGTGCAGTTTTCTGTTACAGGAGAGTAGCCTATCTGTTGGCATTGATGAGGACAGAATTTTATTTTCTTTTCAGAGCTTTTCTGGGAGCATGATGTTGTTGGATCCTGAGGGAACATTGAAAGGGAAGACTAAATTGCATCTTCAGAGGCAGCAGATTTCTGGGTGTTAGTCCCTACTCTTATTAAAATTTCTATCTTTAGGTAATGGCTAAGAAATTTCTTTTCCATGTGTTTTTTTGAGAATTAAAAGCCTTGGCTTTTGCTCATGCTTTTTTTCATACTTTTATAGCTAACTACATAGTTTTGAATCAGTCTGCATTCTGGCACCCAGAGGGAGAAAACATAAGTACATGAATCCAGTCTGTGAGTGCTTGTGGCAGAGTGATTGCTCTAACCTAGCATGCAGACTGGTGACATTCAGCCCCAATACAACAAAGGCATGGGCAGTTCTGAGCAATGATGGTTGCTAAAAACTGAGGCTGACTTTTAAAGATATATTTGGGTACAGTCCTCAGTGTACAGATGGCAGAGTTGTGGGACCATGGTTTAGCTTTCTCCTGTCTCCTTTCTGTGGATATTAGGGTGCAGGAGAGAACTGTTATATATGTAGTGGGTGAAAGTGCAGCCAGGGCTGAAGTTGGAAGGTGCCCAATTGTAACAGCTGGAAATGAAGCAGGAGGTCAGAGGGCTTTAGCTGTGACACTCTGCAGTCGATTTTAAGACCTTAATTTTTAACAGAATGCAAATCCCAGCATGCTTTAGTACTCAACTTATCTAATGACAGCTGTCTGAAGTGACAGCTTGTTCTGATCTGTTGTGACCCACAGGCTTCACCTGTATTTTCATGTAGGTGTTCAAAGCTGCTGTTCTGTGCCTGTGATGATGCAGTACTCCCTGCCTGCTCTGTTTCCCTTTTATAGTCTGTACTGCAGATAAGCATACAGTTGAGTGCTTGGTGGAAGCCCTCAGTTCTGAGGCTTTCAATATGCTTGCGTTGTAGGCAGTCAAGCAGTTGAAGTCTGTTAGTGTTGGCAGAGATTTTCCCTCCTGTTACACCAGGGCAGTGGAGAGTTCAAAAGCTGAGCCTCAGGCTCTGAGTAAAAGGGCTCATTTATCCTACAGCTGATCCTTCTTCTGTAGCACTGTCTGGTATAGTTATTGGTGAAGTCTATCACTTTCCATTGAGTGCAGTTGTGGGAAACACAAAGGCTGAGGAATATTTTCAGAGGTCAGTAGCAGTGAACTTTCTGTAAACCTGAGCTGTGTCTAAAGGAGCTATGCATGCTTCCAAGCTACTGACAAACCGCATGCTTGTTTTCCCTGTGGCTTTTGAAAATGTTGCTCTGACTCTTCCGTGCAGTTTTAGCTTATCTTCCTATAAATACTAGTACATGCCTAAGTTTGCTCATTGTAAAGTTTGTTCTTGGCGACTTGCTGTTCTCTCTCTTTCCATGAAAAATGAAAACTTACATATATGCGGTTTTGCACTACACTATATTAACAGCCCAGAATGCTTGCTGTCTGTTATGTGTCCTCACTGTGTTTTATTTGTCAGGACACAAATACATGTTTTTGGGAGAAGGAAGAAACTAAACAAAGGAAATCAAACTGAGCTGCCAAAGCTGTTTTTGCTGTCGTTAACAAAAGTTTATGGGAATGAGGTGGTTGGCAGAGCATAACAGGCTTGTTTGCAATGTCCATTCATACTGTTTCAAAAAAAAAAAAAAAATTGTCAGTAATCTGCCCTGTCCTTGAGTTGCAGTGGTAATCACAGTTTTATATATATAGCTAATTAAAATTCANTGTTGTCATTAATGATCTGTTCAGGCTGTATTAACCCTTTGTGAGACTGATCAATTACCTGATCAGGGCCAAGAACTGCATAAGACACCAATATGATGTGCAGGAAAATGGCAAAATGGCAAAATGGCAAAATGGCGTTTAATCACACGTGGCATCCGTTTAAGTACATTCTTGTTCTACTTCGTCTACACCCCCTAAAGGTGTCCAATTACTGAGCTCGGGGGAGCACTATCCCGTGACATCCCGAATAGCCTCGCTGTCGCCTAATACAACACCCTGTATAGGTAATGCAGTGTATTTTTTTAATTTGATGCAAGTCTCAATCTGCATGCGCATCCAAGCATTTATTGAAAACACTAAATTCTGATTTTATTGATAAGCTTTGATTAATAGGCCTATTGAAGAACTTAAGAGCTGTTAACAGAGTGCTGCTGAGTGATTTTAATAAAATACTAGTCAATTCAGGGAAAATACATAGGTACATTAAATAAGAAACTAAACCCATTTTCTCATTTGCAACTGATGATAACTTACTGTCGTATGTTGTCATTTTCCAGGAAAATATCCTAAAGGATAAAGAAGGGGAATTAATAAGTTTTGCAGGGGTATCTTGTTGAAGTCAGTGTCAAATGCTTCAAATTATGAAGCTTCAATTCAGTCCACTTTTTGAGTAAACCATTAAAAAAAAGAATAAGTCAATCTGTTGGAAGTCACATCCTTGAGAACAAAAAGAAAAGATGCTGCAGTGCAATAGGCACTGTTCTTTGTGTTGTACTAATTGAACAATCAAACAGAATGGGAAAGATGCAATTCTCATATTAGTGATGAATGGAGTGTAGGTCGTGAATACTTTCCTGTAAAATAAATGCAGTATTTCTTTGAACAGTCTGGAAAATCTATTATTTACGTACCACTGCTGTGCATTGTTATTGAATCTGATGCACCTCTGTTCTGAGGCATTCACCTTCACAAGAAAGACAGTAGGGGAAATTAAAATGTTACCATCTTCATAAGAAATGGTTCCCTACTTTACAGGTGAAATGCTGGAGAAAATAGAAGGGAGCTGATATGTACAGGGGACCACTGGTGGATTACACAGATGCTCAGGGTGGTGAGCAAACTCCAGGGAGGTGGAAGGTGGTGAGATGGAATAAGAGGTGTTACTGAGAATAAAAGAGAGAGAGGAGTTACTGTGAGGAGAGGAGAGCAAATTTGATCATGTATTTTAATGCAGTGAAATTTCACATCTTTTTCCTATGAAATGAAAGAGCAAAAACTCATTCTATTCTTGATTCACAGCACATTAAAAAGAAAAAAAGTAAGATTACATATCTCAAAGATAGTGAGCAGCTGTGCTCTTGGATTTTTCTAAAATGCTGAAAGTTACATTCAAATGGTCCTCTGTAGTCAAGTAATAGTTCTATTTGTATTAAACATAATGTTCCATTGATGGATGCTATTTAATTTTATGCCAATTTTTTTTTTGCAGACAAGATGAAGAGCCTAGGCATTCTTCTAAAGAGGAAAGAAAGGTGAAAAGACAATTCTAACAATGTGCGCATTCAGCTCTAAGAATAATTCATTACTCCCTTGCTGACAAAATAGAGAAATCTTAAAATACTTCCTGTCACAGTAAAAAAAAAAAAAAAAAAAAAAATCTTACTAAAGTAACAATCCTTAAAGACTTTGTTTTGATTGAATTTTTCATTATCTGATTATAGATGAAAATATTCAGTCTAATCCTAGGAATAGAGGAATATGGGAAGAAAAAGTCACTAAGATGTTCTCAGAGAAATCTCAAGGAGTTAGGTTTTTCTTCTTGTCATCACTTTTTTCTAATTCTTACCTTTCCTTGGTACCTATCTGACCTTACCCCATGTAAAAAGACCAGTGTAGCTTTTTTTTGAACATCTGCTCTTTGGAGAACAAAGTAGGCAAGGCCAGCCCCCTATTGAGGGAGAGAACCATGAGACTGGTGGGAGTGCCTTAGGGGTGAGTTGTGCACTAGGGCCTAACTTAGCTCATGAGGCTGCCCCAGTGCCTTGGATGCCAAGCTCTCTCTGAGTCAATTGATTTTTCAGTTTTTTTTTTTTTCAAGTTGGAGTATTTGTTGTCTAAACCATGCATTGATTGCAAATGGGTGTTTTATTTAGGCTGCTGAACTTGACTTTTTGTTTTGGTTATTTGTGCTCTGTCAGGTTCTCAAGGTGCAGACAGATCAACTTGGTTTCTAGAGATAAGATGCTATTCATTATTCCAAACCCCCACTTCCTCATCCTCTATCTCCAAGAGGAGAAAGAAACTACTCAGATTTTTTTATATTGACTTTTGTTCCTGTTGCTTATCTGCTGCTTACTTTTAGTTTGAGAAATGAATAAATATTGCTTATATGGAACTACTTCTTTTCACATATTTACAGAAATGAAAATTTAAATTTCTAGTTACTGCTCTCTTGAACTGCCACCTTTTATAGCTATAGGAAATGAGAACCTGTGAGACTAAATCTCCCCGGATAAGGATATGGAAGGTGAGAAGAGCAATTCTTTCCCATTTTCTACTTTTGCGTTTTGTGTCCCACTACTCTAGCTTGCTTAAACCACTGTTGTTTTCTTATTTTTCTGACTATACTACTGAAAATGCAAGCAGAGTAACAGTGGTTGAGATCAGCAAGGGCATAGCTCTGCTGACTTCTGAGCTAGGATTTCACCCCCAGAGACTACTAGAATTACAAGTCTTGCTGTTTTCCATGCAGGACATAATGCTTGTTTCAATTTGTTTTGAACAACAGGTCAACTAAAACAGTCTTCTACTGTGGAGATGGGGAAAGAGAGGGAGGTAAACAAACTTGGTGAGCATAGGTGAAGGTCTCGACAGAAGGCATAACAGGCTATGTGAACAGGAGGCAGATGATGTTACTGGCTTAGAAGATACCACAAATTCAGTGTTATAGCCTTGAAACAAACAGTACTTGCCCCCTTGCAACATCCACAGCGTGAAGTTCCTGCTGCTAAATACAGCTCATCCACAAAGAGAGATGGTTAGATGAAGAGATGGTTAGGTGCACACTGGGGAGAGATTTGAGTTACCATTTAAGAGAACGGCTAAGCAAGTAAAGTTTGACAAATATTATTGGATAAAGTAGCTTTGTAGAAAGTTTGAATTCTAACTTGAAGACTGAGATTTTCACCCTATCATAACAAAAAAAGCTTCTATAAATTACCAATAAATGAGATTGCAGAACAGAATCCAAATTGAAAACTTCATTGTATAAGCCACAGATGTACAAGGAGCATCAATGAATTCTTAGGTCTAATGCTCCACATTGTTGGCATATTGTATAATTTTATATATAGTGGATCTCTGATTTTCCTGTGTACCTTAGGATTCTACTTCAATATGAGTAAATAAAGCAAGGTAAATACAGTAGTCCCCTCCCAGATTATGTTACTCACATCACTAACTTACCTTTCTTACTCAGCTCAATGCAAGAGTGAAAACAATGTGAAGAAAAGGTCTCTAAATCCATACAATGTAATTTTAAAGGTGTTGTAAGATTATATAAAGATTATGTAAGGAATGAAATTAACCGGTGATTAAATCAAATTACATGTACCAAAAAAGTCNGACACAGTACTCAAGGTGCGGCCTCACCAGAGCTGAGTACAGGGGGACAGTTACTTCCTTGCTCCTGCTGGTCATACTACTTCTGATACAAGCCAGGATGCCATTGGCCTTCTTGGCCGCCCAGGCACACTGCTGGCTCATGTTTAGCCGAGCGTCAACCAACACCCCCAGGTCCATTTCCTCTACACAGTCTTCCAGCCGCTCTGCCTCAAGCCTGTAGCATTGCTTGGGGTTGCTGTGGCCAAAGTGTAGGACCCGACATTTGGTCTTATTGAACCTCATGCTGTTGGCTTCAGCCCAGCTATCCAGCCTGTCCAGATCCCTCTGTAGGGCCTTGCTACCCGCAGGCAGAGCGATGCTTCCAGCTGACTTGGTGTCATCTGCAAACTTACTGAGGGTGCAGTTTTCTGTTACAGGAGAGTAGCCTATCTGTTGGCATTGATGAGGACAGAATTTTATTTTCTTTTCAGAGCTTTTCTGGGAGCATGATGTTGTTGGATCCTGAGGGAACATTGAAAGGGAAGACTAAATTGCATCTTCAGAGGCAGCAGATTTCTGGGTGTTAGTCCCTACTCTTATTAAAATTTCTATCTTTAGGTAATGGCTAAGAAATTTCTTTTCCATGTGTTTTTTTGAGAATTAAAAGCCTTGGCTTTTGCTCATGCTTTTATTCATACTTTTATAGCTAACTACATAGTTTTGAATCAGTCTGCATTCTGGCACCCAGAGGGAGAAAACATAAGTACATGAATCCAGTCTGTGAGTGCTTGTGGCAGAGTGATTGCTCTAACCTAGCATGCAGACTGGTGACATTCAGCCCCAATACAACAAAGGCATGGGCAGTTCTGAGCAATGATGGTTGCTAAAAACTGAGGCTGACTTTTAAAGATATATTTGGGTACAGTCCTCAGTGTACAGATGGCAGAGTTGTGGGACCATGGTTTAGCTTTCTCCTGTCTCCTTTCTGTGGATATTAGGGTGCAGGAGAGAACTGTTATATATGTAGTGGGTGAAAGTGCAGCCAGGGCTGAAGTTGGAAGGTGCCCAATTGTAACAGCTGGAAATGAAGCAGGAGGTCAGAGGGCTTTAGCTGTGACACTCTGCAGTCGATTTTAAGACCTTAATTTTTAACAGAATGCAAATCCCAGCATGCTTTAGTACTCAACTTATCTAATGACAGCTGTCTGAAGTGACAGCTTGTTCTGATCTGTTGTGACCCACAGGCTTCACCTGTATTTTCATGTAGGTGTTCAAAGCTGCTGTTCTGTGCCTGTGATGATGCAGTACTCCCTGCCTGCTCTGTTTCCCTTTTATAGTCTGTACTGCAGATAAGCATACAGTTGAGTGCTTGGTGGAAGCCCTCAGTTCTGAGGCTTTCAATATGCTTGCGTTGTAGGCAGTCAAGCAGTTGAAGTCTGTTAGTGTTGGCAGAGATTTTCCCTCCTGTTACACCAGGGCAGTGGAGAGTTCAAAAGCTGAGCCTCAGGCTCTGAGTAAAAGGGCTCATTTATCCTACAGCTGATCCTTCTTCTGTAGCACTGTCTGGTATAGTTATTGGTGAAGTCTATCACTTTCCATTGAGTGCAGTTGTGGGAAACACAAAGGCTGAGGAATATTTTCAGAGGTCAGTAGCAGTGAACTTTCTGTAAACCTGAGCTGTGTCTAAAGGAGCTATGCATGCTTCCAAGCTACTGACAAACCGCATGCTTGTTTTCCCTGTGGCTGTTGAAAACGTTGCTCTGACTCTTCCGTGCAGTTTTAGCTTATCTTCCTATAAATACTAGTACATGCCTAAGTTTGCTCATTGTAAAGTTTGTTCTTGGCGACTTGCTGTTCTCTCTCTTTCCATGAAAAATGAAAACTTACATATATGCGGTTTTGCACTACACTATATTAACAGCCCAGAATGCTTGCTGTCTGTTATGTGTCCTCACTGTGTTTTATTTGTCAGGACACAAATACATGTTTTTGGGAGAAGGAAGAAACTAAACAAAGGAAATCAAACTGAGCTGCCAAAGCTGTTTTTGCTGTCGTTAACAAAAGTTTATGGGAATGAGGTGGTTGGCAGAGCATAACAGGCTTGTTTGCAATGTCCATTCATACTGTTTCAAAAAAAAAAAAAAAATGTCAGTAATCTGCCCTGTCCTTGAGTTGCAGTGGTAATCACAGTTTTATATATATAGCTAATTAAAATTCACTTGCAGGAGAATGTCACATTTTCGGAAAAGAAGGAAAATTCCCATTTGCAATTTTTATCTTGTTCGGGAGAAAAACTGGTATCCTAGCAAGCAGTATGTAACAGTACTTCTCAATCTGAAAATGTCAGGACTCATGGTGATGCTGAGCACCCCCCCTCTCATCTGTCCTCCGCCCCCCAAGGAAAAAAGTTTTCACAAACAAGATAAACCAAAGGAATGCTTTCTCACTAAGACCTCCAAGTGTGTCCATGTGAAGGTAGATGCTCGTAATGCAGGATTCTGCAACAACAACAGGAAAAATTAAGAGACATCAAGCAAGCAGTTGTTCAGTAACATCAAGACTAGGACAAACTGGTTAACAACTTGGCTTCTAAGTCAAGTCAGAAAAGAGCTCATGGCAGTAGTGCCATCAATATTGGTTAGAAAATTTCGGGGGTTATCTTAAAGATCCTAGCTCACATCAAAAGAGTAAGAAATGATGGTGGGATATTGTTCAAGTGGTCCCATACTTGCTGGGGGATAAAAGGGAAAGGAAGACTCCTGCAGGAGTGAGCAGGTTAGTAGTCTGCAGTTTAGAAGGAGAAACATTGTACTAGAACAATTAATGTAAAAACCTCACCATTTTTAAGAGAAAACTATAACAAAGATGCATTGTTTGAATGCAAAAAAATCAGATAGGAAGTAGGGTGCATGTTTTTCAAAGAGAGGCATTAACTCTTATAAAAGAGTCATGTAAGTCCTCTTTCACTAGAAACCTCCAAATAAAAATTAATTATATGAAGCAACAGAATAAAATTTAAGGAATTCCTAGGAATGGCTGTAATTTTTTTTCCTGGCACAAAGGTGGGGCTGATTAGTTGGTAGTTCCCTGGGTCATCCTTTCTACCCTCCTTAATAAATCAGTCTGACATTGCCTTTTTTTCTGGGCATAGGGACTTCACCTGATCTTTCAAATATCATTGGGAGTGGCTTGGCAACTACATCAGCCAACTATCTCAGGCCTCTGGGATGCATCTGATCAGGACATATAGACTTACAGACAAGGATTCTTCAGGTGGTTGTGAGCCTGATCTTTGCTTACAGCAGAAGTGACATTGCTCCCTTGATCTCCATCTTCCTACTCTCTGACCCATCTGCTCAAGGGGTACATGAAGAGCAGTTGCCAGTGAAGACTGAGGCAAAATTTGTTGAATACCTCAGCCTTCTCCTTGTCTGTTTACTTGAATCAGGTGGTGGAGCTGCCTCTTTAAATACTCTAACTGAAAATGTCATCTTTATGTTAAAATTCCTTTTAGAAGTACCAAGTCATTAATTGCTTTACTGCGTAACTTTCCTGTGTCACAGAGGACACTGTGACAGTTCCCTGTGAAAAGCAGCAGAACTTACAACATTTGTTCTTCTATCTAAAGAATCTGAGGATCACTGTAATGACTCTGACAGTTGGCACTGTCATGCTAAATGTGACAAATAACAAAATACGAGAAGAGCACAAGTGCTTGCTGGAGTCTGGGAGAGTATCATTGGTTTACAGTTCAGTTAATTCAAAAGCATTGCCTGAGGAATTCTTCCTTACATGCATTCAGAACCCATGCAAAATTTTAATGCTGACTGGTTCCTAGAGTGAGATGCTCACAGCCTATTGTAAAGTCTTTGAGGAATCACTTCCTCTTGTCCGTTTTGGAAGTGGTTTTTAAGATTTCACTTAATGGTCTCTAGTTTTGGTACTACTGATGGAGGCAGGGAACCATTTACCTTTCCTTTACATGTCAATGTGAAGATCAGTTTTGCCTTCCCTCTTAGTAGTCTTTATTTCAGACTAAGTTGTTTTAAATTATTCCTTGTGATATCTTGGGAAAGGTGATGACCAAGCTGTGGGGTGGTATTGCTCTCTACTCAGCAAAGAAAGGCTGATATAAGCAGACATTCCCCAGCGGTCATCAGCTGCCAATACTAGAACAGTTGTATTTTTCTGAAGCTTGATATAAGGTTTTCCCCAAGTCCATGAACTTCCTAGGTCTCTCACTGAGACCTATACAGTTCAAGACAGAGTTCCTCTGTGTTGATATTAAAATCTGAGTAATCTGAGGAACTGCTGAATCCTGTTTGCTAGTTTCACAGTGGTGATCTTTGCTCTAAAGCACCAGACGTCTCTATAAACAAAGTTTTGGTCATGATGAATTAAATCATGAGAGCTAGAATTCCACCTTGAGATAAAATGAAAAATCAAAAATAAACAAAACTATGCTTTACTCTATGCTTAGAAACAAGATGCCTTTTTGCATGTCCTAGTCAAAGTCTACATCTCCTTTTTTCCTCTTTCCTCCTCCTTAGAGGTACATTAGCTTGTCTATTCCTTCATTCTATTCAGTCTATAGATAGTGATAATATCTGGACTAAATCTTAAATTTCTTATACTCTAGTACATCGTTACTTGCTACAACAGATGTTTTTTCCTAAATATAGTTCTTTTGTGGCAGCCATAATAAAAGAATGGGGCTTCAGTTTGGATTTCTCTCTTCCAGTCCCTGCATAATGACTGTGAGCAGCTGAAACTAATGGTGAGTTTTGTAAACAAAGGGCATGCCAAATCTCTTGATCCATTACGCATTATGCTGCAGTAAGTGAAAAATGTGAAACGCTAAGACTGCTGAAATAAGCAGGAGCTTTCTGACAATCCTTTCACTTACAGCAACATAGAATTAGTTCTGTAATAGTACAATACACACAAATGTGATTATACTATCTCCTTTTTTGATTGGATGTTTGATTAAAAAGCACGTATTTTGGGGAATAATGAAGTTTGCCCTCATACTTTTTTCATTCTGCAAAAGCATGTGATTTTCTTCAGAGGAAAGGAGATGCAATTACTCTTTTTTGGCACAAGCTCTACTAGGAAGTATCATAAGACAAAATTGGATGATGACGGCAGGAGTGAGACTCAGCTGTTTGCTTCTAGGTCTCCAATTTAAATATGATTCGGGTCAGTACTTCCTGAAATTTCTTGCACATTGGTAGGTGTTTAGTGGTTACTCATGAAATGAGTTGACATTGCCCCTATTACATTAGGATTTTATTATCTTTAATTTTTTGAAACTAAAATGACATACTGCAGAAATACAAGCAACTGCTGGTATAACTTCTGCTACTTTTGGATGAGTGCCAACACTATCAAAGAAGCCATTTGCTCAAGCAAGCACTATCTACAAAGCTTGATCCTGCAGCCAAGTCCTAACAACCTTGCAGAGAAGGGAATTTTTCCTAATTGATTGGAAAATCAACTCCCAGTTGCAAGAAGAGGCATCAGTAGACAGGAAATTCCTTTCTGGAAATTGTGTAGTTAAGCTTGCTAGTTGCTGCCAGTGTTTTGTCAGGGTAGGTGCCTTCTGGACCACCATTCCATGTCATTCCGTATCAACCCTTTTAAGGATGCAGTACTTGTGAGTTCAAAGATCTGGATGATGTTTTCATAGTGTGCAGCATAGTTATTCTCAGAGTCCTCACTCCACACAGTGCTTTCAAGGCTTTAGGGTATCTGTCTGCTGGGTGTTTGTGCGAAGTTTCTTTCAAATTGTTTGTGTTCATCTGTCACGGTTTTGTGATTTTTGCCCTGCTCTGCAGCCCACGCACAGCTGCTGAGATGCGCCCTGGGCCGAACAGGTGAGCGCAGGGCAGGCCCTCGTCATGGCCACAGATATGCAGGTAGTGCGGAGGCAAGTGTTAACACTTTAACTCCCAATGCACTACATGGTGTTATGATGTGGAATACTGAAAACCAAAATCACAAAACCGTGACATCATCAAAGGCTGCTAAGGTGATGCTGTTTTAAATATAATTGTTTTGCTGGAAAATTTCAGTCCAGCTGTTCTCCCAGTATTATCTGTTTCTAATGATGTCTATATGAAGCTCTAATCTCTTGGAAACTGAAGAGCCCAGGTGATGGATGAATACAAACTGGTGGAACTAATATGGTGCATGCTAATCTTCTTGGCTCAAGTACTTCAATTTTTTGATGTATTGCATCCTCTGGCCATCATCTGTTAACTATCTATTTCTGCTAGCTATTTCAATTGTGAATTCTTCCAGGCATGAATGACTGCCCCATTTTTCATGCTCAGCACTTTTAAAAACATCTATAAAACATAATTGTCCTTGTGACTTCATTTCAGGGAAGTCTCGTGACAAAAGTGTAAGGAGGTTCTGCTCTAGCTTTGTGATCCAGCAGAGAGAAGCTCCCAACCCTCGCAGTTCTCTTCATCCTGGCATATTCCATTTATTCAGTCCTTAAGTAGATCAAATGACCTTTATCTAGCATGAATAAAGTAATTAAAATATGTAATGCAATCACTTTCAGCAATAAGTGTATAAAAAAGAAGGGCTATAGATATAAGAGAATCCTTTTCAACAACAAAGAATTAATGTCTAACATGGAATTTACTTGTTCCCAATCTGATTTAGTGAATGTTTTCTTTAAGGCCTTATTCAAATGCAATCTAGATTTATGGAGGTCTCCAGAGTTACTGTTACTTCCCACTGCAGTAACAGTGACTTACTGATATCTTAGTGATAGAATTTTTGATATTAAATAAAGGATTATCTCTTTAGAAATGTTCTGCTCAGGCAGTGTTGACAGAATACTGCTGATCTCCTCTAAAGTTTACCTAAAATAAAGGTCCAGACAGCAGCCCATGCGTGTTGATTTTTCTTTTCACTCACAAATTGGCAAATATTTGTTCCTTTATACGGTTGACTGCACAAGCAAGCTCAGTTACTAGCTTTGTGCTCGTTTCTCAGTTCACAGGTATAGAACTAAACTACAATGGATTCCCCAAAGGCAATCAGGATAACTTTAATGTTATTAGTACTAGGTTAACAGTGAGAATAGACATTAAGTTCTTATGTCTCTATGTCTGCATGCATGCACTGGGAGGAATAAGTCTTGTTCTCCAGTTTAACTTTATCTAAGATCAGAAAAACTCTGAACTATTTAATTAGTATGAACATGACAGAACCCTTCTTAATGAGAGGGGTGTAATACATGGCAAATGTCTTCATTTAAAAAAGATGGTTTATACTTTGAAAAAATATATAAGAACTTCAGAACCTGTGTAGCCCAGGTCCTGTGGTACAGGGTTTCAGTGGCTAGAGGAATGTACTTGTACTGGGGAACATCATTAGGCATGTATGCTTATGAAACAGTTTATATTTCCCAAGACAGTGACACAGTCTTTTGGTTTCAGATCCCTAAAGCCAAACCAAGTTAGAGACCTTAGTGTGAACTACTGAGGTAACAGCAGACAGTGCTAATTGCTTATAATCTAACAGTATTACAATGTTGGAAACTAAAGCAATCAGAGCAATTTACAGTGTCCTGTAACTTCCCTCTTTTTGTAATTAACTGAGTCAGACCACGGTGTGCAGGAGAGGTAGGAGGGATACATACATCCTGGTGAGCACTCTACACAGCTATGGAAGAGATCCGATCCAAACTTGACTTTTCCCACTCACAGTGAACCCTTTGACTAGGAATTTTCATGCTTCAAAATCCAGCAGCCTGGCACTGACAGAAACCGGAGCTGCTAAAGTGTCATTTATTTTGTGCAGGGCTTGCTATTAATGAGAAGCCACAGTTTTTGACAGGGAACACCTGATTTACCTTCATCAGCACAGCTCAGATTTACTTTATTCATGCTGCCAGGCTATTTGATCAAATTTGGGCAAGTGAAAGGAGAAGTGAGGGTGATGCACTAAAGAGCTCATGGCATCTTTTGAAGATCCTAGTGTTTTTTTCGGGGCAAAAGCTAGCTTTGAAAAAGGGGGCTGGTCTGTTTTGCCTGTGAAGTATCCTACAATGCTGTGTGTCCAGTGTCCCCAAGTGCTGCAGAGATGCTGATGAGGACAGGTCAGTGCTACTCAGCATGCCCAGAAGAGCAGCTTTGTTGCTGTCTTATGCTCCAACTGTGACATGCAGCCTGGGCCATTTGACAGAACTGCCATCCTGTGTGCCTTTGCCTCACCTGGGCAGCATGTGTGGTGGCCAGTAACCTGTTATGGCACACCTTGGCCTCAAGAGTGGTCTATTCTGTCCTCACATAACTGGTGGCTAAGTTACATACAAAGATGTCAAAGCTGATCAAAGATCAGGAGTTCAGACGTTACCACTACTCTGGAATGACTTTCATTCTTTCATTGAAAGATAGAGCATCAGTAAACAAATTATTGGGGGGAAAAAAAATACAAGAAGTCAGAAGACAGCAAACCAAGTGTTGTCCAATGTCTGTTTTTCTTGAGACTTTAAAATGTGCATTTTTTTCTAAATTTATATGCTTGTCAGTATCAGAATATTGCCCTGTAGTGTTCCAGACTGATTCAAATGTGTGAAAATTTAATCACTCTTCCACCCTGTTGTTGTCATTAATGATCTGTTCAGGCTGTATTAACCCTTTGTGAGACTGATCAATTACCTGATCAGGGCCAAGAACTGCATAAGACACCAATATGATGTGCAGGAAAATGGCAAAATGGCAAAATGGCAAAATGGCGTTTAATCACACGTGGCATCCGTTTAAGTACATTCTTGTTCTACTTCGTCTACACCCCCTAAAGGTGTCCAATTACTGAGCTCGGGGGAGCACTATCCCGTGACATCCCGAATAGCCTCGCTGTCGCCTAATACAACACCCTGTATAGGTAATGCAGTGTATTTTTTTAATTTGATGCAAGTCTCAATCTGCATGCGCATCCAAGCATTTATTGAAAACACTAAATTCTGATTTTATTGATAAGCTTTGATTAATAGGCCTATTGAAGAACTTAAGAGCTGTTAACAGAGTGCTGCTGAGTGATTTTAATAAAATACTAGTCAATTCAGGGAAAATACATAGGTACATTAAATAAGAAACTAAACCCATTTTCTCATTTGCAACTGATGATAACTTACTGTCGTATGTTGTCATTTTCCAGGAAAATATCCTAAAGGATAAAGAAGGGGAATTAATAAGTTTTGCAGGGGTATCTTGTTGAAGTCAGTGTCAAATGCTTCAAATTATGAAGCTTCAATTCAGTCCACTTTTTGAGTAAACCATTAAAAAAAAGAATAAGTCAATCTGTTGGAAGTCACATCCTTGAGAACAAAAAGAAAAGATGCTGCAGTGCAATAGGCACTGGTCTTTGTGTTGTACTAATTGAACAATCAAACAGAATGGGAAAGATGCAATTCTCATATTAGTGATGAATGGAGTGTAGGTCGTGAATACTTTCCTGTAAAATAAATGCAGTATTTCTTTGAACAGTCTGGAAAATCTATTATTTACGTACCACTGCTGTGCATTGTTATTGAATCTGATGCACCTCTGTTCTGAGGCATTCACCTTCACAAGAAAGACAGTAGGGGAAATTAAAATGTTACCATCTTCATAAGAAATGGTTCCCTACTTTACAGGTGAAATGCTGGAGAAAATAGAAGGGAGCTGATATGTACAGGGGACCACTGGTGGATTACACAGATGCTCAGGGTGGTGAGCAAACACCAGGGAGGTGGAAGGTGGTGAGATGGAATAAGAGGTGTTACTGAGAATAAAAGAGAGAGAGGAGTTACTGTGAGGAGAGGAGAGCAAATTTGATCATGTATTTTAATGCAGTGAAATTTCACATCTTTTTCCTATGAAATGAAAGAGCAAAAACTCATTCTAGTCTTGATTCACAGCACATTAAAAAGAAAAAAAGTAAGATTACATATCTCAAAGATAGTGAGCAGCTGTGCTCTTGGATTTTTCTAAAATGCTGAAAGTTACATTCAAATGGTCCTCTGTAGTCAAGTAATAGTTCTATTTGTATTAAACATAATGTTCCATTGATGGATGCTATTTAATTTTATGCCAATTTTTTTTTTGCAGACAAGATGAAGAGCCTAGGCATTCTTCTAAAGAGGAAAGAAAGGTGAAAAGACAATTCTAACAATGTGCGCATTCAGCTCTAAGAATAATTCATTACTCCCTTGCTGACAAAATAGAGAAATCTTAAAATACTTCCTGTCACATAAAAAAAAAAAAAAAAAAAAAAATCTTACTAAAGTAACAATCCTTAAAGACTTTGTTTTGATTGAATTTTTCATTATCTGATTATAGATGAAAATATTCAGTCTAATCCTAGGAATAGAGGAATATGGGAAGAAAAAGTCACTAAGATGTTCTCAGAGAAATCTCAAGGAGTTAGGTTTTTCTTCTTGTCATCACTTTTTTCTAATTCTTACCTTTCCTTGGTACCTATCTGACCTTACCCCATGTAAAAAGACCAGTGTAGCTTTTTTTTGAACATCTGCTCTTTGGAGAACAAAGTAGGCAAGGCCAGCCCCCTATTGAGGGAGAGAACCATGAGACTGGTGGGAGTGCCTTAGGGGTGAGTTGTGCACTAGGGCCTAACTTAGCTCATGAGGCTGCCCCAGTGCCTTGGATGCCAAGCTCTCTCTGAGTCAATTGATTTTTCAGTTTTTTTTTTTTTCAAGTTGGAGTATTTGTTGTCTAAACCATGCATTGATTGCAAATGGGTGTTTTATTTAGGCTGCTGAACTTGACTTTTTGTTTTGGTTATTTGTGCTCTGTCAGGTTCTCAAGGTGCAGACAGATCAACTTGGTTTCTAGAGATAAGATGCTATTCATTATTCCAAACCCCCACTTCCTCATCCTCTATCTCCAAGAGGAGAAAGAAACTACTCAGATTTTTTTATATTGACTTTTGTTCCTGTTGCTTATCTGCTGCTTACTTTTAGTTTGAGAAATGAATAAATATTGCTTATATGGAACTACTTCTTTTCACATATTTACAGAAATGAAAATTTAAATTTCTAGTTACTGCTCTCTTGAACTGCCACCTTTTATAGCTATAGGAAATGAGAACCTGTGAGACTAAATCTCCCCGGATAAGGATATGGAAGGTGAGAAGAGCAATTCTTTCCCATTTTCTACTTTTGCGTTTTGTGTCCCACTACTCTAGCTTGCTTAAACCACTGTTGTTTTCTTATTTTTCTGACTATACTACTGAAAATGCAAGCAGAGTAACAGTGGTTGAGATCAGCAAGGGCATAGCTCTGCTGACTTCTGAGCTAGGATTTCACCCCCAGAGACTACTAGAATTACAAGTCTTGCTGTTTTCCATGCAGGACATAATGCTTGTTTCAATTTGTTTTGAACAACAGGTCAACTAAAACAGTCTTCTACTGTGGAGATGGGGAAAGAGAGGGAGGTAAACAAACTTGGTGAGCATAGGTGAAGGTCTCGACAGAAGGCATAACAGGCTATGTGAACAGGAGGCAGATGATGTTACTGGCTTAGAAGATACCACAAATTCAGTGTTATAGCCTTGAAACAAACAGTACTTGCCCCCTTGCAACATCCACAGCGTGAAGTTCCTGCTGCTAAATACAGCTCATCCACAAAGAGAGATGGTTAGATGAAGAGATGGTTAGGTGCACACTGGGGAGAGATTTGAGTTACCATTTAAGAGAACGGCTAAGCAAGTAAAGTTTGACAAATATTATTGGATAAAGTAGCTTTGTAGAAAGTTTGAATTCTAACTTGAAGACTGAGATTTTCACCCTATCATAACAAAAAAAGCTTCTATAAATTACCAATAAATGAGATTGCAGAACAGAATCCAAATTGAAAACTTCATTGTATAAGCCACAGATGTACAAGGAGCATCAATGAATTCTTAGGTCTAATGCTCCACATTGTTGGCATATTGTATAATTTTATATATAGTGGATCTCTGATTTTCCTGTGTACCTTAGGATTCTACTTCAATATGAGTAAATAAAGCAAGGTAAATACAGTAGTCCCCTCCCAGATTATGTTACTCACATCACTAACTTACCTTTCTTACTCAGCTCAATGCAAGAGTGAAAACAATGTGAAGAAAAGGTCTCTAAATCCATACAATGTAATTTTAAAGGTGTTGTAAGATTATATAAAGATTATGTAAGGAATGAAATTAACCGGTGATTAAATCAAATTACATGTACCAAAAAAGTCTGTGAATTTTTAATAAGTTTATGAATATTTTCTTAGATTAAAGGCAATTATTATGTAGTGAGAGTTTTATTTTGTGAGTGCTGTTTCCTTCACTCATGAGTGATTATTATACAAATTTTTAATGTCAAGATAATCATATTTTTAAGAGAAGATGTATTGCCTTGTTTATATTTTTTATGGCTAAAGATTTTGTAATAAAGCTTTAAATATTTTAATTTCTGTAGCTGAATTTATTCACTAAACAATTTATAGTGGCAGTGAGGTGGCTGCTAATTAGAAAATACCTGGAAGTGCTCTTCTACCTCTTAGCTACTTATGGCTCTTTATTAATTGCAAAAAAATTGATCATGTACACAGAGAAATAACTTTCTTACTATGAGGTAAGAATTTTATATTGCCAGTAGTTTCGTTTTCATAGAAATTTTCCATAATTTACAATGTTTGGATGTCTTCTCTCTTAGAGGGAAAACTAATTCATAATTATGCGGATTTAGATGAGTTTGGCAGATCCAGAATCATGAGGGATGTTTTTAAGTGCAATTTTTTTTCCAGTGGGAATAACTTTTATAAGTTTGTAGACCTACGCATATTAATTCTATCACCTTTTCCTTTGGGAGAAAAGCAACATCGCTGAACTTGTGGAAAAATCATTAATTACTTTCAGAAATTTCTGAAGAACTTTTCATGTTACTTCAGTTTACTTACAGAATGTTCCTACATTGTAGCAGGATTTGTGCTGTGTATTTGTGATGTAAGTGTAAGATGACATGCAAGTATTATGTTCAGCACACAGTAACTTGTGTGCATGAATGTTGAAGTTAAAACATGAACCTTGTACTTGAAAACTGGTCTGCAGTTTGCACTATGTCTGTTGCAAGGAGTGGCTGCTGTTTTAATATGCACTTGCATATAGAAACGTGAGAATGTGAAGTCATAGTTAACTGAAAAGCAAAAAGGTGTGATAGTTGGAATTTAAGTGATTTTGGGGTGTTTGATCAAAATTTGAGAAATAGAGTCTTAAAATTCAGGTACAGAAGTTCAAGTGTAGGAGTGAATGTGTTCATGGTACAGAATACAGACAGATGTCATATCTGTAAGTGTAAATTAGGTAAAACTAAAAGAAAAAATACTTTTTGGCTGTTGACAGAGAGTTACTTGATTTGCTGTACAGTTATGATTGTACTTCTGTGCAATCAGGCTTTTGATCTTTCTTGAGTGACATGATGATCTACGACTTCCATACTTATTTTTCTTTTTAGGGATTGCATTTCACCTTCTTGGTGAGAAAGCTTCCAGGGGGAAAAGAAAATGTCCTGATTTCTTCTTAAGCAGTTAGTGTATTGATCCTTCCTGAGAGCCATCATGGAGAGTAATGCTGGAAAGGTGTTCTTTTATTACTTTATTACCCATCCTGATCTTCAGCCTGTCCTAGTTGAATTACAACAGACACTTCTTCACTGACTATTTTACCAAATAACAGCAAATAATTACAGGTTTTCTTGCAGAATTTACTCTTTAAGGAAACTACTGTTGTAGCCCCTGGCTTGAGGCTAGATAAATCAACATAATGAGCTTTATACACTGCTCTTTTCAGAAATCTTCCTTACTTTGGCAGTCAACAGCTTTTAATCTGAGTGTCATGAATTGCAGATTATGTGGACTATCTTCACCTTTACTAAATGGATATGGTATAAAGAGGGCCTGTGTTAAAAGAAGTAATTCAGTTCCACTATGGGGGGGAAAAAAGCCAAACAAGTAGAAGGAAGCAATTTGGCGTATAAATGCTTGGTAATCACTGGTATGTGAGTTTAAACATTGAAACTTTTGGTAAAACTTCAACACTGCCTGCACACTTGAGTGTAATCATAGCTTTGCCATTTGCTATTTTATTCTCTCAGGCACATAAACCCAGGAGACACTGCTAACTCGATTTAATACAGCACAATATTTCTGGCTGTAAGAAGCGCTAACTGGTCATATCAGCAGAGCTGTGGGGGGAAAAAAGAGAGGGATTGGAGCTCAAGTTCAGCTGTGTTTGGACTTCGCTTGGTTTTGCTCTGACCAGGAAGGCTGACAGCCCACAGAGAGATGTGTAACTCCGTCTAGAGTGTTGCATTTTCAGCCCTGTCCTTTGCAAGGGGGGACCAAAGTGCAAAGAACTCTGAGAGCACAGGTCCATGTACAAGCATACCACAGTGCTGTATAAAAACATAGATACATCCCAAAAGCATGACTGTGTACCCAGTGATTCTAGGAGATGGGGCAGAGAGGAGGCACCCACACTGCTGTGTATTCCAGAGCTCCATGGCTCAAGTTGGGCAGAGCATTTCTGTACCTCACTAAATTTTCAAATGATAGGTTATAAATGGAGGCACTTTCAAACGGAAGAGTAACACTGGGATGAGAGGTTTGCAAAGTTGTTAGTATTGCACTCCTCTACTAACTTTAAAGAGGTTGTATATATAACTGAACAAAATTTGACAGATTTGGCAGCTAATGAGAAGAGTTCTTTTCTTCAGACTCTTTCTTATCTCCGGGGTCTGGGATTCCTGATGGGCAGTTTCTGCAATAAAAACTGAAGCAAAAAAGGGGCAAGCTCCTCCTCCTCAGTGTTCTCCATTACCAGGACACCCACCTAACTCATCAGCAAGCCCACGTTTTCCCTAGTCTACAACATGGTTGTTGTATATGGATCCATTATGTGAGACATGGAAAACCTTTAACTGAATGATAACCCATGACATGAATATTTATGTGCATGTATATTTGATGGTTAAGTTCAGGCATAGTGGTCTAACCCCAGGTAAAATGAGACTGAAGAGAACACTTACTGAACAAGAGGACAGTGGAAGATGCTTTGCCTGAGAGGTCCACAGTTTCCTAAATAACCTGTGCTAAGTTATCATGAAAATTAATGATAATTTCTAATACAAGTATCTGAAGTACTATTTTTTCTACTATCTCACCATGTGCTTTTACAGACTCTTCATAATCAATGAAGGACTGCCTTTACTACCTTCTGGTATTTGATGATGAGTCTGAAGTTGGTTATGCCTGCCCTGTGGGTCAGTTGCATTAGTTTAAAAATTGAAACACGAATCTCCAAAGACTATACCAATTTGTATTCAACATGGTACATTTTTTTTAGCGGATGAACTGTTGCTGTTTAGACATGAAAAAACACTAAGCCGCTTTTGCCATTTGACGCAAAATTAATATATAATTTCTGGGAGACTAAACACTCATTTAGACGCTGCCTGTTCTTTTCCAGAACTGACTGGACTTACACAAACCTTGATATGCACCTT
The DNA here is from genome assembly GCA_016647715.1 of Pavo muticus. Lineage (NCBI taxonomy): Eukaryota > Metazoa > Chordata > Aves > Galliformes > Phasianidae > Pavo > Pavo muticus. The sequence continues at coordinate 1,609,295 of JACDJE010000039.1, read as the reverse complement.
TAGCTGAATAACAGGTCTTAATTTTTAAAAGGTTTTTTCATTAAATCATCCATGTGTTTTTGAAAACGCAACCACGTTATGCCTAATTATGTTTGTAGAATGTTATTTTTCTCTTTTAACAACTTTTAATAACATCTGGACATAGACAGCTAAATGGATAGGAGATTTGAGGGGTGAATTTCAATGCATGCATTCTTCCATTCATCATTTTCTATCAATTAATAGAGGCATCCAGCAACTTAGTATTCTGGAGCTCAGAACCACATCCGGTTCCCTCCCTTTTGATTTATGGAGAGTTCAAGCATTTACTGCAGCTTTGTGAATTTGATTTATGGAGTTGTGTATCTTTTTCTCATTGTACTTAATAACAGAATGTATGAAACCATGTTTGGATCTCACCTTAGTGTGTGAGGGGCCATTCTAGGTTACTTAATCCATCTTTAGTGAAGGCCAGCACTATATGCTTCATCTTCTCTTTTTACTTGTATCTGAATTACTTTTTGTTTTGTCTTAGTTTAATCCTTCTCTGCTTCTCATCTACTTGGCATAACTGTTGATCAACACAGTTCATTATTTGTAAAGATTTCTATTTCTCTTTTATTTCTTGAAATGTTTCCTTCACTTAGTTCAGTTTGTAGCCTTGCTTAAAGAATTAAAGTGGAAAGTGATAAACCAATTTGAGCAGAGTCAAGGAGGTTAAGCATTTTGAATTTTATTATTTGATTATATGCCCTTGCACTCATTGCTGTGCTTCACAAGAAAAATGTGTCTCTGATGATAGTATAGTTGGAAATGGGGGATTCATGAAACTAAATTAATTACTTTTCATAAACTAGCTGAGACTTTTTCACATTCAAAATTACCAAATGCTAATTCTGTAGGATATTTACACCTAAACTTCATTATTCTTGTAACAGAATTGTTCATACACTTTTTGGCATCTTTTCTGAAAGCATTCTGTGCCTCGCTTATGATGAAATTGCAATGAGATTTGTGTGGGTTAATCCTGTTTAAAACTCCCAGCCTTTCTACCATGCCAGAAAGTATTTCAGCATTCTCCTGGAGGACTGCCTCTACTAATTATGCAGTGTTCATAATGCCACTATTCAACAAATAAAAGTTAAAACATAAAGAAGCTAATTCTAGGGCTTCTGAAGTTTCTCCTTCTGTAATGTCTGTTTTCATATGTGGATTGAAATGACATAGATAAAAACAGGATACTTTGAAAAACACAAACTAGAGCACTTGAAAAGGTTTGGGAACATCCATTATGACCAAGTTCTAGGCTTTAAGTATTCACAGGTCAAAACAATTACTCTGGCTTTACAGCATGACTGTTCAGTGCCAACTACGTTTAGACTAAGTACAAATTTATGTACTGTTTAAAAGGCATTGTAATGGAAGATAGATTAATAAAATGACTGGGGAGACAACCATACGGCAAGATGAGAAAAATCGGTCGCCTTTTATTTTGTAAGGTTATATAGTTTTCAATTGGGCATTTAGAAATAAGAAAAACAGCAAACCGCTACTAATTGAACTTAGAGTTGGTTTTGCTGATGGAAATGATGTTTGTACCAAAAAGTTTTGGTTAAACCCTGAAACGGGTCATAGCAGGAGAAGTGATCTTTGGGAGGGGGGGAGGATCATATTCAGTGTTTGGAGGTTCAACAGATGCCATTCAGAAACACTTTGTGATGACAAAACAGCCACTTGTGTGATTCTGCAGTGATCTGAAGAGCCATCATGCATTAACTGTATTGAAAATAAGGCCTCACTCAAACCTGGAGAAGGACTCAGTAAATCTAGCCTTAGAGCCAGAAGTCTTGTGATTTTTTTTTAAAGAAAAGAAAAAAATCAGTTCAAGTATATGTGGTACAAAAAAATACATATTCCTTTATAGATTAGTTAAGGTGACTGCCTTTTTTATTGTATGTCTTTTTGCCTTGGAGCATGAAATCTGAATAACCTGGACTTATTTATGCTTTATCTCCATGTAATCCATACTTTTATAGCTGTCTGCCAGGCTCTTCAGCAGTTTTCTCAATTCTGTAGGTTATGGAAGCTGTCTTCAGTTCCTAAACTTCTGGGTAGTGCCTCTGCTGTTTTTTTTTTTCTTGATATGCAGAAAATGGTATGCCATAATCTATAAAGTTACTAAACACAGTTAATCTTTCTTCCTTTCCTAATAAATTTAATAAGGGCTGCTCCAAAGGTAATGCTTCCTGTTTTATTATGTTGGTCCACAACATCAGAGGCGGATATTGGTGGTGTGGCAGTAGAGGCTGAACCTTCCTGACAGTACCGTTAGCATTTTGTTGCTGTGTAACAGGGGGCAGCAGAGGGGCAGTCTGACAAAATGGCATCTATTGTGGAAGAGTGAATGGAGCAAAAGTGTCATTAAATGCCTCCATGTAGAGAAAATTGCACCTTTTGATGTTCATTGGTGCTTTCTGAATGTTGATGGGCACCAAAGAGTGGATGTGAGTGCAGTGAGGTGGTGGATGGTGCATTTGAGCAGTGACAGTGGGTCTGCTCCACTGGTGCAGATGCTTACAAGCATGGCATATAGGCTCTTGTTTGTAGCAGGAAAAACATGTAGTTAATAGTGGTGACTATGTTGAAAAATAGTGCTTTGTAGCTGAGAATTTGCTCTATCAAATAATGTTACTGCACTCTTTGTATCTATTGCAATTTCCATGGAAATAAACAGGAGGCATTATTTTTAGAGCAACCTACAAAGCTGTTTGTTGGTCTAGTAACAATTTGCTTAATGCTGACGCTTTCAGAAAACAGCCCTAATTGTGCAAGATGTCTTTCTATAAGTTGCAGTTAATACAGAGCTTGTTGCTCCTTAGGTTTATATAAAGTCATTTTTTCATGGTTGTTTGTCATTGTAATGCTCAAATCACAAGATCCTTTGAATCTTTGCAGTCAGGTTTCATTGTCACTACTCTGTAGAGTTTTGGTTCCATCAGTTAGCTCTGCCAGCTCACTGATCACATATTTGAATGCACTGGATGGTGTCAATGCTGACACAGTGCCCCTGAACAACAATTGGTTTTCCTCCAGTGTAGAAACTGCTCAAGTGCCTGCTTTTGTACTCCTTTCATTGGAAGTGTAACTCTCTTGCAGTACCTGCTTGACTGTAGCTTGTTGGAGCTGCTGCCAGCATCTATAACAGCAAATATAGCTTGAGGATGCAGGCAAAGATGGAAATGTCTAATGTCACAAAAAANCCCTATTAAAGAAACTTAAGTAATTATTTTAGCCATGAGCCTATTCCCTCAAACAGTCTATCCAGCCACTTCTTAAAAGGATCAGTTTCTCTTCTTATCTTCCGCGTATGTTCTTGCATCCATCGCAGCCTCCTGTGTATAGATTCATTGTGGTCACTCAGGCTGAAGCAGCACATCCCTTTAACATCCTAACATCCATGGCCATAAACTAACAAAGAAAATCTATAACAGCTTAAGTATTGCTAAATACATTCAGTAAGGCACAAAATACATAATATAAGGCAGATAAAGACTAAAAATACCAAAACTATAGTTTTAAGTATCTGTGTGAACAATAATGTAATTTTCACCAAATAGTACCAGAAGCCGGTCACGGAATAGGTCTCTTGGTTGTTTATGTTCCAGCTTCGGCTTTTCTTTTTCCAGCAGCGAATTCTGCAGAGAAAGTGTTGTTTTTGAGATCTGGCCTAACTTTTCGAGATGGAACCCATACAGTTTTGCCTGTCTCTTCATGTTTCGCTGTGGCGTATCCTCTACCCCATACTAATATCCTCCAGCCTGTCTCCACAGGGATCCTGTCCCTGTAACCCTCTCCTTCCCCAAGGACGCGTATCTTGTCCTTAAGGAGGCGACTGGCATGCTCTATGATTGCTTGCCCCTGAGAGTTGCCTGGGATACCTGAGATGTGAGATACACCCCATAGTGCTAGCTACTCTTGAGTTGAGCGTTAGATGAAACAGGACCCATTATCGGTTTTAATTTGTTTAGGTAAGCCCATTACCGCAATGGCAGCAGTCCAATGGTATTGTGCAGCAGATGAGTTAGTCTTGGCATGCTGCGTAGCTACAATGACAGTAGAGGAAGTGTCCACTGTAACTGCAAGCCAAGGACGAGGGGATAGACGTGGTTCCCATGTGAAGTCCATTTGCCAAATCTGTAGTGATCCAAGACCACGAGAATTAACTCCAGCCCCTATTACTGGTGTGGAATTGCAATGGGGACATGCCTGGACGGCATCACGTGCTACAGATAAAGGAATAGAGCATGTCCTGGCTAGCGCACGGGCACCTATATGAAGAGAAGAATGAAGGTCATGGGCTTCTCTGACTGCGAAAACAAGCGTACGGGCGGCTTCGTCTGCAACAGCATTTCCTGTTGTAAAGAAACCTGGCACCTCAGAATGACTGCGAACATGTAGGATGGCNAAAAAAAAAAACCACCAAAAAAAGAGATCACTTTTACTTGGCTAAGAATGTCTAAACTTCTTCATGCTTGGTATTGCAAGATCTGTTTGGTTCTTGATATGAAGATCAATTTATAATCTTTTAATATTAATGTCACTATTTTATACATTTAAGACTTAGATGACCTGACCTTTTCAGGATAGCTGGTCTTTTAATCAAAATTATATTCATCTCCTCACATTCAGCATTTCCATATTAATCTTAATCTTTTCTGCTGCTTCTGGAACCTGCAAGGAGTTTGTTATGCATTTGAGAGCACAGAGGAGTACTTGACATGAACACAGTAGTGCTCTGGTGGAAATCAGCTATTTTAAAAATCACCTCTTAGCATAACTTAATTTCATGCTTCTTTAACTCCCTACTCTCAAACCTGGTTAATATCTGTATTTTAAGCTTGCTCACATTTTTCTTCCAAATACATTTCTGCCAAATAGTACTTATTCCATTAAAATAATAACATATGATATAATCATTGCTTCTGAGAGGCAGCAGGGAAGATTGGCTTCCTGAAAGTGGCTATTATTACCATAAGATTTGGATAAATTAGCATACATGGCTAGCTCAAATTTCAAAGATCCAGGAAATGTTGCTCAAATGATATGGATTTTACTGTCTTAGTTAGCACCCCACAGCCAGTTCTCACAGAGGAGTGGAAGACTGGGGCAAGCATTTCACTAGCGTTCCTAGCCATGAACTTCAAGTTACAAGAGACCTGCAGTTTGTCTTTAAGAATTTGTTTGGACCTAAGCTGGTATCTGTGCATCTAATTGGCCATACATTTTTCTGTCATACCCTCATTTCTTTTAAGACATAAAATTCTGTGCATCTGTGCAACCTATGGCAATCTGTTACAAAGTTTACAACCCCATGATGTGAAAAAAAAATTCCTTTTGTTTTCTACTGATTATTGATCACTGAAGGCTTCTAATGTCTGTGCTTGGAAGCTGAAGAGGCATTTTATATTCACCATCTCCAAACTGCCTGTGATTTCATGAGCTCCTGTCAAAGATTTCTTTCATTGCTCTTTTCAGAGACTTGGAACTGCTCTTGAGCTCATTGACTTCAATGAAAAATGTAATAATTTACATTGTAGGGGTACAAGGGAGTGGCAGACTTTAGCTGTAACTTCTACCTTGAAAATATCATGTCAGTCAAGCCAGTTTGGTTTAGACAGAAATATTTTGTAAATAACAGTATGAATGTGTGCTAGCACTTTGAGTTTCATACACAGAATGTGTACTTCAGTAGATACAGGGTCATTATCCAGAAAATCCGGACGTACTTCTAGACTTCCAGATATTAAGATATGCCTAAAATTGTCCTGATTAGAAGTGTTGTAATTAGAGGTTGACTGGGTGAAGTTAATTCATTACTTCGCTTTGGCTCATCGTAGAAAGCTGTTAGAAAATTAGCTTTTAAAATCTGTGTGCTTTCTGGATGGGGAAGTGTTTCACACATTCTTGATATATTTCTATTCCTAAATTTATTATTTCATATTTACTGCAACAAATTTTGCCATAGTGAAGCAGCTGTTGAAACTGTAATTGACCATACAGTTCAGAAGCATTTAAAATTGCTTATATTAACAGTGTGTTAACAGTGTGTATGCTGTATATCTTAATAAATAGGAAAACAGTGTGATAGTTCTAGTATTTTTATTATATTTTCAATGTAGTGAATTTGAAATTGTTATACATACAGACAAAAACACAGATGGTATATGAGCCATGAGTCCACACTTGATTCGTTCATGGGTATAACCACTGGGATTCTCTCTTCTTGTTTCTCTCTGATTTCAAACAGAGCCTGGAGTGAAGGATATATCCCCGTAGGTATCTGCAGTATGTGATATCTAGCATCTGTTCAGTGTATTCCATTAGTCTCTCTCTTCCCTGAAGACTGTTATCTTTGAAAGTTAATGCTGTCAGACACTTGTGTTTTTTTTCCCAATAAGTTCAACTCTTTGTTCTGCATTACAGAAGTGAATTAGAGTGAACTGTGTTTTCCCCTACAGGATATTTTCTGTCCCCCCTGTCCAAACTAACTTTCATAACCCTTCATGTTTAACTCAGAATTGTTTTTGGATTTTAGTTTACTTTTCTTTTATTTTATCTAAGTACAGTCAGTAAGATATCTGATCTGGAGAGCATCTGACCTGTTATGAGTTTAATTATTAGTTGATAATGCTTTAACTTCTTTCTGGATACAATTCTGGAGGGATTTTAAATCTTCTAACAGTTTCTCCTCAAGGCATGTCTTTATAAATGATAGATACAGTTGTTTTATTCCATTTTCTTTAGTAACACATCCCCAAATTATTGAATTACATCAAATTCAGAGTATTTTGATTTGATTTTAATTTTTTCATTTGTATCATGAGTCCTACTTTGCTGTCTTTCACTGCTGCTCCAAACACTGGGTGCTCTTTCAACACAGATTTCTGAAAGGCTTAATTTATTAATTTGGTTAATTTGCTTACTACATTGACATCCATGCTAGTTGTCTTCACTTATCTAGTGTATATTCTCTGAATCATATTTTGAGTACCTACTCAAAGCTGCAGCAGTGATAGCACCACAGTGATGGATGAAATTTTGTTTTTCTCTTACTTAAATGATTTGTTTAGTGTGAACATTCTTGGGAGCTCGACCAATAGAACTCCAGAATGTCAGTCTTTTCTAAATAGTTACGTGTTATACTGCAGAACATTTAGACTTCTGTCATTTTTTTGCTGTTATTTTGGCAAAAACTTATTGAATCCACTGGAATTTTAAAAGGAGAGGCAAGCATGCAGAAAAGATGATTATAGTGGCTCTAATCTTTCTCTGAAGGGTATCTTTTATACTTTAAATGCCCTCAGTCTGCCTTCCTTAGGCTTTTAATTTTTAAACTAACATATCTTTTTCCATGTGATTTGTTAAATATAACATTTCTAAGAATTGTAATATGAGAGAATATCTTAATTTTACCCCAAAGTTATATGTACTAGTACCTTTTTTCTTCTGATCCAGTCATCTATCTTCATGATGACTTTCATGTGTGTTGAGATGACTTGAGCTGCTGTGCACTACTTCTAACCACTAATCCAAAGCCAGGAACTTTGAAACAGTTTGCAGCTTAGTTCAAATAAATATTAAGTATTCCTTTATAATCTTTCTTGTAGTCCTGCACCTGCTGAGTTGCAGTAAGCAAGCATATTTTACAAAATTCTATTTATAGTCCATTTGTGATTTGGAATTTTCCACCTAATATGATACAGTTTTGAAACAAAGATGCAGGTCTACATTGTATATGACTATGGTAATTTCCAGATTATTGAGATTTCAAATTGTAATTGTTTCTAGGGAAGAGAGGAAGAAAAATAAAAGAAGGGTATGTTTGGGTTTGTTTGCTGGTTCAGATCCTCCAGAATTGTTTGCTTTGGACACAATCAAAACAACTGTAGTGTACACATACCATTTATCTTCCAGTGAAAATTTTCAACATTTTTCATTTTTGATAGAAAATGGAAAAATATCTTCATTGAACAGTCTTAAAAATGTGGTACATCTTTAACAGATGCAAACCTGCTTGACTCTGATCTTTTCTGTGTCTGAAAACCAGGTAGTAAAGTTCATAGCACGTTCTGGGGCCTCAAAGTATGAGTATAACAGAACGTAGATACTGTTGTCATAATGATCGTAGTTATGTTGATGGGAACTTATTGTGAAACAAGACCAAAGAAGGAGTTTTAGCTCAGATATTTTGGCAGGAATTTCAGTACTGAAAATGAAGCAATTAAGTCTTCAGACATATTCTCTTCTTTTGCCTCTACAACCTGTACTTTATCTCCCCTCTTCTCTCTCTCGTAATAAATCTCCAGAACTCTTCTTTGCTATTTGTTACAATTTAAGGTCATTTTAATGAATGTGTTCTTCATTAGGAAAGAAAAGACAATCAAAGTGCGCAAAATCCAGAAAACAGCCCCAGAGAAGTGTTGTTCTAGCTGTTATATAACCCATTTAGCCAAAACTTACTAGCTTTCTCATTCTCAGTATCTCACTGTGCAAAGGGAGCAAGAAAGAAAGGTTTATAGAAAGGTATATTCTGTTTCTCCTGAATGTTTTCGCCATTCAGGAGTTTATCTGTGCTAGATAAAAACATAAGATGGTTTCAGATACCTCTGGATTTTTGAAGGGAAGAACTTACTCCATATTGATGGGCCAAACACTAAAGTTTAAAGGGACTCATGGCTGAAGTAGTGGAAGAATGTACTGCAGAGGACACATAGCTTTATTTATGATCTATTTTTTGTAGTTTCTAGATTACCCTCTATACTTATAATAATTTCTTTTTCAATCATACTTCCACTACTGTTCATGAGCACACAGCTAAGTAATTGCAAACTAAAATCCTGAAGTCCTTCCCTCAGGATTGGCTACCAAGAATTTCAGTTCTCGCTTCCAGTCGCTTGCTGCTTAGTAGTATAATCTACTACTGCTCACCATCATTTAAACAAGAAATAATGCTTCCAAGACATTTGTGAAATAAGAAATCCAAATTTCTAGACTTAAAAATGACTTAAATATGGATTATAGCAGGGTTTCACTAGAGCAAAGATAAGATGCATTTATTTTGCTGATGCACATGGTGAGCAATTGTTAAATTATGATTAAGCCCACCATTGCCATTTTTGGATGATTGTATGCTATCACACCCTGAGAAGGCTTTGCATAACAAACACCTGTGTGAAATGACAAGGTGTTTTTCCATGTCTCGTGTGGAATGAACTCATCAAGCACTCCTGCTAAAGATGAGCTGTATCAGCACAGCTTGAGGTATCTGTGGCTCCTAGAAATTATATCTGCTGATAAATAATATGATTATAAACCAGAAAGTCCTGAACTATAAAATTAAGTCATTAATACATGGAGAAATTTACCCTTGTACAGCTACAGCATCTCACTAAGAATTCATATCCAAATAATGTATCTGGGCATGGTTCCAGAATTCTATGATTAAATATTTTCCAAAGAATTTGATTCTTTAAGATGTTCCTTCAAATTCTTGTATATATAATTTAAAAAAAAACTCTCTTGGCTTCATCTCTTTTGCATTCTGTAGGATATCTGTACAAAAGCAGAACAATACAGATGGCATCTGCTATTTGCATAAGAGGTATTTAATTACTTTAGACTTCTAAATGTTTGATATTTGTATTAAAATGCAAAATCTTGAAGTCCTTAAAAGAATGTTTTTTTCTCTATTGTAAATGACTGCTGTCACACTCATTTTTTTATTCCCATTTTTATTCCGTTATCTCTGCTAAAGAAGTGTCCCATCAAATTTTGTCTTATTAAAAAAAACCTGTGGATGCTGCATTAACAATCTGTATGTTGAAGAAGTGAGAAGAATAAGCCACTTTAAAAAATTATCAATTTCTTCTTCATCCTTACAGTTTCAAACACTAGGGTCAAAATTAGGTCATTATCAGACTGTCATCCAGATTTGGTAGGACAGTGAGTGGTCACAGCATCAATCCTGTATATACTTATTTATGTTTTAGTAGATGCTGTTTCTTAAATGTCAATGTATGGGAAGAACTTCACATAAAAACATTTTTCCAGTTTTAAAAAGCAGTTCCATTAATAGATTGGATTTTGTTTTCCATGTCAGATTCTGAGACACTCTTTTTTTATGTACTGTAATCCAATAGCATAACCATTATTAGCATCTTGCTTGGCTTTCTGAAGTTAATAGGTTTCTTTTCATTGCACTCAGCTAGGATTTTATAGATGCTTATAAAGGGACTGGTAAGAACTAAAACACTAACTCTACATGTCTTGTCATTACTTTCCTAAAAATATTTGCATTTTTACACAGAAATCTTATGATCCTTGATAAAAAATTTTTTTTCAACCACCATGCCATCTAAAATACACATTTTGCTTTTTTCCACGTGTATTCATTAGTTTAATTTATGAATTTTTCTCATGGGAAATATGGGAATTTCTTTTGCACACTCTAAAGGGGAGAATAATGAGAGTTATTCTTAAGATCTTGTTTGGTTCTTAAATTTCAACGAACTTCAAAGCCAAGAGATGTAATTCACATGAATTGTAATAGTCATAACATAATAATAAAAAGATATTTGTATGAAATTAAAGATTAGATTTACAGAAAGTCTATTAAATGACTGGCTCAAAACTTCGTCACATGGAATGTTTCCAAAAAGTTTTCAGTCCTCGTATGGCCTTCTGAAAACTGGATGAGTATATTAGAATAGATAATATTAATTACTCAGTGGAAGATGTAGCTTGTGAATATCAACTGAATACTTCAACACCTTTGAATTTCATTTTACTTTATGGCAAATACATTAGAAAAATGAAAGTTTTTACTGTCTTTAACATCTGTGTTGTTTTCACTCATGCTAATCTAGTACAGCATGGCTTTCACAGGACTGTCCAGTAGATGATGACTTTCAGAACTGAGCAAGAAAAGATTGATTTTAAGAGAGGAAAGAATGTAAAAAAGGAGCTGCTTTTATTTTTAGTTTATGTCAGAACTGAAATGATAATTCTGGTAGAAATGACACTTTCCTTCAGCTTTTTGACTCTCAAAGTAGACCTAAACCCCCAAATCATGGTATTCTACGTATTTGCCTCATTCTGTGATCTCAGGCTATCTGTGAACTTTGATGCTAAGCAGGATCTGTGCACGATCAACAAGATTTCTGCCAATGTTACTGAATTACTGTCAGGAAAATGCGACAACGTTTCAGAGTGGAATATAATTGCTTTCTTTTTGTTTTGGTCCCAGTTATGCAATTCTACCATAAAAAAACGTATCATAATACAGAGAGAAAAGGACATTAATTTAAAGTCAGCAGATTAGATCCTGAAAGCATTGTATGTATGTCTGCTGGATCAGAAAATACCCTGGTTTTAACTGCTTTATGATTTTGGTTCTTCAAATTATATAAATTATAACAGTCAGATTAACTCCTTATTTTTGAGCATCTTAGAATGTGCGTATCTTGAAAAAGTAGGAGTCTGTAGTCAAAATACCTTTGATGTGAGAACACATTCAACCTATTATCCTCCTTGTGCTGTGTTTCTATCAAGACTAGCAGTATCCTAAGCCCATTAATATATTAGACATTTTTTACAGCACATGGTCACGTATGGATATTGAATCAAGAATTGGAGCAACAGTAGATGAAAAAATATTTTATATAGTTATCAAAGTCAGAACAACATGATAATTCAGATTCAGTAGCCGTGTGTTAGATGTTGACATGCGGAGCATTTTCTCTTCCATCAAAAAAGCATTTGGGCACTGCATGAATGCAGTGCTCTCCAGACCTACCATTAATCTTCTGCATTCTTACACCTCCAAGGTGGCAACTTCAGTCATTTTCTGAATCAAAACTAGATGAATTAAAGGAAGTGCAATGCTTTTGTACTGAGGCAACATGTTAAGGTATTCATTTTACTTGCTCTATGTGAATTTCAGTAAAATTTCATGGCATACTGCAAAAAAAAAAAAAAAAAAACCACAGCCTTTTTAATCTCTTCATTGGTCTCACTGTATTATTTACAGAAGAGAAAAAAGTTTGTGGATTGTAAATGGTAGGTAAAAATATTATATAAACATACTTAAAATTATAAGCAATTGATTATCCACCAGTTTCTTCATACATCATTCTCTAGTGCATTTTCTAAAATCTAGTGTATTTTCTTCAAAGCTCACCTTTCTACTTCTAATGAGAATGGGTTTTATTGTACAATAAGCTGAATTTTATTTATTATTTTATTGTTTCTACTGCTTTTTAAAAGATAGAATAGATTGCCTCACCCTTCTTCCTACCTTCCAGAAATGTGCCTCTACCTTTGATCTGTATTTGAAGAATTTATTTTTGTTAAAAACTTCTATTTCACTTCTCTTTCAGACAAATCCTATTTTTATTCATTCCATCTGCTGAACTTGGTGGGGAAATCCACAAAATGAAAGCCTTGGAAATATCATAATCTTCCTAGAGGGGTTAAATAAATGGTGCATTAGATAAACAAAGTTTCTTTTAATTTCCTTATTATTGGAAGTGAATTGTGATTTGAGCTGATTACATGAAGTGTAGTCCTGACAGTATTATTAAATTTCATTAATGCCACTCTTTGTATGAAAATTTCTCAGCAGGTATTAAAAGGCTGTTGTCAACAGCTCTAAAAAAAAAAAAGAGCCTGAAATGCAAATGTGGATGTTAAAATGAGTCTGGCAGAAGTGAAAAATTTCATGGACTAGGTGTTGTTTTAGCAAATCACATTAAACTGATCTGCACATGATTTTATACACAACAGTAGCCAGTCTATATGTGCTGACTGAGGTAAAATCAGTAATGTTTAGAATCTAAATTAAAATCAAGGTGACATTTTATTGCATTGCCTTTAAGTTTTTGACAGTGTCAGTGCAGAGAGAAGATTAATTTTTGTGTGTAGTGTTTGGAGAGCATGTTCTTTCAATCAGAGAATATATTGTGAATGCAGTGATCAAGGAAGTGAAGTTTTTTTGTTATAATAGTGACTCAGAAGAAAGTTGGAAAAGATTACTGATTTCTTCTAAACAGGAAAATTTCAGCTGTAAGAAAAACCAAATTTACAATGTAGATACTTAGCAGTGCCTGGATGTACGGTAGACAGAAAACATCAAGGGCTTAAAGATGAAGTAAATTTAGACTAAGTCCTTACAAACAGTTCTGGGATGACTCAGTCTCTTGTTTTTCTCAAGAACATTTAAAAATATTTTCTCTAAAGCATCTAGCCTTGTTGCTTTATAACCCTGTTCTTGCACTAATAAATTTGACTGACAGAGATGATGAGAGGATGGCTTGTTTTCAGCAGCAAGTTGGTGCTGGAGCTGTCCCCGCAAGACATAGCATCCATGGAGGTGTACATCAGGGTGCTCTCAAAAGTGTTTTTTAGGAACCAGATTTGATCTGGCTTTCGTAGAAATGCTGGTAAATGTCACTCACCATTTAAATTGTAATTTACAAAAATCAAAGAAATACCAAAGTGGAAAGCCAGTGGCTGTGAAGTGAGACTCAATTAAGGGTTAGCGGGATGTATCTCTACTATTTGCCTAGGGATAGTAACCACCCCAACCATTCACCATTTGTTTTAATAAGCAAAAGTTCTCCCAGCATGTCAATTATTACTTGACTGAGAAAAGCAAAAGATTATTTAAGGAATATTTTTTCCAAAATGTTTTCATGGCTGGTTGTTTCATGTGGTAGTCCTTGGGAGGCTTTACTGCTTTAAGCAATCATGACAAATATACCTGTGAATTTGCCCCTTAAATCCCCTCATATTATATATCAGAAATTGCATATTACATGCCCCTATATGTTATAAATCAAGAGGAAGGGGGAAGTTGGTGTCTCTGGTTTTTGACAGACTTCAGCTCAAACCATGGCTTTTGCACATCCCTGAGTACCTTCAGGGATTGGTCTGCAGCAGGCCTACCTCTTTGCTGAAGTCTGTATGGTAGCTTTTAACGAGATGGCCAGTAGTGAATTAGGGCTAGAAAGGTAGCTCTTCTTAGACAAATAAACTCGGAATTTTGTAGTCCAATTGCTAAAGAAATGTTGAAGTTATTTGTAATATTTTATTTCAACATAGGTTTGGAATGTGTTTTGGTTGGTAATGGAATTGAGACATGAAAATTAAAAACAGATTTTTTTCATCTGGATGTTTTATACGTAAGAATTATGGGAAATCTTAAAAATAAGAGAAAAAAGCTGGAATAGTGTTTTCTTTTGCATGTACTAAATGAGAAAAGGGTAGTTGAAACAAACAGAAGGAAAAGGAAGTGAAGATGAAGAGAACTTGAAAAGATGTCAAAGGAAACTGAAAGAAAGGAGAAGGAAATTATCTGAATTGTATTCAATATGGTCTATGCTGTAAGACTGCCAGCATGGATCTAAGACACCTAAAAGATGCTAGGATGTCATTGGTGAGATTGTCATGAAGTAGCTGCTTTAAACACATGTACTCCCCCAGGCACTGATGGAGGAATGATGGAGAACATCTGAAGGGCAGATCTGTTAATAAGGATGTCTGGATGTTCCATGTGGATGTTTGTTGCACTATCTGGCAAAGTTACATAAGCATCTGTGTAGCCCTAAATACCTCAATTGCTTGCTCCAGGATTTTAATTCTTTCATTTCCTGCAACTGTTGATCTGGAAAATGCTGCTGGATGTTATCACCTTTTCAAATAACTTCAAATTGGAGACAAAGAGGTGGCTAATCAAGAATCTAAAACTAGATATCTGTAGGTGTGGGGGATTTTGGCAAAATAGAGGGAAATTTGGAAATACATATATTCTTGGGGAAAAAAAACAACAAAAGGTACCTTACAGGCCTAGTGACTCTGAGTAGGAATCAAGGCCTTTTTTTAATCATGAGGGAACTTTCTGTAATCTAGTTTTAGCAGCAGCCACTGATGGAAACTTCACAACCTCCCACGTGATCCATTCTGATGCTTCTCAAATCTTTATCAAAAAATCACAGTAATATTCTTGACTGCAATTCATTCTTATCTCATTGAGAGCAGATTATTCCCTCTTTCTTTGTAATAGCCTTTTATGTTTTAGAATATCAGTTTTGTCATATTATGCTCCTAAAATTTTCCTCTTTAGGCTAAATGACCTTAACTGATCCAAATTCTCCTTGATGTGCACCTTGTTTTCTATTGCTTTCCTCTCTACTGTCTCAGTTGTCCTATATTTTGCTAAAGAATCCAGTAACTTAACTGGATAGTGAAATTGCAGCTGAGGCTTTCCAGGGCTATGAATTAGAAGAATTACTTCATTTGTCTTGAGTGTATTTTTACTTTTTCTTCCCGGAATGAGTTTTACCTTTATATATTTATATAATTATATTCTTTACTTCTATATAATTTAAAATTCACCTCAATTATCAGATTTTTTACTGCTTAATTTTCATTATTCCTGTATTTGGATAATTTAATCCTGTTTAATTTCTAAATTAAATCAAAGTCAATAACATTCCTAAGTGTCTACTGAATTGCATATTTTTTTCCAGGAGTTAGTTTCCTATTTTAATTACAGTCTTCAGCAAATTTACCATACTCTTTTTAGTTTCTTGTAATCTGCAATCTATATATATATATGTGGTCTACTTCTTCATCTTGATTTTAATGAAAGTACTGAACAAAACTGCATCCAGAATAGACTCTGCAAGAGAAGACTTCATCCTTTTACTTATAAATAGTATGATTGACTAATATTTTCTTTGGTAAGAATATTCAGCCTCTCACCTTATAGTTGGCCATATTTCACTGTATTGATTGTCATTTAGAATTGCATTAAAACTCATGATAAATGACAGTTACTGTTTCTTTTCTATTCACAAGTCACGCTTTCCCACAGTAGAACTAAATCAGTCTTATTTAAGACAATTTATTTTTTCACAGATCCTTACTATTTACTACCAATTCTTTTCTTTCTTCTTCTTTTTCCTTTTCAGAAATTTTTCTGGCCTCAGCAATTTAATATAAACTGTATTCTTTTCAAATTCCCCCTGACCTGTTCTTTTCCAATTGTACTACGAGATTTTATGCCTTTGATGCTCATACTAGACTGTTCTATTCCTTTAAATTGTGCCACTTCCCTGTCTACTAAAGACAGATAGAAATATGCCTTGAATACTTTGGCCCACCAAAGTAGTTTTCCATCCCTGCTGCTACAAGGGATTATCTCTTCCACTGTTAACATACTATTTCTTGTTTACTTTATTGTCATTTGCAGATCATGTTATAGCTTTTTCAACTTAGCATTTATACAATTTACTCATTTCTGTATCTCTTTCATAATCTAACCTGATTTCTGCTTTAGCATTCTTCCATTCCTGTAGCTGAGGTCGTAGTTCAGGCATGGCCTCCATGCCTTTCTCTGCACTAGGACAGGTTGTACCAGTTGTTTCATCTCCTCAAGGAAATGCCAGCGCTCTCTGAAACTTTTTCATCTTAGACTTTCCTCCCATGAATTCTTAACATAGCAAATTTCTGAATTCAGTCTTTAAATTCATCGGTTTTTTTTGTTCTCCCTTTTATCTTCTCCTAGCCAGCCACTTTTTCAGTATGTAGTCACCCCCAATTAAGCAGTTTTCTACACTGACTTTTTTTTCCAGATCATAAGACTCAAAAAAAAAAAAAATTAGTGCTTGAGTGACATACTGCCCAAAACCATTAGATGCTATTTTTACATAGGATATAATTGTTCATTGTATATTGCAGGCATGAAGATAACTTCATATGAGAGTAAATTCTGCTGTTGTAATACTTTAATTTATTAGCTGCTAGTGTTAGGCTTTTTATATACAATTTTTTTAATATTTTCACTGCTTTTTGATTTCTTGGAAGGATATCCATAGTGATGACTCTCTTTGAAGGAATGCTGTGATTTTATGAAATAAGTCTTGGATTCATTTTTTCTCCCTTCTTTTCCATTGACATCACTGAAGAGCCTCCAGCTTACCAATGAACTGCACAAAAATGTCCTGCCATGTAGGATGCCTCCCATACTATTGTTATCAAATTTAGCATTCAGTTCCTCTTCAGTAATATCCTTTGGCTTATATTCACATCTTGTTTACTTCAGTAAGAGGTCAAAATATCTTAGAATCTTAAAATAGTTTGAGTTGAAAGAGACCTTAAAGACTATCTAGTTCCAAACCCATCCTCTGAGAGCAGAGACAGCTTCAACAATATCAAATTCACCAGGGCCCCATCCAACCAGGCCTTGAGCACCTCCAGGGATGGGGTATCCACAGCTTCTCTGAGCAACCCATTCCAGTTAAACCTCACTCTTCACATAGTGAAGAATCCCTTCCTTATATCTAATATATTTCTACCCTCCTCTAGTTTAAAATCCTTTGTCCTATCACTACACTCACTGATAAAACATCCATCCCCATTCTCACCAGAAGGATGTAATAAAGTCTCACTAGAGCCTTATCATAAGTCCTCTAGCTCAGTGTGCCCTCTGCAATGCTATCTGACTGCTCTTAGACCTAGAAGAAAGACTCTGAATATTGTATACCTCTTCTAATGTATGCACTGTTGTTTTGTAATACATCTTGACAGTAATATTTCCAATGCACTGTTACATGTTTACATATCTCAAAAGACATAAAATCACTGTTTGCATATGCTTCTGTTAAACCACATTCATTGTAAAAAGGAAGTAAAACATAGTTACCGTTTATTTTCCTGACATAGGTAATCCTCTTTCATCTGCAGTATAATTATTTACTCTTCTTGTGGTGTCTATATCTCAACTTTTAAAGAGCATAGAACAACTTTGTCTTTGGAGCAAATGTAATATGATATCATTCAGAGACTGTAAGGTTGTTTACTGAGATCTGTTGTATTAAAATGTGTTCAGGAAAACTCCCCTGATTTTAGTGCCTAAGAGAGAGGAGTGTGGGAGTTAGGGGAAATAAGGTGCTTCTTGTTAGCCTTGTGAATTCAAAAAGAATTGGACCACAATTCTTTGTACTATCAATGATTGCTTGGCATGGTGTGGATTTCAGGACTTCATGAGTATGTAATTTTTATAACACAATTCATCATCTTTACTTTGTAGTTCATGTCATATTGTTAGATAGTTATTACAGATACTTATTAGAGAATATTCTCAATTACGTTTCTCAAAGACTTCATTTTTTAAATTGTAATTGACCATTATAATCTCTCGTTAAAATGTTTAAAGGTCTCTGTAAAATTATTCAGCATGGGAGGATGCTATCTACTAAAATCTTGGATATGGCCTTAAAATTCGCAGTAAACTTTTTCTTACTAGTAAAATTCTGCTGATAGTGTTGAAAAAATTCAGAAACTGGTTCTTCCATCTCTTTCATGTGTTGTTTTCTGTGAGGGTACAAATTCAACTCACTTTAATTGTTTTGGTAGAATACAATTATAATTTTCTGTCCTATCCTGTGTGTAACGCTGTATATTATGTATGCAAATATGATCTTAGTAATAGACACTACTCAAAATCTTTGTATTTCAACAGAAGGTAATTATACTTTACACAACATCTAATGTTTTTGCCAATATCTAAGGAAAATGTCTACAAAAGGGAATTAGTTATCGTATAATTTGTTATTCTTCTTTACTATGGGTTAATAAATCCTTGATGTCAATTTTCATACTTGTCACAGTGACGAGGACAGGAGAGATGCTTTGCACGGTCTCTTTAGCATAAGCTTTTGCTTGATTCTGCTTTTGCAATAGGTCATGGTGCTCTTTCCGTAAAGGAAATCCAAAACAGAGCTGTCTTGGTTTCATATGGGACGGAGCTAACTTTCTTTCTAGTGACTAGTATGGTACTGTGTTTTGGATTTGGGATGAGAATAATGTTGATCACTCACCGATGCTTTAGTTCTTGCAGAGCAGTGCTTATGCAGGGTTAAAGACTTTTCTACTTGTGATGCCCTGCCAGTGGAGAGGCTGAGTGTGCACAAGGAGCTGGGGAGAGAGAGAACCAGGACAAGTGACCCAAACTGACCAAAGGGAGGGTATGTTATCCATTATGGTGTCATATTGAGGGAATGATGATTGGAATGATAGTGTTTGTCTTCCCAAGGAACCATTACACGAGATGAGCCCTGCTTTCTTGGAAGTAGCTTAACATCTGCCTGCTGATGGAAGGCAGTGAATGAATTACTTTCTGGCTCACGTAGCTTTTGTTCTCATACTTCTACCTTTCCAGCCTCATCCAACCTGGAGGGAATGAGTGAGCGGCTGGGTGGTGCTGAGCTGCCTGCTGGAGTAAACCAATATATTCTCAGGACTCCAAATGTAATCTTCGGTTGGATGGGAAATGATCAGTACTTTGCAGTATAGTGAGACTCTTCTGAGGTTTCAAATTGGGTACCTAAAAAACTAAGCCAGCAAAGCTCATTGGTCACATTTTAATTTTGAGTGTATCTGCAAATGTTTTCCTTATTTCCAGCAAGCTTTCCTTCCTTCTTGAAAGCTGTCAGAGTCATATAATCTGTTTTGACTTCTAAGGACATACAAGATAGCACACAACATTGAGCTGTTTCTGTAGCAGCTCAACAAGCACGAAAGTTATTTATGTCTGTAAAAAAACATTCTTAGCGTTGCTTTTACAGCCTAAAACTTCCACTCATTTTACGTCTTTTTATATCCTCGTGATATAGTGAACACCACAGGTTCATTTTTTCATCAGTAACTTAGCTCAACAGGTATCAAAATGTTTCACTTAATGACAGTGGTAGTTCATCTTCTCTGAGTAATTTTACTGTCACACCCTCAGTTTACTTAAAGGCTGGAAAAACTGGTTTGAATTTTACATGCTTGGGTGAGCACAGAAGCAGTTTTTCAGCTACAGATGTGGTATATTGAGCTACAGAAGTGAAATGTTTGGCTGAAGGTTTAAATGTACACACTTATGATCGAGACAGTATTGTAGTTGTTAAGGATCACCTATGTTCCACTTGATAGGAAAAAAATAACAATACAAGCCCTTAGTTTTAGCCATAAATTCACAGTATTTTGATATATTGGATAGATCAAGAGAATCAAGACATGGATAATAAAAAATCATTTCAATATCTGCCATGTGAGAGAGATTAGGTCTCTACATAGTGTTACATTTTTATTAAATATTAATGAAATCATACAATTGGAAGGAAAATTAGTGATTTCTTCTATGCTTTTCTCCAGTTACAGCACCATTAATGTAAGCTACTTGCCTAAGCCACTTTTATATTTTTTTTAGTGCTTACATCTCTATATCACCCATAGCTTATTTACTCAAATGCTCTGTCCCTAGCACTATTAGAAAGGTTTTCTGATGTTTCTTTCTGCCATTTAAGGCTTATATTTCTATCTATGATCACACTGCAGTGAGAACAGAATTTTCTTCCTATTTGAAGCAGGTTTTTTTTTTAGCCTTTTTAAGACTTGCATTCATTTAAAAGACTACACCTGCTTAGATTTGCCTACTCCTTGGTTGCAGTCTTTTCCCAGCAGTCATGGTTTTTAAGCTTCTGATCACTCTATTTGCTCTCTTCTGGACCATTTCCAGTTAGTAACTGTTCTTCTTAAAGAGCAACAGCAAAACTAAACACATTTCTCAAGTGTGAGACCTTGCTGATACCGCACCTAGTGAATGGGTATTACTTCATGTAATGTAAATTACACTTTTGTTTGCACCCTGAGATGGTATTTACCTTTTCTACTATGTCATTATTGATATATTTAACTTGTTGTCTGATATTACAAACAATCTTTTCTTTTGAATTGCTTGCTTCGTTACTTATTTTTCATCTTATTGATGTGGCTGGCTATACCTCCAAAAACACTTTGTGTACCTATTGAACTGCATTTTACTTAGGCTATTTTTCTAATTTCTTATGAATAAGTTATCTTCTAGTACAGATCTACTGCGTTCTAGAAACATGTGATCTTCCAACTCAGTAACCCCTGTTTATTCTGTCCTTTGCAATAGTAATGAGAATCTTGAAGATTCTGGAGCTTGCAGAACCCCATACACGGTGACTTGATCTGACCTTCCATTTTGGTAAAGAACTATGTATGACAGTTTTTCCAACGTGTTTATTAAGCTTACTGTTGTTACGTAAGTTAGTGCAAATTAACTTGCTATAAGAAAGTTAAGAAAGACTGTTTCAGAGGTATTAAAGATATAAGATAAACATTTTTCCCATTAGTTCTCTTATAAAAGCTGTTTTCCTATTGATAAAAAAAAATCAGAGTTGTCTGAAGTGATTTGCTTTTCAATTTTACCTTGATTAATAGCTGTCAAGTTTTCTTCTTGTTAGTCACAATCCATCTATTTCATTGTTTTTATATTTCTGTGAGCTTAAATATATTGACTAATCTGTAATCCTCCAGTTCCCCTTGCTTAGGTTAAGGATACTTTCTAAAGAACTGTCTAAAAAAGACTCCAATTTGCATCAAATTATTTCTGATAGCTTTTCCTCTGTGTTGAGTAACCTTTAATTTGTATAACTATTTCTTGATATCCTAGATGTCACCTATGATATGTCCTTCAGTTTGTATCCTGGCCTGATTTCTCTCTATATACATACAGCATTTATCTATAGTTCTTACGTAATCTTCTCTACTTCCCACTTTCTGTATGCTCTCTGGAGTTAGAAACACAGAGTAGGATATCCAGATCTAAATCTGGCTGCACCCCAATTCTTCTCTAAGGTTCTCTCCAATTTCTGACTTTTTTTCTGTGGACGAATTGCCAACTTTCCTTAAAAACTTCTGTCATTAAACATGTCTAGCAATTCCCTGATCTTATTGACTATTATTTTATAATAAATGTTCTGTTCTCTTTGTAAGGATCTCTGCCTTTATTTTAGTCACTCCTGTTAAAATTGCTTTAATTTTCATGCTGTACACTGTAACTAGGCTTCAGTATGGAATATCAGATGAATTGCAAATCATCTATTACATTTCTTCATCTCTGTATCAAAAGTTATCCTAGCACCTTGGGGGACATGTTACATCTGGCTCTGCAGGTACAGTTAAAAATCTCTTTCATTGATATATTCCCATATTCCCTTTGTGGGATGATTCTTCTGGTTATTAAAGAAAATTCCTGTATGTGTAAGTTCATAGATACAGCCATCACAGTACTTATGCCTTTTTCATGCATTCTCATTACTCCAATGCTTCCTACACTCTCCACTTGAACAGAGACCTATTCTTGTTATGTTTTCTCCCTTACAGACTTACCCATTTCCTGTGGGAGATGATCTTTTAAGGTGAAAGAGAAATAATTTTTGAAGTTGCTGCTATGCAAATGATTATAATTTTTAAGTCAGCTGGCCTTTCTATCTTTATTTACCTTCTATACATTTCCAAGTATCTACAGATTCTTAAGAATTTTGTCAAATCTGTCTTTTTGATCCTCCTATGACACTTTTATGAGCAATATAAAATTTCTCACAATAATCTGTTAGATCAATATCAGTAGTAATGCCTTTGGGAAGTTTGGCATGCTGGTCATGAATTCAGGCTTTGTAGCATGGTCAGTATAATAAAATCACTATGATACTGTCATATGGATTTTGTAGCATAATTTGGATTTGAAATAAGAAGAAAGCCCCAAATATAGTTTACTATGTTCTCTTTGGTCAGGTATGGGCTTGAACCGTTTTAATTCTAGAATCAGCCTAGAATTTCAGAAAGTCAGTAGACAGGATAATAAACACTATTTTTAACTTCTTAACACTTCTAAGTGAAACTAAGGAGAGAATTTATTTACTAGGAAGTAAATACAGAATATACATTTTAAAAAACATCCTTGAACCAAAAATACCTTAGCTGTCTATGAATTAGAACTGATTATTTCAGCAGCTGTCAGTTCAAGAACAGTGCTATTTGCTTCCAAGAGCTTCTGTACATTTTTTTTTCTTTCACTCTATGCCTAACAGTGTTAATGTTGTGCTTCTTGTTTCTTGATTTTACTCTTGCCTTATTGACATTGCCTAATCATCCAAAAACTATTTGCCACTGCCTCAGAGCCTCCTCTCTAATAACAGAGCCAATGCTTGATAAGTGGCTGCCAAATAAAATGCATTTTGGTTCAGGAGAAGCTGTGCCAACTGTATTGTAAAAATAAATGAATCAAGACAGCGAAACAGTACAAAAATTGCTTTAAGTTTTGGTTCTTGAAAGTACTTATGTTAAAGTTAATCATATTAATCAGAGCAGCTAACAAAATGTTGTTTTTCTATATATTAAGCACTATGCTGGGGTCTATAGTAATTAAGTCTTCACTACCTTGTCTGTTTTACTACTTGTATCTGGTAAGTTAGCAATAGAAGCGCATTTCTGAGTGAAAGAAAATATGCATCATTTAACGCCTTTATATAAAGCCAATAAAGAATGATATGGAGACTGAATTGCAGATTCTATTATTAGTGTGGTGGTTAATCAGAAAGAAATGTGGTGCAATAAGTAGGAAGATTAGCATACATTTATATCTCCTTTAGAGGGAGAAAGGATACAAAGGGCACCAGTGAATTGGATTCTGTACATATGAAGAAGATAACTGCTGCTATTGAACTTTATTAATCCTTTTTTTTTTTCCTGACAGCTTTTTATAGATTTAATGTGGAATAAGTATCTTAGGAATACTTTCTAATTCGATATTTTTTTCCTTGTCAGTAAAGATCCCCAAGTCCAAGGCACATTATGTCCATAAGAGTCACTTTGTTCAGGACCTCTGTACAGGGCAGGTACAAAATGTCTCTTGTGTGATAGATGAGGAAGTGTTCACCACAGGTACAGTGCAAACCAATTAAGGGAATCTATGAGTCTATAAATTACGGAGCAACATGTACGTTTAAACCGAAGCAGGTTGTTACGGCCAGCAGAATTGTGCTCAAAAGGATGGCAGGAGTGTTATCTGAGAGCAAGTAGCAAAGAGAAGTTGGGAATGATAGGCGCAAAAGAGAAAAATAGTTTTAAAATGTTCACCTTAGATTTTACATTACTCTTCAAACATATTAAGGTAGACTGGTCAGGGCTAGTTATTGGCCTTTTAATAGTTGCCGTGCTGTGAAGGAAAGGAACAGAGAACAAAGTTTCTGCTATAAGAGGTGTTAAAATTTATTCACAGGATTAAACTAATTCCAAGACAGTGTTTGCTGTGGGAAGACCATGTGGCCTTGGAGTGACAGCTGCTGTGGAGTCCACCTAGTTTTTTAGCTAGACAAAATTATCAAAACTCATTTTGAAGATGTGTTCTCATCTTTTCTTGCCTGATTTTAATCAGCAAATGGTGAAGCTGGTGCACTGAGATGGACCAGATCTAAATCTACCTTTTTAAGAGCATGGAGATTTTCCAAAAGCAGCATCTGCTTTATATTTCCCATTGCTTTTGGTTCAAAAGGATGATTTTGCTATGATATGTTACAAACTCATTTCACCTAATCCAAGTTTTCCACAAATTTACCACTTGGATTTGTGTATTAACAGGTAGCTGGGGTAATGGTTAGATTGGACAGACCAGTAAAAGGCAGTGAAAAACAATAAAAACAAGTATCTGTCATTAGATATTTTTATTACTGTGCTGAAGCATTTGATTTGCTGCTCTGCAAGGATAGAATCTCTTCTAGGCTTGGCAGTGTTGATTTAAGTGCCTCTAAGGTAAGTGAGTGTCATGATGAGGTTCAGCATCTCTGTGAAGTCATCTAGTTCTCATCAGTTGTTCTGACAGCATGCAACTCCCTCCACTATCACTTTTTCCTTTGTAATTTCAGTGCATATATTATTAAATATCTATTTTCTCTTCTCTTTGTATGAGTTTTCAACACACAGCAATAATGATGTGATTAGAACTTTTTCTTTGCCTTGTTTTGCATTGAGTTCCCCCACAATAAATCCTATCAAAAGCTGAGGACAAAGGGGGATAACACATTTGTCTGTAAGCACTTTCCTAGAATATTTTGTTATTCCTTAATATATAAATAAGGAATCTTTCCTAACTCACTTATAACACCGCTGAACCCTACTCTCAAAGGATGCTGTACATCCTTTGAACAAGGTAGGCTAGCTTAAGGATAGCAAAAGGGGCCCAGCAGGAGTACCTTCCCTTAGTGAGGCCCTATTGTGTGTGTGTTTCATATTCGTGACATACCCTGGTTCTTTTATGATAGTATAAAAATTTATTCAAAGCCTTTGTAATTTATGTGAAAATTGAAATCAACAATAGACTATCTTAGTTCTGGACACTTCAATATAGACTGCCAGTTTTCACTGCAGTGAGTGATTATCGGAAGGAAACCTTAAAAAATGCATTAAATATAGTTATAAACGTGCTCTTGAATTGTCTTGAAAAATGAAAGGAAGCTGTAATGACTTATTTGTAGACATTATATATATTTTTCTGATAGTCTATCTAAAGCAGACAATGAAGAACGCATAAATTACTTTCAAGACTATCTCTGACAAAATGGCTGAAGTGCAATGAAAAAACCACAAATATCATGAAACACTTTACAGTGACCTCTCTTCATACATATGAATGTACACATACATTACATACACAGCATGGAGTCCAAATTTTGTTATCAATCACTGTAATTTTGATTCTGTGCTGATGTTTAGCTGTGAGGAATAGTTTCAAAATACTCTTTTTAAAGTAATAATAGCTTTTCAACTAGCCTAGCTCATTTCAGAGACTGTTTATACTGAACTATTACAAGTGCAAAATAATTTTATTTTGCTGATGAGAAGGGACCAACTTTATTTATTCTGGCAAATAAGCGTCTTTTTTTCTTGTTTGTCCTTATAGTAAAACCAGTGCTATCTAATTCATTGCTAACCAATGCACAAATAATGCTATATATCTCTTTATATTGATTCTTTGTACTAGTTTTCAGGACTCTGAAAGTTATGTTGCTCCTGCTGTTCTCTACTTCTTGAGCAAGCTGAAATGTTTTGTTTACATGAAAATCAACAAATATCAGGTAGCTTTCTCTTCTCTGCTTAATTTTTTTTTAATGCTAAAGTCCCTCCTGAATTTGAAAACTCACTTGCCTCAGGCAAACTGTAATAGCTGGAAGCATCTATATAAACTGGAGATGAAGTTCAACTAAAGATGATTGACTACTGCTCTGCTGTCTACTTACGGTCATAATTTTTCTAGGAAACTGCTGATGAAATGTTATGTAAGAGCTACTTAAGTAATTGTAATTGCTTCTTCCTTTCCTATGAAAAAGGTCTTGTTCCAGTAACCACACAGAGGCAACCTGCTTGCCACAGAGGTAGCAGGCAGAGAACTGTGCACAAGGAATTTGGCATTACGCCTCTGAGATGTTTTCCCACTGGAATCTTTCCCTGCGGTTGTTTACAGTTATTTACTACATTTACCAGACAAAGTTACTCTGCTGACAAGTAGATGTATTTCATTGATTTGTGTTTTTGAAGGAAAGCTCTGCTTCTGTTTGTATTAGAGCATACATGGCAGGGCCTTCAGTCACAGAATTGTTGGGGTTGGAAAAGACATCTGGTGATCATCGAGTCCAACCCCCTGCTAAAGCAGGTTCCCTGCAGTAAGTTGCAGTCAGAAAAACTCTCTTCCCTTTGGGCTGTCATTGGAACCCTCTCACCTGATCTTCTAGCTGTACCATGTACGGTTTCTGTAAAACTGCATTAGCACTGAAAGAGGCATCATGAGAGGAAAAGAGAATAATTTTAGAGTTAAGAAGGGTATGTGTGTATATATGTGCATAGATGTTATCTGTCTTTTCAAATTGTTTCCTTTAGTCATAAAAATATCTTTTATGTGAGAGCAGTAAGGGTCTCTTTCTGTGATGGTGTTGTAACAGTTTCTAGTGTCTAATATTGGTTAAGCACCTCTTAAACAGGAGGAAACAGGTATTGTTAATTAGTTGTTAGGAAGCAAAAACCTCACTACAAATGTTAGTGGCAAATCACTGTTAGGCCTTGGTCAGAAAAAACTGATAATCTTGAACGTAGTGATTAATATAAAATATGGGTGGTTTTAGAATTTCAGTATTCTTTCAGCTCACATGATCATGATGGTGTTCTCCATGAGCACTTCCAGTTATTACAGGTGAATCACAGGGTTTTACAGAAGAAATTCTGAAATAAGTCTAAATGTATCCATCTAAAAACAGGGCAGATGAGTTGGCTTTATTTTCAGATGGGCCAACCATGGTGTCTTTAAAGAAGTGATGATCTTCCCTGCTTATTGTGTGTCACGAAGTAGACAAAAAAAAGGATAACAGACTTCATCAATATTGCAGTATGGTATTTCACAAATTTGATGTGTTGTCTTCTGGGAGTATAGCAGTATGAACATAGCCATGTATATGCAATGTAGAATGTGAAAACATGAGAATTAGGTAGTAAAAGTTTGCTGTAACTGCATAGATTTGCATGTTTGCAACTGCATGGTTGCATTTGTGCTAGGCTTATTAAAATAAATGACTCTGCCAGAACAAACGTAGATGATTTAATAATTAAAGACATGAAAAGAAAGCACATTATTTACTAATCAGGATACTTTTATTACTACGGGCCTAGAAGCTACAAAATGTACAGAAGCAGAACATTGAAGAGATAGAATAAAGGATGTTAGGAAGACTCACAATGTATACTGCATAAGATTGGCTATGTAAATTAATTTTAGGATGTTTTAATCAGCTTATTATTTGTTCCCAAAGGTGGCTAGTGTATGGAAGTATGCTGTTACATTGCCAGAACCCACAACCAGCAGACATTTCTTTAGTGTTATTTAGAAATTGTGCTTTAGCAAGGTACATACTAAGTCGAGATACAATCTGAGTTTGATGATAAAATATGATCATTCCCTGAATATAACCAGAGACAACATACAGCTAAACCACACAGTCTACAGTTTTCAGGTAGAAGAGATTATGAATTTTCTGGAGAAAGAAGATGAGCTTTATAGTGAAATGAATTTCCAGTATACATTTCTGTCATTTATCAGTCTTATGCATGTTCTGTGTAAATCCAAGACTGATACCAAATACTTTTCAGTATTTGTGTTAGTAGATTGTGTGTTCTGTTATGTACTGATTGAAGGATGTAAACAGTGATTTGCTTAACAGAAGAATGAAGCTGTTTGCAAATCAATCCTAAGCTCTTACATTATGGCATTAGTATATCTATGTTTTTTTGGTCAGCCTAAAAACAACCTAAGAAACACAGAAAATCCTAAGAAATGCAAGAATAGAAATTATCAGATTTGTTCACATTTAATCATCAGTATATTCTAGAAAATAATGCTATATGTTCAAATATTAATCCATAGTACAATAAATGCAAACATGTATATACAATATACAAATATATGTCTATATGATTCTGACTTACACAGATGTTTTATATGAAGTATTGAAAATACATGCTAGTGTGTGCTAGGGTTTATCTTTGGGTAGTTGATGTAGTTTACAGGCAGAATCAAAAGAAAAGCAATGAGTACTGAAAAATGTATAAAATCTGTATGCTAGGCATGTACTTACAAATAAAGAATGCTCATCTTACGGAGTCTTTCAATATACCATAGCGAAAGAGACTTCATCGAGATTTGAGCAGACGGAATCTGGGCTTAAGAATCAAAAAGCAGTGGATTAAGATTTGTGATATTCTCTGCAAATGTGGTCACCTGATTCTCATTCTTTTCCTCTCATCCTGTTGCCCTGTGTCTCCTCATTTTCAGGTCTTGAAAGATTTTTACTGTATTCTACAAAATGTCTCTGTCCATTTCCATAAGTGACAGTTTCCTTCTGTCTTCCTTCCTTCTTCTGCATATGGGCAGGTTCTCAGGAGTAAGCACAGTGGCTCTGCCAGAAAGGAAGGAATACATCTCAAACATGGGAATGTCAGGAAGGAGGAGAGGTAGACCCCAAATTCCATCCTGAAAACATTTTTGGAGCAACATGCAAATCAGCATGTGTGCAGGAGGTCTGTTGACATACAGTGGGAGATAATGTGTTGAGAAAATGTAGTGAGAAACAGTTAATGTTTTCACAATAAGGAATGCTGTAAATAAAAGCAGATAGGAAATTCTCGCTTGCGCTAAGCCATAGGGACTACCTATTCCCTAAAGTCTGGATGTGGGGCAAGGTCTTAAAAAGCAGACATGATGGAGACAGGAAAGAAATATAATGACGTATCGGTGATTGTTGATTTAGCATTGAATACTATGACCTTGAACACATTACCTGCAGCTGTGTTTGGTAAGCTAGATTATAGAATTATATAAAATTCTGATTTGGAAGACATCCACAGGGATCAAGTCCAACTCCTGGCTCCACACAGTACTATCTACGTGAGTATATTCTGAGCTGAAAGATGGTGTATGGTTTTGTATGGACTGTAGAGAACACAGAAGGCATTGGTATCATACTGAGACAGCTTTGGAGACACTGAGGTTTGACTGAATCGGCCACACAGTTCATGATGTTTTGGGGAGAGTTACAAGATTTAATGAGCACTGGGTATATTCTGCTACTCACAATTCTCCCTGATGCTAACATCATGCCTTGCCTGAAAATCCCTATTAGCCATCATGGCTATTCACGTGTGTCTTATTATTATGCAGAAAGTGACAGTGCAGTGTTGTAGGCTGTTAACATAGCTTTTCCAGCTGGCATAAGCGTACACGATCCTTCAGATAGAAAGGGTATTCCTATTTCTCCTATTTCTCTTGAACTCCGTGTACTTATGATCTACAGAATCCTAAAAACATCTTTTCCTGCTGAATTCTTTTCGCCATGACACTGTTTCTTGGTGTTTAATAAGCAGAATATGTCTGCCTGAAAAAATAGAATTCTTGACTGCATCACTAGCTTTGTGCTTCCTGTTGCCCATGTTACAGGTCAGAGTTGTTTTGTTGTTATCTTTCAAGTAGAAAATAAAGATTCTCTATGTCTAGGCTTCAGAAAATATCCTTCCAATATATTAAACTGTAATTATTTCCCCATCTCCTTCAAATATTATGTTACCAACACATAGCATAGTTTGCAACGCTGACTTTTGCAGCTAGTCTAAGATAATATTTCCCTAGTACAAAATTTTTTGTTTCTTTATCCCATTGCATTTTGTTAATTTATTGTACAGAATTGAATAATTGTTTTGAGTAACTACAGCAGCTGGAGCAAAGCAGCAATTAGTTTCACAGTTAAGTCCACAAACCTGGCTGAAATCCATATGTCAATTAGATAAATACATGAAATCTTTAGATTTTAGGAGTGCCCATAAAAGATGATAAAGTCGCAGTGGAGAATCTCCTTCCTAACAGAGGATATTTTAAGAACTGAAACATTGTAATTCATGGAATGTTTTTCTATGTTGACCTTATTTAGCCAGGATCCAACCCCAAATACCAGCTGCGCTAACTTATTAACACATTATTTTGTTTATAATGGCTCATTACCCAGGGGCAGCATATGAACAGTTACTTGTGTCAAAGAAAGTGCCACTCTGTTCAGTTTAATTGTGTGAGATTTGATGTAGAATGATTACTGTTGGGGGAAAAAAAGACACTGGGAAAGTAGGAATCTAAGAAGCATCAAAGAAATGAATGCAAATCCTTGTAAATTTTATAAATCACTTTGCTGAATGCTAAGGACATTTACTTATTGTTTTATATATGCATTGTCTACTCTGCATCAATAACAATGTAACTTCTGCTAGAGGTCTATTGGAGCCATTGGAATGTAATGCAGAACATGCACCTCTGTGGCAAACTTGTGTTTAAAAAATAAATTAAATTGTGGATTGCCAAGGTAACCACATGAGATGCAGCAATTTCTTTTTCAAGAGATGACTAAGAGCAAGCTAGCTGCGCTTACATTGTCAGTCTAATTATAGGAATTCACTGCAGATTTTGCCATGCAAGAGTAGAACAATTAAGAGTCCCATCAAGCTTTTGACACCAGATAATGCTTATGCTCTGATTAAAGACAAAAATCACATATTCTACCTGACCAGTTCGACATAAATATGTAAATATATAAATGCCCTGACAGGAACACTGGGAAAACTTAGCCTTTCCCAAAGTAAAATCAACATGAGCATTTACTTGAGTCTTTTATCAGCTAAGATTTTCACCAGATCATCCAAATTCTTCACCAAAAAGCTACCTTTGACCAGGTTACCTTTGTCTCCTGGCTAGCTAAGCAGGCCCTTCTAATGGCATGTTGCTGAGATAAGGGATCTGGCTTGCTTTCTTGCTTTCTAGAACTTTGATGAATTCAAAGACATCAGGGGGTTATCTCCTCTTTTTACTTGCACTGTGTTACAGTAAGGGACAGTTGGATGATGAAGATTGATGACCTTTGCTTCTAATATACTGGTTTGTTTCATGGTAAGGAACAGATAGCTGCTCCAGAGGATTTCTCTGTACATGAATAAGAGTTCAAATGAAATCTTCAAATAACAAATTAAGATAAAATGTGTTGTATTTCTTTTTTCTGATTTTTAAAATGTCTGGGCAATAGAAGATTGAAGTTCATTACCACATATATGCTTAGATAAATAAAATTATATAGGATGTCTTTAGGCTTCTATCCATTCAAAGTCTGAGTTATTCTGAGGAGTGTCTGCTACTTAGAGACCGATATGCAGAAGATTAATCAGACAGCATATCAGGGAAAAATGAGCCCTTCAGCTTGTTTTTCTCCATATCACAAACCAGCTAGGATCAGGGGTAGGAGATCAAATATAGTATCCCAGTATAAAGACATAAACAACAAAAAGCTGAGTAATGCTTTGTAATGAAAATCTTTACACATGCTCCACATCCCAACCTTTCTTGTGCTTGCTGTGATCTTTTTCCTCTATGTGTCATTCTATTGTTAGAATTTATATATTCTGGTTCTAAGTTAGTCTTATGTAAGGCTATATAAGCCCTTTATCCATACGAGTCAATGTGTTCCACTAATTGTATCTGGTCCTATGAATACTATGTTTAACGTAGAACTGTTGCACGTAGGACAGTTCTGTCTTTGAGCCTAAGGAAGTCTTCATATTAGATATTGCTACTTCTATCTGAACCTCACATCAATTTTATGAGATAATCCAGTTCAAATCTTTTGTTCTGTAAATTCTGCTGTAAGCAAAAGTATGAAACTATTTTGGCTCAAAATTCAGGAAATAATTACTCTGATACTTGAAGCAACCCATATTAAAAGAAGGCTTACATAAATATAACAGCCTTTTAGGCATACGGACTGGCCATCTCTTTGTTTAGGGTCAATTAAATCCTATTAAATTGGTAGTCAGCCATTTGAAAAATTTGATAAATTCCCTATGCAGCTGCTACAAAATAAACTGTAGCTCTATGTCTTTCTGAAAGCGTGCCAATGTTAGTGAGAGGGCAAGATGGGTTCTATGGGAATAATACGAGATGTGACAGCATGACATTAAACACAGAATCATAATACATTGACATAAAATTTAACAGGCTGCGTAATTCTGACATTTTCTAACTTCTGTATGGATTATCTTAGAAATTAATCTTTAAGAAGTGTTTAGTTGTTTATTCCTCTAGGCCTGTAAGCAGCAGTCTCATTGGGGTACCTGTTCCATTTACAAAACGGAGACAACATGCAGGTACTTCATCATGTGTACAAGGACTTGGATGCATTATTGTAAGGATAGGAGGCAGCAGATATAGCTGCTTTAAACCAATTTCAGATCACTCAAGAAAGGTAGCAGTCACAGTCCAGTAATAAAGAAGGAATTGCTTATCCCTTTCCAAGGATTGAGGCTTGCCAAACACTCCAAAGGAGGCAGTCTCCAAGTAGAGCCACTTTGTGGCTGCCAGCTCTTCAATGAAGTTAAGAAGGAGTGGGCCCTGGGTCCACCCCTTCCTGTCACACAGCTGAATTGCTCCCACCTCTGCTTCCAGATCTGGCTATGCCCCTTCACTTGGTGCTCAATCACTGGTTCAGTCTGTCTCCTAACAGTTCCTGTATAATCATGTAGGCATAAAACAAGCCAAAACCAGCATAGACAGTATGGGATCACTTTTTTTTCACATACAAAACTAATTTAGAGTGTCAAGTTATTCTGTTAACCAAGGAAAAGATTGGCAATAGCCATTAAAACAAGCATGGGAAAAACAGTTGAACAAACCAGAATTGCCTCCACAAGATGTTAGATGAGACAAAACTGAGCTACTTAGTGTTATTTTCATAGGATATATATGATTTCTTGTGAAAATTTCTCTCAGCTCAGATAGAAACATTATGCCATGTGTTTTCTTACATTTTCTTTCATTATT
This sequence comes from Pavo muticus, assembly GCA_016647715.1. Classification (NCBI taxonomy): domain Eukaryota; kingdom Metazoa; phylum Chordata; class Aves; order Galliformes; family Phasianidae; genus Pavo; species Pavo muticus. The sequence continues at coordinate 1,575,952 of JACDJE010000039.1, read as the reverse complement.
GATATATATTCAGAGGGCAAATCTGAAATAAGAATGAAAACATGAGGTATTCTCTACCCCTGCAGACCCTTGCTTTTGTGTTTGGTTTATGGTCTTTAAACTTTCTAGTTTCTTACACCGTGTCCAACTTCCATGCTGCTTGAGTGGCACATGCTATTAAAAATGGCTGTGGAAGTGTGATAACAACTGGGATAAATCTGTGAGCTGTGAAACTGATGAAGCCTATCTTCCCATGGGGGGGCTTTTTGATGTGTGTGGATCATCTATTTCTAGATGAAGTTTTTCTTGCTGGAGTGCTCATATTAGTTCTCTGTTATGTGGCTCTTCAGTGTCTGTAATAAAACTGATACCACACTTTTTCTTGTCAGGGAACTAACAGAGTCATTTATCTAACTTACTTTCATGACCCTTGTAGATTGTTAATGCCTCTGAAGCCACTGTTCATCTGTTAAATCGGCTGAAATTGTTCAAAAAGTGTTAAATAGAAAATGTGAATAGACAATGATGTATGTGTTCCTATGAAAACACATTGAAATATGATTACATGAACTTCATTCCTTTTGATAGCTGGTCTGAAAATGCAACCTAAGTTAAGACAAAGGGTACATTTTCCAATGGATTCAGCTTTAAGGAAATACTGAAAGACACTCCTTGATGCTGGGGAGGAGCGGGAGGAAAAGAGTAGGGTGGATTTTGCTGCCTACGCAGAAGAACCAGATGTTATTTTAGAAACACAAGCATATCCTACCTGCCTTCCACTGCCTCTGCAGGACTTTCTTACGAAGCTGTTTGTTAATAACAGTACTTGCAGCTATCTTGGATAGGTAGGTCATCTAAATAACAATAAATGTTTGTATTTAGGCAGTTGAATCTCTCCCTTAGAATTCTGGTTCTTCAGGACATATAGGTAATTGCAAAGTCTTTGACTAACAGTTGCTGTTATGGAAATGGTAGTATTACTAGTCAATGTAATTTTGCATCCCATCATCCCAGTACAGACTTTGCATCTGAATCTTCTGAAAGCAAGAATTTATAGATTTTATAATTTTCTTCTATTAACAGCAACTTTCTGCCCCCTCTCCCTGTACTTTGAAGCTCTTCCTTTTCTGTGAAGTCTTTGCTCCAGAACTAAGAGTAAGTGCAGGAAAAACTGTAAATCCTGTCCCTGGGCTGAAAGTGGATCATGCAATCCATATAAGATATTTCCTTATATATCGTCTCTTCAGGTTTCAAGTAAAATGACTGAGGAGAAGAAACATTAATCAAGATGTCATCCTCTACTTTTCCCTCAGGTCTGTAAATCACAGCATCATTGACTTGATGCATTTTCTTTTTATAGGTTAAAGAATCCCTTAGGAATTTTCCAGGGATGATGGGTCTTGGAGAGGTTTTTTCTAACTCTCCTGTTTATATTTGATTTCTTTTCTTTTTTTTCTTTTTTTTTCAAAATTTGAACACTATGAGTTTTCAGATGAAAATGGAAGCATTTTATTTTCAAGCAAAAAATAAAAAACTAAACAAAATACGAGCTACCCTTCATGTTGAAATATTTGTATTTGGGGAAGAAGATTGCAAAAGATCACTGACTGATGGAGAAGAAGAATTAATAAGTTGCTGTTTTCCAGGCTAGTACTGTTGACTGGATCCTTGTTACTCCAAATATACGTAAGTAAAATGCTCTGGATAAAATTTGTAATCTATATAGTTTGTAAAAGAAGGTTCAGAATCCAGGGTGTCTTATTAGCCTCCCAGCTGATTTTTTAGCACTCCTAACTTGACTCAATCAATTATTGTTTTAGGCTTGGGGATTCCATAATAAGAAACAGGCTACTAAAATTACTTCTTGTTGTGCTTATAATTCTTTAGATAGATGAATCTGTGCATTATCTGAGACCTAAATCTTCTTTAAAATATTCTCACTAGTCTCACAAATCTCATCTGGGGAGGCATTTTCTTCAGACAGGGATAGATCACCTTCCTACTACTTGTTTTTCAGAAAATAGTTTATGTCTATAAATCCTGCTGACTACCTGGAACCTGCTGCCTGCTCTTCTTTTATTTATGGAATAGAGACATTTTCATAAATCAGCTTTACAGATACAAGAACATTCTAATATACTCACAATAATAAAATGTTAAAATGAAAATGGGGCAAAAATAATTTCTTACTTTTAAGTCAGTCAGAAGATATGTAATTGTAAAAAATGTGTTATGCGTGTAGGCCATTGAATGCTACAGCCTTTTCCCCTTTCTCTTTAAGGGTATATATGCATGTATTCTTTAGCATGAAAGTTTAAGCCCCCAGTTTATGCATCCAGACGTAGAAGGCCACAGTGGGTCAGTGAGGAAGCAGTTATTGTACAGACTTATATGAAGCAAACTCAGAGTTACAACTTCTAACTGCTTTTGAATTTTATTTATTTATTGTAGCAGTGATAGACGGTGATGCTCTTGGTGCTCCTGAGCCCATTTATATTTGATGTATTTACATCTGAGCATTTTCCTTCATGTAAACCACTCCAGTTATAAATATGCAAGCTGTATTCTTCACGAGCATTTTATCATATTCAAGTTCTTTCATGCAATTTTTCAAGTTTGTTCATTGCTTTATAATTAGGTCATATACTTTCTCCTTCAGAAATTTCATTATCTTTTTCAGAGTCATAGTATCTCAGCTATTTTTGAAAGATTTTCATTCTCTGTTGCACCATGGTCTTCTCTGAGACTCATTCTCTTCCTTTAAAATTTGATCTGCTGACAGGTGACCATATTATGTTATTATTTGCTTCTGCTTAAAGCAAATTCTACTTCTTCAGTTGCTCACATATTCACTCTTAAAGAGTAAGACTTCAAAAGTTTTATTGTAGGGCCAGAGAAAACTTGAATTTAAAACTATTTCACAGAATCACAGAATTTTAGGGGTTTGAAGGGAATTCTGGAGATCATCTAGTCCAGCCCCTCTGATAAAGCAGGTTCCTTAAAGTAGGTTGCATAGGAAAACATCCAGGAAGGTTTTGAGTATCTCCAGAAAAGGAGACTCCACAACCTCCCCAGGTAGCTTGTTCCAGTGCTGAACGATATAAGAAGGACATAGGCCACAAACTGCAAGTTTAGAGGCTGTATATCCTCTGTATTTGAAATATTTCAAGATTTGGCTAGACAAAACCCGGGCTGACTGGGCAGCATTGGAAATACTTCTGTTTTGAGTTTGAAACTGGCTTAGATGGCCTTCATCATTCTCTTCCAGCAAGCATTTCCATGTGCTCTATTGCTGTGTATTGTTTTTCTTTATAGATTGCTGAGCCAAAGATATAGATTTTCATGTATTTTGTCCTGTGTTTTTATTGAGTTGTCCTTTTCATTGCCTGACAAAATGCTGTTTAATGAGAGAAATACACTACTCTGCACAATTCAAGAATTCTTTATTTTGGTTAATTATGTATGTAACAAAGCCAATGCAATCAGGCTATGTATTACTGTCCAACTTTGAGTGCTGAGTCATATCCTCTAATGCATAATATTAAATAGACTCTGTCACCTCAAGTGTGGTTACCTGATGAGTTTGTCAAGAAGACTTATCAGGTAATTTCTCAGTAGTGGAAATATAATTGCAAGTGTTCTCTTCTCTAGCTGGGACAAATGAGACATTTGCATAGTGTTATTTTCTGGGATTTTGGCCTAAGTGGATGCCTCTGAAGTGTCTGTCCACTAATGCACACAAACAGTTACAGCCCTATGATCTTGCTGCCATTATAGAGCATGGTGGGATGCAATGGTTGGATACTAACTGTTTAGGAAATACCATCTGGAATGGCAAGGAAAGGAGCCACTCTTATTGTGAGAAGGCAGTGTGAATGCACAGAGAATGTCTTGGGACAGATGATAAGCCAGCTGAGAACTTATGGATCAGAATTAGAAGGCACTTCAATTTAAGTGATATTGTGATATTGGTATCTGCTACAAACTGCATGGTGAGGAAGAAGAATAAAATGACCAATTGACTGGAAAGTAGCTTGGCAGAGAAGGCCCTTGGGATCCTGCAAACATGAAGCTGATCATGAACCAACGATGTGTCCTTGCAGTAAAGAAGGCCAACAGCAATCTGTTCTGTGTTAAGAAAGGTTTGCCATCAGATAAAGGGAGGTGACTCTCTTCCTCTGCTCAACGCTGGTGAGACACATCTGGTGTGCTGGGTCCAGTTCTGAGTTCCTCGGTATGAGGGAGATATGGACTTGCTGGAATCCAGAAAAGGACCACAGGGATGATCGAAGGGGATTGTATGTGAGGAAATGCTGAGAGACGTAGGAACGTTCAACCTGTAGAGGAGAAGAGCAGGAGGATCTTATCAATTTGCATGAATACCTTTCCTGAAACACAAGGTAGTTGTGTTTTAGCATAAAGAAATATTTATTTACTGAGATGGTAGTTGAACACTGAAACGTTATTGAGAGAAGGTGTGGAGTTTCCATCTGTGGAGATGTTCATAGCTGAATTGAATATCCTGCTGTAGGTGACTGTGATTTGTGTAGAGGGAGTGAAATGAATGATCTCTAGGGGTCCTGCCCTTCCCAATGATTCTATCATATCTGTGATTGTAGGAAGTAAGAATCTCTCAGGGAAAACATAAAAAGATTATTAGCAAGTTTTGATTAAAAAAAATTGATTAAAACCCAGTGCAGACTACTGCTGCTGCGCAGTCTCATTTTGAACAGTCACATGACTCCATGTATCAGCACCATAGTTCCTAAAAGGAGATGAAAAAGGGAAATGAAGCCATTGGTTTCTGAAGTATTGATACATGATTAATTAACCTAAATGCAAATTAGAGTCTGAATAATTCCAAGCTCAAAAATAGGCTGGCTGAATGGATTGAAAGCAGCCTGGAGGAGAAAGAATTGGTTGTGCTGGTTGGCAAAAACTCAACATGAGTTGACAATGTGCGCTTGCAGCCCAGAAAACGAAACTTATCCTGGGCTGCATCAAAACACTGACCAGCAGGTCAAGAGATGTGATTCTCCCTCTTTACTCCTTTCTCATGGGTCCCTACTTGCAGTACTGCTTTCAGCTCACGGGCCCTCAACACAGTGGAGATGTGAATCTATTGGAGAAAGTCCAGAGGAGGGTGATGAGCTGGCTGAACCACCTCTTCTATGAAGACAAGCTCAGAGAGTTGGGTTGTTCAATGTGGAGAAGAAAATGTTCCGGAGAGACATCAGTGCAGCATTCCAGTAAATAATAAGTGTAGTGATAGAAAAAGAGATAATGATTTAAACTGAAAGAAAGTAAGTTTACTTTATGTGTTAGAAAGAAATTCTTCACTATGAGGGTGGTGAGGCACAGGAACAGAAAGCCCTGTGAAGCTGTGGATGCCCCATCCCTAGAGGTGTTCGGTGGATGTCATATTGGATGGGGCTTTGGACAACTGGATCTAGTGGAAGTTGTTCCTGCCCACAGGAGGTGGGTTGGAACTAGAAGACCTTTAAGATCCCTTATAATCCATACCTTTCTATGATTCTATTATTCTAGCAGCAATTACAGTCTCTGCAGTGGTAGATGGTATATTTTCTCTGTAGTAAACATGAGGCTGGTTGCACATTTATAATAATGGGAATGTGTATAAACTGCCAAAGAAAAAACAACTAAGTCCGGACATTTACTCGTCTTATGGTCACTTAATTGAATAGTCAGAGAATCATTTCAGCTTTACATCAGTGCTGTCAGTTTGAGCTCTTGAGTTAGCACTGAGATGACATAAGGATAGCATCACATTCCATAATAGGTACATGTGATTGCCATAGTGGCAGTTTGTGCTAAATGTCTGGAATGTATAAGATTAAAAAAGAATATTTTTGTGACTAATTTGCATGTATTTGACTACATCAGAAATGGTTCTTAAAACTGGAGTTAGCAGGTTGTTTAGCCAATTTTCTGAATGCCTCTTGAAAGTGCTCCTGGGGAGAGGACAGGGAAAATACATTTTAGAGCCAATCAGAACTTCATCAATAGCTGCACACATGCTGGGCATCAACCCTTTATTCAAACAGTGGTACTTGCATTTTCACTAAACGTAGAAGAGGAAAATAGAAATTAGGCTGTTATGAGAAAAACTGATTTTCATTTGCAGTTTAGATAGTCCTGCTGTTTCCAAATAATTATTTTAACTAAGTAGTTGTTTTGCACTAGGAGATGGTTGTCTGTTATGATCTTAGGAAGAAAGGCACTTGGGCTCTTTAAAGTACCCTTTAAAATACTATTTTTTAGAGATAACACTGTAAAGAAAGAAAGAGTAGTAAAGATAATCTTACATCACTTTATATGCTGGGAATTCCCAGGTATGTGGCCTAGAATGAGCCTCAGACCATGTGCAGCAAGGCATGTAGACCCTGGCCTTGAAAAGATTGACCCAGTTTTTGTCATTTGAGAGCTTCCTGAGAATTTTCTTACAAGAGAACAAACCTATTCATCATTTCTACTGTCACATAAAATGGATGTTCACATGAGAAATTCTTGGTGCACTTCTAGTTGAAAGCAAGGATTAATAGGTGTTGCATTTTCCAGTACTCAGCTGGCTGCAGGCTCTGCTACAACACTGTGGCAGTGAGGCTGATCGTGCAGCCAGGAGATGGGTGCACAGTAGTACAGGGGTGAAAGCCACATTGTATGTGCAGTGCAGCACAACACAGCGCAGTTCTGAGTGCACTGAAGTTAATCCAGCTCCTCCATGTATGGTGGTCTTCCAGGCAGGATCAAAGCAGCAGTAGCTTTTAAATATTCACCATAAATTGTTTACAAAACGTTTAAAAATACCATTTTATCTTGAATTTACTCAGGAAATATCTACTTCCTTTCCTGGCAAAGTATGACTAAGCTGGATTTTATGGTATATACATTTCCTCAGCAAATCTTTTTTTTTTCCTCCCAAAAGAATAGATAATCTTCCCTAATAAAACATATTTTTTAACATAGATTTACATTCAGTATTTTTAAGTTGATTTTTGAAAATGTGTACTTCTCAAAAGAGACAAGTAGAAGTAGTAAAACACCAAATACTTCAAAACTAGCTTGATTTTGAGATTCAAACATAAAGCATGAAAAGTTATGTAAAATGTAGGCCACATGAAACATTCAATTTTATCTGTTCTGAAGTTGCTGTTCTGATATTATATAGGTAAAATCTCATCCAAAGTTACTTACTAATTGTGGAAAAACAAATAAAAAAATTCTGATAGAAAAACAATTAATTTTGTGAAACATTAGAGTTTCTCATTTGATTTTGAAGTCTTTCAGCAAGATACTTCCGAGGTGAATTTCCACAGGGGCTTTGGACTCCCTATATGAAATATGTATGAAAGAGAACAAAACAATATCAACAAAAAAGCCACAAACTAACAAAGCTCAGCTAAGATTTATTAGCTTGTCAGTATTAATTGCAGTATACAGGACTGCTTTGTGATGGAATGAGAAAATCACTCAAGGGTAGGAACAAATGCTTCCACTGAAAGTCATTTTAGGTAACTTTATTTTAGCTTTTCTTAAAACTTTTTTCTTAAAAACTGGAAAAAGTGACAAAAAAATCTAAACAGGCAAGCAAAAAGACCAGAGGAAGAAGTGAAACAAATATGATATTCTCCATAAAAGAAAAGGACTCCTGGCAGCAAGTGAAGATAATTTTTATCAAAATTCTCTTTTCCAAATACAGGACAAAGCAAGGAAAGCCTGTGCAAGGCGGCAGCCAAACTAGAGACACCAAAGGAGAGGTAAATCAGTATGTCGATTGTCACAGCTGGACTTTCTGCCTCTGTGAAAGGATGCTACACAGCCTTAGCTGTGTTTGTGCCTGGTTAAAAATAGAGACCTTTCAAAGGTGAGATGAACATGCTAGTTGCTACAGAAATGGAAGTGTTCAAGCTGTGTTAAGCAAGACAAAAGCACAGGATTTTGTTTGCTATGAAGGTGATTGCAGAAGTGGTGGAAACAGATAAAAGGTAAAAGCTGTAACCCTTACAGCTACTGACATATATTAAGCAGAGATAGGTTTTGGTGGTTTACAGACAGAGGTCACTATGAAGAGTTGAGAGTTGATTTAAGGCCAGCTTATACATTTGTTGAGAACTTGTCACATGCGTTGATGCACTGGCTGCAACTGAATTAAAAAAATGGCTATCCTGTGCAGTAGGTGGTGGTGGAAATATCTCTTTGATTTTTTTTTCACTGTTTCGTTTTGCCTGAGGCTGAGCAATAGAGCTAGATGGTGCAATATTGAACACTTAATAATCCTATTGTGCTTTGGTATTTTTTGCTCCCTAGATCCAATCTGTAGGAGCTGAGAGCTGGTTAATTGTGGAGATGTTATTTTCATTGAGATAGTAAACCTGTTCTGCAGCATCCAGGCTGTTGGTACCCAAAGAGGAAAGGACATTTGTGACTGAGTTTAACTGAACTTACTGCTTGACAGGGGATGCTATGATGGTACATCACAATAAGAAAAATCACAGGTCAGTGGAGACTTGTGATTGTTAACACAAAAAAAGTAAAAAATAAAAAAAAAGCCCCAAATTTGAGCTTCTCTGATGCTAATCTCTCTATTTCTTGGGCTCTTAATAAAAGTTATAGGCTTACATTAATGAGTGCTGACATTACTAGATTATTTTCAAACGTATTATTTATAGTTCAGGACACTTATACCTTTAAAACTCTTCAGTGCCCCTGTAATTTGCATAATATGAAGTAAAAAAGAGTTTAGCAAAGGTAGATCAAATGGTACAGAAGAAAGAGGGGAAAAAAAAAAAAGTGTTTTAACAAGCTTTGGTAAGAGATAGTAAAATAATCCCCTCAGTAATCTTAGCTTTTCTTTAGACTGAGTTCTCAGGCTCCCATCGTGGACACCACTGCTGCAAGTTGAAAGATGGGTGGGAAAGGGAACTTACATGAAACAGAAGGGGTTATAAACTTCTTTGGGGCTATTACACTCATTGCACTATCCTTATCAGTTTTTCATGAAATAACCTTTCTTTGCCCTGATTTACCTTTCCATGGTCTCTTATTGAGAAGCAGACAGGTAAAAGACAGGTTCAGTGACATTTCCTGCCTTTCTAAGGAAGGGAAGCGGACAGAGAAGTATGGATAAAGGTGAGCAGCTCTCTCTCCTTTTCTGCTACTGGGAATAGGAATGAAGATAAAGTTAGCTGATACTTCTGCAGAGGGGAAGTCAGTTCTTTCCCTTCCGTACAGTAGATGCTCCTACACAGTTCAGTACTTTGCTCAGCTGCAACAACAACAGGAACTGAGTATGATACTTTATTTTGGAAGAATTCACATCATCTCTTCGAGCACTGGAAGGTGTGCAGGTTGTTTCCCCAGCCTGCAGCCTTAGGTAATTGCCTTTTTGTCCTATTCTTCAAGCCAGGACTGGCCATAAAATTGTCTTTTTCTTATAATTCGGAGTAAATAATTGTCATCCTTAACAAAGCACAGCTGTGGCTGAACTGATAGGAAATGTAATAATGTATCCCATTTAAAGCATTCTCTCCCATTTTACTTGAGTTTTCCCATCTTCTTTGCAATTATAAAATCAACACCTTTGCAGTGATTGTTTTGTCAGATCAAAAGGTCAAAACTATCCATTCATAGTTGAGCCAATTTGCTTTCATCTTTTTTTAACTGCAAGCTCCTGTCATTTTCACCTTTAAGCAGCTTCTTATATTTTTAATCATTCAAGTATAGTACTGTTGATTCCCCAAACTCTAACATTTCTATGCTCTCACAGATCAAATATTGAGTAGCGAGGTTTTGTTTAACATTCATTCAAATCAAAACTTTCATTAAAATATTTGGCCAACATTCCAGTTACCTTTTAAACTTACATTTTTGTTCAGCTCCAGCACTTAGTTCTCTGTACATGTATTATTATAAAAATGAATGTCTAAAGACAGCATTTTTCATTGTGACTAAAACATAAATCAGTCCACTAGAAAGTGTATGCTTGCAATTGCATTTGTAGAATAATTTCTAGCCAAATGTATTTTGGAGAAATTTCTGTATCTATTTTTTTTTTTTTTTTTTTGAGATGGGCCTGTATTTTGCAGTAGAAAAGCAGAGTGAGGTATGTATTGTGTAGTTATGGGTATTGTAACTATGTAGTTTTGATAAGAGATCTTCAAAGTTGATCTTGTTCGAGACCTGGGGAATGGGTGACATTATTCCTCTAAATCTCTTCCTAACATGTTCTATGATTTTAATGAACAAATCACTATGTAATGCCAGGGACAGAGATGGTTTGTAAAGGGCTGAGGAGGGAATTCTTTACAATCCTTCTCCTCAAGTAACTACCACCCTATAGTGCCTACTAGTTTCTCATTCATTATTCTAGGAAACAAATCAAGTGAAATAAAAACAAAACAATCCATGTCAATTCTTGTACTTTGCTACACATGCATGATTTTTTTAATAAGATGTTTTGGTAAAACCCTGCTTTTTGTTTTCAATCCAAATCCTACTATCTTTTTTGATGGCCTCTAGTTCACTGAAGAGTATCCTACTCACTCATTTATGCACTTCACATATAGCTTTTCATATTTAAGAAACCTCACACAGAAAGATTGAGGGCTGGAAAAAAATCTTTCCTATCTCCTTTGAACTCTTTGTCCAGATGTACTGAGTCTTCATTCATTCACTGTGAAAAGGAGTGTTTTTCCCAAAGATTTATAATTTGGCCAGATGGCAAGAGGCAGTATAGCAATATGACAAGAGGCCTATTCCTGGTATCAGGGACACATCTGACAAGTTCTGAAACATAGCTCCACTGCCAAAGGACTTGTTGAGTTTCTTTGATTTTTAATGTGGAAAAAACACACCTAACCAGCAACCAACTCATTGTGGTCTTGAAAACAGCTGCAACTGGAAAAAGTAACAGTCTGGATGACAGTGAGTAAAAAACTGTGACTTTAGAAGTTCAGATCACAAGAATGCCAAAATTAAAAGGTGATTGAGAACAGTATCTCAAGAAAGGGAATATAAGTATATAATAGCTTAACTCTTAGCTATGAACAAGGATACCAGCCTTGCATCTCATCACACAATTTTGGTTGCTTAAAAAATGCAAGTCTGAGACAGTGAAATGACTGTAAGAAATCATTAACCTTGTTTGTATTTGCCAGGCTTGTTCTTCGTGACTATTCAGTCCAAACCACTTATCAGCTCTAAACAGCTTTGAAAAGAGTTACTCCACCATTCTTCTGCCAGGTACAGAATTGAAGAAATGATAGAATGTGATGATCAGGATTAAAAGATTTTATGAAGTCATTGAGTCAGTCATCTCCTGTTGAGTGTGATATATTTCATCCTGAGCTCATCAAAGTCTCTTTTTGCATGGGGACATGTCTTTATATGCGAAGAAATGTGCTGGAATGAAAGCAGCTGTATATAAAAGTATAGAGTCTGGATGAAAAGCCACTTTTCTCTGCCTGGGCAAAGACTATGACAGAGTGCATGACTGAGTTCATGGCTCCGGTGTGCAGAAAAGCCGCTTCCTTTGCTACACAAGCAGTGTATTGCAAACGAATTTTGGTGGTGTGCCCTGGTTTCAGTGCTCTGGAAATATGAACAGAGAAATATGATACAGAAAAAAGGATATTTCCTGCACTGCCTCTGTAAATGTCTGATCTCTAACTACACTTCATCCAAACTTTAGAAATCCATAGAATCATGGAATGACTCTTCTCATATCTACCTCTCCATAATGATTTTCCCAGTAGTCTGAATAACAACATGTTGTCTGTCTGACATGGGCTGAAATCAGTTTCTTTTTCACATTTTCTTTTAGATCTATTCTTCACTGCATTATCAAGAGGCCTGTTAGGCATTGCTGTAGTTCCTGCCTGCAGCCAGCCTGGGAAGCTACACCTCCAAAATGCAGGAATCTCACCTTTGGTAACACTTTCAGGCCAGCTGATTTTTTTGTGCTGTGGTCTCCTTTCTCTGCTTTGTGGTGCACCTGATTGCTCAGTTAGTCATTCCCACACCCCCTTTAGTTCTTTTGTACAGCATGTTCTAATTTATATCTAATGTTTGAAGACTGTTTTTAACTCTGCTCCTTTTTTTTTTTTCAATTGAATTCCCAGAAATGTAGTGCAGAGGAAACCCAAGATTTAGTACACTCCCTTTGGAGATCTCTAAATCACCACTTTTATTTTACTCCTTAATTCTTCTTTTCCCTCTGAGCATAAAGCTTGTCCACCTATTTGACTTCGAAGACTGCACGTTTTCTAAATCATGCATACCAAGAAGGGTATACATACATACATTATACCAACCCACACACTTTGGATCACTGTCAGGTCTTCAGGGAGAGTTGTGCATTGTGTGATAATGTAAATGATATTCTTCTGGTGTAAAGTACTGGTGTAAATGATCTCTCTTCTGCACTCCTCTGCAATCTCCATCAGTTCGATGGCTGTTACAGCAACCAAAAATGAAAGAATAATTTTTTTCTACCATATCTAAGTCTTACATGAAAGTACTGGATTATTATTTTTAATGGGTTAAAATCAGCAGCTTTTATTGATGAAGCATATACAATTTTAAGTGAGAAATTTTCACAACAATATTTTTCAGAAGCTGGAGGGTACGTCATGTTAAGGGCTGTCTAATATGTACAACAGTTTCTGTGCATTTCCCAAGGGAATTGACAACTTGCATCTGTTACAGATAAGATACTCTTACAGGTGGCCTGAAACTGATGCTTTCCTAACTCCACTACAAGTGGGTTTTTGTTTTTATTTGTATTGTTTTGTTGTTTTTTTTAGTTTGTTTTTCATTTCAGTTTGTTTGTTTAATGAACTGTCATGTTCATTGGCTGAACCTTCAGCTGGAATAGCATTTGTGTAATATACTGTTACTTTACACTAAGTGGAAAGTTAAAATTTTAGCACTTTGCCATTTCATCATCAATTTCAAAATTTCCCTGAGCCACTGTTTCTGACTCTTCATTTGATTCTCATGGTAAAGAAACTACTTACTACAGTGAATGTGGTCAGAAATAATTAAAACATTGTGCTACTCATCAGTGCTCATTTTATCCTGGATGTTTAAGTCTTGGTTGCTCCATGCTTATTGTTGATGGTTTTGATAGCAACGATTCCTCATCAGGTCCATTTGACTAGTTGATTGCTTAGCTTCGCAATTACGAGGCTGGTTAGTTTCAGATGGTATAAACCATCTATTCCCAGACTGGTATGGACTTTATTTCCATGATCTTGGGATATTTCAGTTAAATGGATGAAACATAAATTTGCTCCAGTCACAACAAGTTTGTTGTGAAAATCTCCAGTGAATTTTTTTATGAGTACTAACTTAATACCTCAATAAAATTAATTTCCACAGATATTTGCCAAATCTTTCCAGTGCAGAGGTTGTTTGAATTTGGAGGTCCAGAAGAGTTTCTGAAATTTCGCTCTGCTTCTGTGTTGGGATAGCACCCAGGTATGTATTATCCCATTCTCTCCCCCTAAGCAATTATTTGAATGAGCTGAAAACATGAGGAAACAGAGAACAAAACAGTCACTCGACGATCAGGGCACATAACTGAGCTAGATTTACATGGGATCAGCAGTCCGGGGCATGTGTTTCTTTACAGCTCCCTCCATTTCAGGTAATAAGGTTTTAAGAAGGCAAGTGATACAAATTGGTATGTATGCCTGCTGTCTGTCTGGTCCCTTGCAGCCAAACACTGTTTGACTTTTCTTACAGTGAAACAATAATTTCAAAGGAAGACTAATATTCTGGAAACAATTTTCAGTTTTTCAGGATAGTTACAACTTCTTCCATTTACTCATCTTGTTGTATTAGGCGACAGCGAGGCTACGGGATGTCACGGGATAGTGCCCCCCCGGCTCAGTAATTGGACAATACACCTTTAGGGGTGTAGACGAAGTAGAGCAAGAAAGTACTTAAACGAATGCCACGTGTGATTAAACGCCATTTTTCTGCACATCATATTGGTGTCTTATGCAGTTCTTGGCCCTGATCAGGTAATTGATCAGTCTCGCAAAGGTTGATACAGCCTGAACAGAACGATCACGACATCATCATCTATTTTTCTATCTATCTGTTTGTCTATATGTCTGTCTATTTAATTTTTAAAGTCCCTCTAGCAAATTTCTGAGGAGGTAAATGTGCCAACTAAATGCAGCATACTCATAAAGAATAGATTTTACATATTACTTTTATAGCACTGTGTGTGTTACCTGTATGATCATTCATTTTTCAATACCTTCACTGTTTGTTTAACTAACAAAGAGGGATGAATTTTTATAATTAAGTCCTACTGTCCTTTCTAGATAGCAAACTTATTTTATTTCTCCCAATAGCTTTAATTTCTTAGTTCTTCAGGATAAATGATGCAAGTTGGTCTTGCTAGCAAGAAATAGCATTGGATTAATCTGGATCAGTGAGTCCTTTGCTTCAGCCTGAAAAGAAGTTAGAAGTATTTACCTTTTCACATTCACAGTCCAAAGGGATATTTAGTGAGGAAAACTGTCTCAGTATGGTACGATTCCATGCTTGTAGCACTGTTCTTCTCTGCCTGTTACAATGAAAGCTGAACCAAAAATTCTCTTGGCTTTGCAAAAATTTATTCCTCATTGAACTGAATATGTGAAATCTCCACTCCTTCAGGCTCTTCTGAAACAGAATCTATTATCTATCAGCCCATAACATATCATGACAGAGTAAGGAACTGGCAGGAGGTGAAATAAAAGCTTAGCCCACTGATGGTGCTTGATGTTCCTTCTAATCAAGGCAAATAATTCTTCAGGCTTCATTTGAGTCTTTGATTTTTTATTTTTTTTTTTTAAGAACTTTGTGGAAAACATAGGGCTTTTGCAGAATTTCAGCTATAACAGCATTTCCTGAAAAAGTCCTCTATGGGGCTTTTGTAATTCTGTGTAATTTTCAGTTTTTATCTCTTCTCTTTATCTGATGGCTGCCTATGAGGAGAAAAAAAGATACTTAAAACCAAATTATATTTCAGCCTCTAAATTCATGCAGACAGATTCCTTGTGTTGAGTATCCAGTTACCAGCTTTTTTCTCCACAGATTAAATCTTTCTTTCATTAGAAGGTACCCATTTATATCTTCTTCATTTCAGGATTTAGGGATTATTTTTAGATTCAGTTGCTTGTACCCTACTCATTTTGATTAAAAAGTCAGAGAAGTTACAAGGGCCTTTTAGTCTAAGCTCCAGGGATCAACAGCGTACCTTCATTTTTTCTGACCTGGGTCTGGAGACAATCACTTGCTAGTACTTTCACCTTCAGAAAAATTTTCCCTTAATTTTTACATGCCTCAGTAATTTGAAGATTAACATTCAAGGGGGTTTTAAGCAATATTACTAAGTTTTCAGCTGATTAAATTCATATTTAAGCCTTAACTTACGACTGTTCTCTACATAATTAATCATAGAATCATAGAATAACTAAGGTTGGAAAAGACCCACAGGATCATCCAGTCCAACCATTCACCCATCACTAATGGTTCTCACTAAACCATGTCCCTCAACAAAACATCCAAACGTTCTTTGAACACCTCCAGGGTCGGTGACTCCACCACCTCTCTGGGCAGCCCATTCCACTGCCTGACCACCCTTTCAGAGTAGTAGTATTTCCTAAGGTCCAGCCTGAACTTTCCCTGGCGCAGCTTGAAGCCATTCCCTCTAGTCCTATCACTAGTCACATGAGAGAAGAGGCTGACCCCCAGCTCACTACAACCTCCCTTCAAGTAGTTATAGAGAGCAATAATGTCTCCCGTGAGCCTCCTGTTCTCTAGACTGAACAATCCCAGCTCCTTCAGCCGCTCCTCATAAGACCTGTGCTCCAGACCCCTCACCAGCTTTGTTGCCTTTCTCTGAACACGCTCCAGGGCCTCGATGTCTTTCTTACAGCGAGGG
Source organism: Pavo muticus (assembly GCA_016647715.1). NCBI lineage: Eukaryota > Metazoa > Chordata > Aves > Galliformes > Phasianidae > Pavo > Pavo muticus. The sequence continues at coordinate 1,560,009 of JACDJE010000039.1, read as the reverse complement.
GCCCAAAACTGGACACAGTACTCGAGGTGTGGCCTCACCAGAGCTGAGTACAGGGGGACGATTACTTCCCTGTTCCTGCTGGTCACACTATTTCTGATACAAGCCAGGATGCCATTGGCCTTCTTGGCCACCTGGACACGCTGCTGGCTCATGTTCAGTCTAGCATCAATCAACACCCCCAGGTCCATTTCCTCTACACAGTCTTCCAGCCACTCTGCCCCAAGCCTGTGGCACTGCCTGGGGTTATTGTGGCCAAAGTGCAGGACCCGGCATTTGGTCTTGTTGAATCTCATCCCATTGGCTTCAACCCAGCTATCCAGCCTGTCCAGATCCCTCTGTAGGGCCTCGCTACCCCCAGGCAGATCGACACTTCCAGCCAGCTTGGTGTCATCTGCAAACTTACTGAGGGTGCACTCAGTGCCTTCATCCAGGTCATCAATAAAGATATTAAACGGGACAGGCCCCAGCACTGACCCCTGGGGAACTCCACTCATAACCGGTTACCAGCTGGATTTAACTCCATTCACCACCACTCTCTGGGCCCGGCACTCCAGCCAGTTCCTTACCCAGCCAGGAGTATACCTATCCAAGCCACGGACTGCCAGCTTCTGCAGGAGAATACTGTGGGAGACAGTGTCAAAGGCTTTACTGAAGTCTAGGTAGACTACATCAACAGCCTTTCCCTCATCCACCAGGCGGGTCACTAGATCATAGAAGGAGATCAGGTTGGTCAAGCAGGACCTGCCCTTCGTGAACCCATGCTGGCTAGGCCTGATCCCCCGGTTGTCCCGCACTTGCCGCGTGATCTCCCTCAAGACAATCTGTTCCATAACCTTCCCTGGCACCGAGGTCAGGCTAACAGGCCTGTAGTTCCCCGGGTCCTCCTTACAGCCCTTCTTGTAGATGGGAGTCACATTGGCAAGCCTCCAGTCTTCCGGTACTTCACCAGTCAACAAGGAGCGCTGATAGATGATGGAAAGCGGCTCGGCTATCACCTCCGCCAGTTCCCTCAGCACTCTCGGGTGAATCTCATCCGGTCCCATGGACTTGTGGCAGTCCAGTTGGAGTAGCAGGTCTCTGACTGTTTCCTCCTGAATCGTGGGGGGTTTAGTCTGCTCCCCAGCCAAGACTGCCAGGTCAGAGAGTGGAGAAACCTGAGGATAACTGGTCTGACTTTTAAAGACAGATGTAAAGAAGGCATTCAGAACCTCTGCCTTTTCCTTATCCTCAGTGGTCACATTCCCAGCCTCATCCAGTAAAGAATGAAGATTCTCTCTGGTCCTCCTCTTACTGTTGATATACTTGTAAAAGAGTTTCTTGTTCCCTTTTACCCCAGCAGCCAGGTTGAGTTCAAGCTGGGCTTTCGCCTTTCTGATTTTCTCCCTGCACATCTTAACAACTTCTTTGTATTCTTTCTGGGTTGCCCGTCCCTTCTTCCACAGGAGGTAGATTCTCTTTTTCTCCTGGAGCCTCAAGAATGGCTCCCTATTCATCCACGCCGGTCTTCTTCTGCGCCGGCTCATTTTGCGGCTCAGGGGGACAGCCTGCTCCTGCGCCTTTAAGACTTCCTTCTTGAAGAGCAACCAGCCATCTTGTACCCCTTTATTCTTGTACCCCTTTACCCTCTAAGACTGAATCCCAGGGGACTCCCCCTACTAGTCTTCTGAACAATTCAAAGTCTGCCCTCCGGAAGTCCAAGGTAGCAGTTTTGCTGTTTCCCCTCCTGACTCCACCAAGAATCGAGAACTCTACCATGTTGTGGTCACTCTGTCCAAGACAGCTCCCGACCTCCACATCTCCCACTAGACCTTCTCTGTTTGTGAACAGCAGGTCTAACGGGGCAGCTCCTCTCATAGGTTCTCTTACTAGCTGCATCAAGAAGTTGTCCTCCATACATTCCAGAAATCTCCTAGACTGCTTCTTCTGCACTAAGTAAGTTGTATTCTCAGCATATGTCGGGGAAGTTGAAGTCCCCCATGAGGACAAGGGCCAGCGGTCGCGGAGCTTCAGCCAGCTGTTCATAGAACACCTCATCTGTCTCTTCATCCTGGTTCGGCGGTCTGTAACAGGCGCCCACCAGGATATCTGCCTTGTCAGTTCTTCCCCTGATCTTAACCCATAGGGATTCAACCTTATCATCCCCAGTCATAAGTTCAGTAACCTCAAAGCACTCTTTAACATAGAGAGAGCCACGCCACCACCCCTCCTTCCTTGTCTATCCTTCCTGAAGAGTTTGTAGCCATCCACTGCAGCACTCCAGTCATGGGAGTGGTCCCACCACGTTTCCGTAATGGCAACTAGGTCATAGCTTGCCTACCGCACAATGGTTTCCGACTCTTCTTGTTTGTTGCCCATGCAGCATTAAGCTTCCTTCTATCCCATGTTCCTACAATAACAATCAGGTTCATTAGACAAAGCAGTGAAGAGTACTCTAATACTTTAAGATGTAGCAGAGAATACTGAAATCTTATAGCTATACATACTGTTCATAGAGTAGAGAGAATAGAATTCCTTCCATCCAGACATGCAAGTGCGAGAAGTACTGAGCAATCAACTAGGCAATTGTCTGTGCTGATACACTAGTCTGAAGGTCTGCAGTTCAGCAGAAATACTCTTGGCTGGCATATGTACCTCCAGGAAGCTGAGGATAAAAGAATCCTGTAGCTGTGCATTAGTGATGCAGCCCTAGATGTGCTGAAAGATTATTCACTCATACTTTATTATATTTTCTGGACCAGATATTAGCTGTTTACCAGATTACTATCTCCCTGCCATACCAGTGACTGCTGTAACACTAATAAAACATGGAACACTAGTAATATGTGAAGGCATTTTTCAGAGATCAGTAATAATCTGCCTAGTGGCACTTCCTGACTGACAGTTTATGCATACTCCCTTCTGCCTGTCTTTTCATCAAGATCTTCAGCTTCCTTTTGAGAACGTGGATGCTGGAGCAGTTCTCGTACCATTTTCAAATCTGCTATGTTTCATCTACAGCTAAAGGAAGGAGCGTGCCGAGTATCTTAGTTTGTAGACTTAATTTACCTCTCCCCAGAGGCAGACAGAGACATTTAAATCCTTACACCCCACTCAGTTTTTCAGACTGAATATTCTTTCATATTTAAATGCCATGAAGGCAATACACATGATCAATATCTGGACGAAGTCTTTCCAGCTTACCACAACTATGTTTAGAGCAACAGTCAGTTCAGTCTTCAATAGGACCATGTGTTTTGTCTAGCAGAGAAAACTGCAATACTCTGGAGAAAGCATGTAAAAATAAATGTTGACGTTTCTTTAATGTTCTGCTCTATATCTTTATGTTCTTGCCACAGAGCCACTACTGTAACAGGAAAATAAAATCTGAACTAGCAATGTATGAGTAGCTTTTGATAAGCAGTAAGCAAAAAACACCCTAAATTGTAATAATCTCCAGATGTAAAAATTGTAGAGGCCCCTATATGTGTCCTCATAGTCACATCTTCTGCATGTTTTTCTCAGAATCAAGATGAATGCTCAGATATTATTACATGACTACTGGAACTGAAGTCCTCAAAATCGCACATATAAAACTAGGTAAAACTAGAAAACACATAAAGGTTTGGCCAAAAGAATCAGAATGTGGTATGAAGGTTGCAGGGGAACATCTTGTCTCCTATGGCCACTTGCTAAAGAAAAAAGCTAGATGTTTTGCTTTAAGAAGGGAAATCTGAGATTCTTCTTCATCAGGACACAAAGTTTTGCTTACAGGGATGCCTGCTAACCCCTCTCAGCCCCTCCATGTGTTGCTGAGCACACCACTCATGGCAGCCTGCCTGAATTCAACTGTCAACCAGCTTTCTTCTTGCATCTACTTCTTGCAGCTTCTGTCATTAACATCATAATAAAATAAATTTGTACTACTGGTTGTTTTTTTTTCCCCTTTTTGCTTTAATAAGAAATGAAGGTGGAATCAATATGGCTCCAAGGGAGCTGTTAAAATGACGAATAGACAGAGGAGCAAAATCAATCTTGAAAAGAAGTTTTGCTGGAAATGGAGAAGGAATAAATACTATATGCATAGGTTATGCTGAAAGTAATGCCTCCTCTTTATTTCCATGGAAACTACAATAGATACAAAGAGCACAATAACACTATTTGATAGAGCAAATTCTCAACTACGAAACACTTTTTCAACATAATCACCATCCTCACCTGTGCATTTTTGCCACCAATGGCCAAGAGCCCGCATGCTGCACTTGTAACAACCTGCACTAGCAGAAGTGACCCACTGCTGCTCTTGCCACTGCTGAAACGCACCACCCACCGCCTCACTGTGCTCACATCTGCTGTTTGGTTTCCATCAGCATTCAGCAAGCAGTGTCAGTGAATGTCAATGTGTGTCATTTTTTCTACACAGAAGAATCCAGTGGCATCTTTGCTTCATATGTGCTTCCATGTCACATGTCATTTGTCAGATTGCTCCTCTGCTGCCATCTGTCGCACGGCAACAAAATGTAATGGAATATTGGCAGGAAGGTTCAACCTCTACTGCCACGTCACCAACATTTGCCTCTGACATCATGGGCCGACATACATAATAAAATATGAGGAATTAGCTTTGGAGCAGCCCTCATAGATTTGTGGTGATTGCGCATAGATGATAGCTGTTTGTTGCTGCTTTTTATGCATATCTAGACCAGTTCTTTATTAGAAGGCACATCTGTGGCAGTCATAATAGCTCATGCTAGCCCTGTCATCCAGCCTGTCATCCAGCCTGGCTAAAATCTTGTGCCAGGAAGAGGTATGATTGTTTTTATTTTGCTCTTCAGAGATTGTACTGTTTGCTTTTTCAGATGTCAGAATTAAAGCACATCGCCTTGGCTGCAGCTCACTCATTTCTGGTCTTCACAAGCCAAGTTATGGAGAGGTCTTTGCAATAGTAGTTGCTCCTAGTTAAAGCACAGAGGACAATTGCTAGCTTCATAACTGCCATAAAATTGTTCTAAGTTTTCTGGCAATGAGTAAACCTGAGTCCAAACTCATATTCATCCTTGTTGTTTTTTTTTAATAATCGATTATACACATAGCTTTTCATACAGGTTCTAATTGCTTAGTATTTGTAAAAAATATGGAGTTTAATTCTGCAGTAAGCTGTGTTCTTAAAAAACTGATAATCCAAACATCATCTACATTTTACTGCTTGATTTAAATATAGGAATTCTATTTGAACTATTCTAACTTTCAATTTTAACTATTCTAACTTTCAATTTTGCTAGTTTATGTCCCATGAATGTCTTCTTGCTTGGTCAATAACTTTAGATTATTATCATGGTTCTGGATTCTTTCCAAATGCATAGTTTAACATATTTTTTTCAATCTTATGAAGAAAACAGAGTTAAATATTTTTGTATTTAAATTACATTTTATACACAACCTTTTATTTGATAGCTCAGGATAATAATTACTTAATTGAATTTTGGTAAATTTCATAATTAAATTAATTACTATTTTTTAAATAAAATAGCTACAACGTCTGAAACTTGTCTCCACAGAGACAATGATAATATCATCCATATCCTGATTTGTGGGAGACAATAAAAAGTTAATTTAATTGAAGCTGGCCCACAGATTTATGTAGCAGAAGTAATTTCAGAAGAAATTAGACCTAGCAGGATCTTTTCTGCTGAAAACATTCATTTCATCAGAAAATAGCACTTTATTAAAGCCAGAACTTCTAATAAGAAAAAAATCATTTTCAACATACTTTTCATATTAATATCTTCACAATGTTCACCTTCTTTATGATCTGTCTTGTCTTCCAAGAAAATATATTTTACTTAAATGTAAACTAATTTCATTTTTTTTTCATATTTAATTGTAATAGAAATATTTAAAAATAAAAATCGAAGCCATGCTTTGAAATTGCCAGGAAAATTCCTTTTTTTCATACAACTTCAGTTTCATTTAATTTGGTTTTGACTCAGAATCAATTTTAAGAGTAACTAGATAAATGTTTTATATCAAATGAATTAGCATAAGTATTCAGAGAGCACTTTCAAAAGAATAATGAATTTAATGTCATTTTAAAAATGATGATTACGTAGGAAATTGGAGTGAAATCCTTGCTACATTTTTTTCTTTGTAAGTAAAAGTGTACTTTTATGGTAGTCATTTCTTACTCTCAAAGGAAGATGTCTATGTGAAGTAAAAACTAATGATTTCCATTTAAAAGTAGTTGTTCTTTGGTGAGAATCCAAGGCAACTGTACATAAAATGATTTATTGGGTCAAGACAAAATTGAAGAAAATGAGGATATGCCTTATATAATCTTTTTATAATCTTCAGTAAACATCATAAAGTCAGTGCAGTAATCTGCTTACTCCTTAGCATCTCTGATTTGATTTCCCTCTGAAGCAAGGTTCTAGGCATCGAGGACCAAAGTGCGACTGCACAGTTCAGTGGAGCCAAAGAAGAAAGGGATCCTTTATCAACATTTCCTTCACCAGGAAAACTGCATAAAGCATAATGATTTGTACACCTAATCCCAGAAAGAGAATAGATCAGGTTTCTTTCTAATGGCTTTGGTAGCTGAGTGTGGAAGATCCACCTATTTATAATTTTATCTGAAGCTCCAGCTGAATGGGGTAATAGATATTTCTGAAACGTACATCTCATAGTTGCATTGGGCTTAATACTTTAGGGGATGTGAGATCAACGGGTGCTCTGAACCTAGAACAGTGTGTAGGAGAGCTGGGTATACTGAATACTTTGTACTTTTTTCTGCAAATAAATCAGAAATGGTTTATTGTCTCATTAGAGTCTTTCTTGTTTGATGTCATTCTAAGAACCAGCAGAAGACATTGCCATTGCATCACTTAACTGTCTAGAAGGACGTATCAGTTGGAAATCAACTGTTTTCAATCTTGAAAAATTTGAAAGTTCAAAAGTCCTGTTCATCAGCTTTGTATTTGATTTATTTAATTCAAAGAGTATGGGGGCATGGGGATGCAGAGAAATGTGGTCTATATATAGCAAGGCAATCAAAAAAGAATTATCTTTCATGGCAGCCCATGTGTGTGGATATCTGTGTGATTGTGTAAATGTTCACACATACAACACACACCTGTTAAATGTCCCCTATGCTTTCCCCCAACTCAGGGCCAGTAAAAACCATATACCATTCTGCACATTTAAGAAGTGTGTACTCTAGCTTTTCAGTAAATAAAATATGGAATGGAATATGAGAGTATTCTCTTCAAAGATGTTTTAAGGCACATAGTATGAAGTTATACAACCAGTGTTAAAAGCTGACTTTTACACACTGAACTTTAGTTCCAGAAACTCCATCTTTACCTGTATTACACTCCAAGCTGAAATCTCTCTCTTATATGAAGACTCTTCTTGTATTTTGCAAGTAAATGATTTCTGGGAATTAGCTGCATAAAGAGGTTTGGCTTCTGGCATAGATATCCTCAGGGTTACACTTCTAAAAATTCTAAGTTCTTGGCCCTGATCAGCTCTGGACCACATGTAATCATCTTGTTTGTTATACAGAAAGAAAATAAAAGCTTTTTAGTGTCTATATTTTCCTCAAAAAAGAAAAAAAGAGTAGTATAAGTAAGTCCTACTATCTCAGTTGTTTTCCACTGAATTAAAACACTTTCTGGCTGCTTGTGTCCAAGTCTTCATTACTGTTATTATTTTAAATTTGTAATATTGCCAAGTTATTCTCATATATACAACATATTAGGCTAAATAAAGTGCTAATTAGATTTAGATTTCTATGCAGCAAGTGCTGCTGTCATTTACAATGCATAATAAAGGATAGAAGATGCAGGAATTTTGAATTAAAGAGAAATCTAGATTTACCATATTAATTCCTTTCTCATTTTTCATTTATTACTCAAGAATAAAAAAAGAGGAGAAATATCTGGATCATACAACATTTTCAGTTACAGTATTTTTTTTCAACAGGGAAATAGTCTATCTGCTAACATCTGTTCATAAAAGCTATGAAATTTTTTGCTGCAACACTAAAAATGTGATAATTGTTTGTACTTAAAAAGTACAAGTATAGAAAATATATACATGTTTTGAAGCTTTTAGAAAATTTTGTATTTATCTTTCCCTTCTGTCCTCATTCTGGCACCTCTTAATTTATAGATACTTATTTTTTTCCTCTCATTTTTTGAGATATAGCATTCACTGAGAGCTCAGTCTCTGCTCTCTACTGCTCTGAACTCTTTGACAGTAGTAAGCATCTGGTAAGTTGGGTCAGAAATGATAGGTTAGAGAAATAAAAGACTTTGTATCACATCTATTAATGAGAAAACATATATTGCTAACAGTAAAACACTTCTGCAGAACCAGATTATTTTTTGCTTGAGGCCACCTTATGCCTTAGAGGACATCCAAGTAAACACAATAAGATGAAAGGGATATAGAACATGCTCTGCTGATGTTTGCTTTAAGGAATTTGTGGCACAAGCTCACAGTAAGCAAGAAGATTGCTCCAATTACCAGCCGAAGACAAATGTACATCTGGACTCTTGGAAGACAGCATATGAAAAGAGGGATGCCTGTAGATATAGCACAGTTTCCTGCAAGACAGATAAGTCTTTCAGAAATTAATTCACACCTAATATGAAGTTCAAAACAGGTGCTGAAATGGTCCTGACAAAGCATTAGATGTGCACGGCACATCCTCTTTCTTCATAAATTGAGAGAGGACGAAAATGAAAGATTGTGCAAATTTCTCCAAAGAGATTTGTTGCCTCTTAGGTTACATGTAGCACCTAGGTCCTCTTTGGATACTGGTACTGCAGGACAGAGAAAATGACAGTTTAGTGCCAGTTGTTTTTCTTACATCAGCAACCATGACAGGGCTTTATTTCTCTTCTAGTCTTTATCTCAGGTACAATTCAACCCTACACCAATAATCTATTCCTGCTATATGCAGCATCATGGAAAAGTGTGGCCTCAACTACTGAGTGCTTATATTTCTGCTGGGCAGTTGCCTTAATTTCATCATAACCTAATTTTCTGTTCCATTACCCAGTAAATCCGAACTGTGATATTATAGTACATATCTTAACCAGTTATTTTTGCTAGATAAAAACATTCAGAACTGGAATCTAAAGATCCATTCTTCAGCAAGTAGCACATAATTTAACATTTTGTAAGTGATTTAAGGTTGCAGCTGTGGTCTCTGAACAATTATGTCCCTGTCTTAATGCAGATTTACCTTCAGTTTCAAGCACTCTGTAGAAGTTCTTGCTGGAATTGCTAGGACAGCTACTCAGAGAAGTTGTACAGAAAGTAAAGATGCATATTTCTATGTGACCAAGAGATTGAAGCCCACTAGCTGGAAAAATGATTGGACTTGGCTGATGAGAATGGAAACTTTTACTGGCCTACTGTTGTTAGAACAAGTTTGACAATAGGCAATGGGAAGAGTTAGCTAGGAAAGGTGTTAAGAAGACAGGGAAAAAAATAGAGTTTAAAATAGCCTGTCAATAGTAATTTAAAAAATAGCGGAATAAGTTTTCCCATAATATTCTAAATGGATTTGATCTGGTCCATTGAAAGTCAGTCTGCTCTGTGTTTAGGACTCAGTTATTTTGCCAAATCACATTTTAGCTATAACTCTTCATATGTCATCCAGTTGTCGCTAATAATCTGGCCAGCTTGAAACATTTTGATCATATTGCAGAAGGGAGATGGGAAACTAATTGAAATGGAGGAACATATTCCTTCCACTGGGGAAATAAGGGAGGAAAGAAATATTAGTTTTTGTGCTGTCATTCTCTGAGCATCCAACTTTAATAAAACAGATGTTTTATAAACAATCAAATTTGAAACGTAGCTCAAAGATTAGACCTTTGTTGTCTTCTGAAAGACAAAAATAAAAAATTAAGGTTAACAGCAATCTGAGATTAGTCACATCCTGAATTCTTCACATAAAAGAAATATGTTATATTATATTATATTAGTAAAGTAAAAAAAATATTACACAGATACCAACTGATACTTATAATGTAGAAACTATAATTTCTGAGAAGAAATTCCTATGATCCCATGAAAATCATTGTTCCTGTCTAATACCACTTAAGAAACAGATTTATATAAGCAAACCAGGGGGGAACTGGGACCAGCCCTGGGGTAAGAAGTAATTCTCTTCCCAGTTTTAGACAAGGTTTGGTCAAAGTACATGACTACATAAGTTGAACTGAACCCCACTAAAATCACTGCATTGGTGTGAACATGTACTACATTGAACATTAAATAGAAATAGACGTTATACATATCTACCTGAAGCTGAAGATATTACTGTTAGTACAATGGAAATATTCAGAATATTCAATCATTCAATCAGTACAGATCTGGTTGTTATGGAAATCATACATTTACAACTGTTAAACACACACTTTTTATCCCCCACCTCTTTTTGTGGTGTTTTAGGATCCTCTTCCTGCTCATCTGAGTTCTACAGGTGTGAATTCAGTCTGATGACAATGCGAGGGTGTTACAGTGTGTTGTTGGCACCTGGAGTCCTTTTCTGGGAGTAAAATGATGTTCATTTTGATAATTTCTTCTTCCTCATTCTAGGATACACTTAGAGTAATTTCTGTTCTGTGTCTGCTGTCATCCTTGTAAACCTGTGCTCATTCTTATCTGGTCTGCAGCTTTACATCTTCATTTACTACATATGATACCTATTGCATATGATAGATACTAAAACTATTATTGTCCAGCTCTGCAGTTTTTCTGCCTATGAGTGAGCTGTTAATGGCTGTGGGATCTCCAGTACCAAGTATGTGCCCAAGCTTTTATCACACTGTGTTTGTCTTTCTCTTCTCCACATCCTGAGGCTATACTTTGGAAATACCCCTCTTGTTGTACCAGGCCTGTGTTTCTCTACACTCATTATTTCAGGGCTGAGACACAGCCCACTGCATAGAAATATTATTGTGAGTAGAGTGACATTTTTATTTGTGTACATTTTTATGGAACACTGTTGTTTGTTACTTTTTTTTTTTTTTTTTTCATGGACTATAGGCACTACTGCATAAAAAAGGTTTTACCTGTGAATTGCATGACGGTTTGGAACTGTAATAACTTTTCAGGATGCAATAAGCAGCAACTTTGTGCAATTTTAAAGAAGGAGGAAAGAGAAAAGAGATGCAAGGGTCTCTTTTAGTGTCATCACTTGCAGACAATCAGTGAGAGATCCTAAACTGTAGCGATGAGCCTTGACACACACAGAAGAGCACAGCACTTCTCACAAACCTGCAGCACCACTGAGCTTAGCACTGCACCAGAAGGTCCTGGGGCAAGGGGAGTCCATCTCAGCATGAATTCAGCCAATTTCATTTCCTCTGTAAGGGCTCAGACCACTTCTCACTCGATATAAAAAAAACTTTTATTAACTTCAGTGCATCTGGATTGGAGAGATTTGTGCGCTTTATAGTCACACTATGAAAAATAATGAATGCTTTCTTATTCTCCATAGTCATAAAAGTAGATCACATGATAAGCAGATCTTAAAAGATCTCCAGTATCAATTGGTGTGTGGAAGAAGCCTGAAAATACTTTTAAAACCTGAAAATAAAGATCTAACTAAAAGAAGACGTATAAATCAATAAATCAATAAAATCTTAAGATGTCAGCATAAGATTAAGAATACGTTTTTATTTTAATTAGTAATCAAGATTATAAAGAATGATAAAGCACTATGTCAACACTTGCTTTGAATTTTTATTTCTCAGTTAACACTAAAAAAGTAGCATAGAACAAGGTATGCTCTGAAATATGTCTTAAAAAAATTCATATACAAATGTTGCATACTGCTCCCTTAGTCTTTCTGTTCTTTTCTACCACCTGTCATTTTTCAAAGATTTATTTTGATTCCATACAAGGTATTTATTTTCCAGCTTGACTTCTGTTTGTGCAATGGATCAGAATTCCCATGCAACTGTAAATTCTAACTTAAATGCGTTGCTGAAAACAAAAGAAATCCACAGTGTTTTCCTGTTCTGTTCTTACTCCTTCAGGCACACAACAAAGATATCTTTAATTCTCTTTCATTGCTTCATTGGCATTGAGACAATCACATTCTTTTGTGAATTGTTTCCCAGCATGTACTCTATTTCCTGGTGGATGAAAGTTTGGCAAGGAGCACAAATCTCACTTCCACTTTATGAATAACACTGGCATAAACAGTAAACGTAGTTTATAGGATTGATATTATCAAAGTACAAAAATATCAATGCAGAATTGCAACTACTAGTAAAGAAGTGCCATGTTTACGATATCTTCTAAGAGAGTCACAGAATCACAGCATCATAGCTGTATGTGAGTCAAGCTCTGAAGATTTAAAATTGGCCACTTGTGGAGGAACAGAATGAAAAAGGCATTTCTGATCTGCTGGACTATGTGGTCACATTGCATCTCTCAGTCATCACTGAGAGATCTTTGAATTGCAGGAGCTCCTGAGACACTGTACCGGGCTTCCTGGCTGCTGTAGTTCTGTCAGAGGAGCCTTCCGAGCCCTACTTGAAGTACCTTCAAAGAACAACCTGAGTAACTTACTTCTGACATTACATCTGTGATGTACAAGATGATGAAGCAACAAGGAGGGTGGGGACAAGTAAGTCTTGGAAGACTGAACACACTGAAAGGATAAGTAGAACAGATAGGTAATCCCCAAACTGTTCCACATAACTCAGTTCAGGCTTAGAGTACAGATTGTTTATTCTGTTAATGGCATTGTTCAGAACAGAGAAGGTTATTTGTCTTATAGAAAAAATATTGAGAGGTAGCTATCTTGTCAAGAATGCTGTGAAACAAAAAACCTGTTGAGATAAAATTCCATCTCAGAATTTTCATGAACTAAGGAAAGCACTGATTTTCTAGTGTTTAGAAACTAAAGAGAGAAAATGTAATATAATCTTTTTCCTCTTTTGTCACTGGAATTTTACCATTAGCTCTGAGATCAGAAGGACTATTGAGACACCTCTGTATACCAGCCTCCATGGTCTATTTAATAAAGTTGTGTACCTGATATGACATTTCCACGTGGTACATTTTAATTCCAGGTCTCTGAATTTGAAATGCTTCTTAAGATGTATTCTTTGTAGTTTTACACTATATATCTCCAGAAGACATTTCTCATCCCTGCATTCACATTAAAAAAACAAACAAACAAACAACAAAACAGCAACAAAACTACACAACCTTAAACCCTACCTGAAATGAAAGAAAAACTACTGTAAGATATTTTATCATCCATATTGCTGGAAAAATAGTGCCCTAATCGAAGTCTGTCCTGTCAGGAAAAAGAATCCTATTGGCTTCACTAATGCAGCTAAGCTTTAGGACTCAAAACAGTGATATACCAAGTAATTTCAAAATCATGAATATGTCACTTGAAACTGTGGCACTAACAATTTAGATGTTCACAGCCCATTATTTTTTAAACCTTCCAAAAAGGATCTTCAAAGTGTTGTGCTGCAAATGGGATTAATTTGTCCTGTTGTGAAGTTGCACTTTCAGTGCAATGATTGAAGTATGGGCTTGTTTTAAATACCTCAAACAATCCCTCTTGATGGTAGCTCCTCCCTAAATTTGACTTAACTATTCTTCCAAGAAAGAAAGGTTGTGGGAGTTAAATCCCAGTTTACTTCCACCAGTCAAAAAATCTCCAATACCATTCTGCAGCCCTTTGTTACTAAAAAGAAAGTATTTCACTGGTGCTGAATAGAAATCTGCACTGTTAGACAAAGACTTTTAAGTCCTGTCCTTTGGGACTCAGGTGTCTGCTTCCAATGAATATTCAATTAGATGAAAGAACTTTACTTCTGAAATCATATAACCACTGTGGAAACTAACTTACACTTTTTTTCAATCCCTTATTTCTGAACAAGTAAAAAAAATAAGAGCCTGTAATGAGGAAGTTATTACAGAGTCTTAACTTTACTTCCAATATATATATATGCTTATTATATTAATTTTTCTTCTTTCCCTCTTTTCTCAATCTGGTCTGATATTTAATGAACAATAAAGTATTTCATCATAAAAGGAACTTTTAGAATAACTAAAGGATTTTTAAGATTTTTTAAGATGTTAAAAGTGGAAAATTTTGCTCCCACTGTAGGAAAGCAAGGGTGTATGCTGCATTTTAAACAATGGAGATAGTAGGTATAAGCTGAAAACAAGACGAAATGCCGAAAGAACTGTTTAGAAACAAGAATCTTTAAAATCCAATGTAGTAGTTCTTCAGGGAAAAAAATATTAACCATATTTTAAATGATTTTAAATGATCTTGCTTCTTTCTCTTGCTTAGATATTTTCTTCAAGTTAATGGTTCTCTAATGCTTGAATGAATTACAAACATTTTTTGTTCTACTTAGTCTAAGTTCCCAAACAAACAAGAGAAAAGAGCAGACTTTGCACATCTTGGTGCAGAAAATGGGAAAGATATGTCCTATGGGAGAATTTAAAGAGTACGTTAAGCAGAAAGTGAAAGATGAATTAACAGAGGAAAAGGAGTGAATTGAGAAGTCACAAAGGAAACAAAGAAAAGATAGAGAAAAATATATGAAGTTTCTGAAAGTAAAAGCAAGGAATTTACATTTCTGCACAGGAATTGAATCACCTACATGAAAAAGGAGGAAGAGCAGAACTTCAGCAGTGACATGAGAAAACAGAATCTGCAGGCTCTGGACATTCTGAAATGACAGGTTTTTAGATGGCGGATATATTTGATATGTTTTCCTAAGTGTAAAAAAGAAAGAAAGAAAGAAAGAAAGAAAGAAAGAAAGAAAGAAAGAAAGAAAGAAAGAAAGAAAGAAAGAAAGAAAGAAAGAAAGAAAGAAAGAAAGAAACCTTAAAAAACAGCTGAAAAATATTAGATATTTGGATTGGTCTTCATATATTCTCAGATAAGTCAGGTAGTTTCAGACTGAGGAACTGAGTTTCATGTGAGAGCGTTTTTTTCTGGAGATACCAATAATAATATATTTTTAAAAAATCATTGAAAGAAAAAGGGGAAAAGAAGGGTAAAATTAGAGTGAGATAATTCTGTACACTGAACACAGGAGCTATGCAGCAAGTGAACAAACCGATCGGTTATGTGCTTTCTGGCTCTGCAGACAGCGTGTCCACAGGCAGTAAAAGATGGGCTGCTCCTATGAGAGACCTGTGGCTCATTTGCCCCAAATGCTCATATATACTGAGTGATGGTGTTAAGGAAGGAGACACAGTGGCTTACAGCTCTTCAAGCTTGCTCTGACAGGAGCACTAGGAAGGCTGCATGCAATTTAGTGATGAATGTATCTCTTCTCCTGCCTGAAAAGAGGTATTGATGGAGCACCAGGGTGAGAGAAATCTCTTTCAACACAAAGTTATAGAGAAAAAATTGAGTGTGATGGAGTAGGCAGCTGCAACAGAAAACTGAATCATACTGTATTTAGGAGCTTGTATCCTTAGTTTCCCACACACACCTGAGTCTGGCTTGGCAAAAGTCTGCCATCCATGACTACTTCTGTGGTTACCAATGATAATATCTTAGTTGACTTAAACGTCTTTTATTTATTGAATTCTAGGAGATCTTTTTTTGTTGCGTGTGTCTCAGAGGGATGTCCTTCAACACTGTGGAGTACTTAATCTTTTACATCTTTCAATGAAGGAAGCAAATAAGAAAATAGTTTGTGTTGCAACATGGAA
This sequence comes from Pavo muticus, assembly GCA_016647715.1. Taxonomy (NCBI): domain Eukaryota; kingdom Metazoa; phylum Chordata; class Aves; order Galliformes; family Phasianidae; genus Pavo; species Pavo muticus. The sequence goes on along the minus strand of JACDJE010000039.1, from coordinate 1,544,301 downwards.
TAGAATGCTTACCTTCTCTACCTTTCGAATACAAGGGATAACTCCATTCTACCTCAAGCAAATTGCAGAGAAACAGACATGAATTCAGAGGTAAAATAGGTGGAGTGATGGACTGAATGAAAAATAAAATTAATCTAATTACATAGAGGCCATCTCAGTTATTTTGTAAAGCTGGTTGTAGATTTAATACTTACGAAATTAGAAATTATAATTATGATCAAAAAGGCCTAAACATTAAAGAATTTCCTAGTTGACTCATCCATTAAAACTGAAACAAGTTATCTTAAACCTAGAACCATAGACTACTTGTAAGTCAGAGCAGTTACAACATATTGGGGTTGGAAATTTACATAGGACATGATCTATGAGGACCCTTTCAATGCAATCCATTTTATGAAATCTAGTCTAAGGAAAAAAAAAAAAAGGAAAAAAAAAGAAAAAAAAAAGGAAAATATTAACTACCATAATGCTTAAGCTGCCTCTATTCTTAAAATTGATGTAATTGTGCACATAGACTGAATGCAAAAGTGCTGGCACTGTATACTATCTTTTGAGAATGCTAATCAAATGTGAGAACTGCTGCTAGAATTAAAAACCCTGACTATACCTGTTTATAGCTCATAGAGGCAAACATCAACAACTTAAACTACCAATGACCAGAAAATGGAGAAAAGAGAGATAACTTTTGCAAGGTGTGAGTAAAACTTTCAGAAAAGAATGTGTATAATAGACCTACTCTCAAAGCTGTTTTTATTCCATTGTGCTATCTTTAACTTTTTTGTTTCATATTAGTTTCTTCCATTGCTCCATAATAAGAAATATTTGTTGCCTATTTTTTCATGTTTACTCACAGTTTTCTTGGATTTAATGAGATAGAATGTCTTTCTCTTGAAATCTGTAAGATGAACTGCACACTGTGCATAAAAAGATCCTGATTTCCAACACCCCTGTGGGAGTTACTTGTGCTTAGTTAAACTGGCTGAAAAATGTTACTGATTCAGAATAATGTAAAAAATTTACAAAAATGTACAAGACTGTTAAGAATCAAACATAATGTTCAGCTTGGTAACCAAGAGAGATACAGTTGCTACTTTTCTATATCTGTAGAAACATCAGTCACAGTTTTTCCTGCAGAGTGCTGACTAAAAATATATTTACTCAGCAAAACACAGTGTAACAACAACATGTCATCAGACTGACTCACACCACTCAATTCCTCATCCCTAAGGCTAAAATATCAGACTAGATAGTAGTTAAAATCATAAATAACCCTGTGCACCACTTTCCCCAGGAATCTTTATCTTCTGTATCATTCTGAATTACCGTGACCAGAACCAGCAATCTTTCTAAAGTCTTTTGCTTTTTTTTCCTTTAAACTACATAAACCTCCAACAGAGTTGATCTGAACAATATGCAGAAAGAATACATGAATCTTTTGACATATGCATTCGTTAACAATGAAAGCAGCAAACTCTATTTTAAAGTATTTTTAAATACTGAATTGTTGGCATTATGTAGTCCTAAAAAGAAAAATGTAAAAGGGTAGGAAATGTTGTTATTGCCATTTTCCCTGCATGGATAGAAGCAGGAAACATTCACCGAATACTTGGTAAAGCAAAAGGAACAACAGTGAAACTCTAAGAACAGTTATCCAACTATGAAATTACAAAACTTAGCTTCAGAGCAAATCTATGTTGTAACTGCAGTCAGTGCTATTCAGTACTCATTGCACTGACTTCCTCATCAAGATTATGTTTAGTGAAAGGAATCATTATGTAGTTCATTCTGATAATTCAGAATTGTAAAGAAAGAAAGATCTGTGCTACTTTTATTATTGATAATTTTTTCCTTTCAAATCATTGCTCTGCATACCTCTCTTTCAGGTAAGAGCATGTTTACTTTTCCTGGTAATTTCAACTATCAAAATACACTGCTTAAAATTGGAGGCTTGGACAATTATTGAACATGCTGAATTCAAACGACATTTTCATCTTGCTCTGCTCACTGAACACAGCTATCATAGGTATCATGTTCAGATCTTTGACACTCAATACAACTCAGATCACTCTGTTTAAATAACTATAATGCAGACTGAGACATATAATTTATGTTAGTCTTGTGCACAGAAAGTAAACAAAGACTTCAGTTTTTATTACTTTTCATTATTAAAAAAAAATTCTAATGGTCAAGATAAATGTCTATAGTTATGCCACTTCCATCTAGTTCTGTGTAGTAGTATACTTGATTTATGCTAATTCAGTATAAAAAGACAGAAATAGTTTTGATGGTTACTACTGGAAAAAAAAGGATGGGGGGGGGGAGAGGGGATATCCTTTTCCTCACTTCTCTTTCTCATTCTGTTCTCATCTCCAAATTTTTTTAACATTGCTAGTCCTGATTTTCCTCTGTTGTGCTCATTGTGTCATCACCTACATTATTGAGGAGAAGTTTTAAGGAAAAATGAATGTAGGTGTACTGGACATGAAAGGTAGGAGAGGAGGCAGATTAAACATCTGTAGATATGGTTTTGATCACCCTGTATGCTGTGAGGAGCGTGTAGCCTAGTGATAGGCCTGAGCACAAACAAACTTGCACTGCTGCTAGTTTATGTGCACTCTGCTGCATGTAGCTACACACAAAACAAAAGGTAAGTCTTAGTTCTAAAGAAGTTAGACTAGTTATGGACTTGGCCATCTGTAGCCCCTGCTTTGCCAAGGTGACAGTTACTACCTGTGCTCCATGAAGGACCCTTTTCTCAGGTTTACAATGTTCACTTAACTCCTTCAGCAAACAAAGCAGGTAGATTTCAAAGAGGAATTTCTAAATTGCAGGTTATGTTTTTTAAAGCCATAGAGAATTAGAAACCTTACAGAAGGAAACTGACTAGCAAAACAGCAACAGAAATTCTGCACATAATTTCTGATGTTTTATGTAGTATCAAATTCCTCTGACAAGTACATTTTAATTCACTAAATATATTAGAAATAAATTTCTTTAAAAGGCTGTTCATTTGTGGATACCCAGACAGAAAATAAGTAGGATGTTCTAAATCCAAAATGAAGACTAGAAAACAAAACGAAAATTACAGTGAAAATTGCAATGTACATACTCTTCACCAAATAAAATGGTGCTCACAGTTACACTCAGCTCTCAACTTGTTGCTGATGGTAAATAGAAAAATATCAACTTTGGTGATGGATTAAGCAGCAAAGAAATGGAACTGAGTTGAGTTTTAGTGAGGGGGAAAAAAGCAACACATGATCTTATATAATAAACTGTAAAAAATATTTAAAAAAATTGGCCAGATGTAAAGACAATCTACATCTCCTCACTGAGACACAGTGCTAATCCATCCAAAGTGGTCTACCATTATAGCAAACTGTACAGTTTAGATTTTCTTAAATAGCATGATCCTAGTTAATTTGAATGTCGGCAGGAAAAAATAAATAATAATCGTTCATTCACTTTTCTTCAGTGGTTTTTGTATGTGAGAAGGGCAACATGTTATCTACGTATGAGATGACTTTATCGCTGTGCAAAACCGTACAAGGATCCGGATGCCTATCAATATGCTATTCCGAAAGCAAACGTTCAATGCTTTTAGAGAAGGAAGTGATTATGGAACTGTGTCTAGACATTGATTTTCTTTATAATTGATTCCTGACAAAATATACAGGATTGTTTTGCCCCAGATTTAGTCTCAGTTGAGTTAGCTATTCTGTGTGCGTAATCGTCATCACCATCATTGCATTTTAAGAGCTGGAATTCTGGATTTTTGATGTTGACAGACTCAACAACATAATAAACAAAAAACACAAATAAATAAGTAAAAATTTGAAGATTATCTTCGGTACAAAGAATTTACAGCTTAATAAAAGGGATTAAAAAAAGCAGATTGTGAGTGTTGGGAAAATGTTGTAGCTTAACCCAGCAGGCAGCTAAGCACCACGCAGCCATTCACTCACTCCTCCTTCCCAGTGGAATGAGGGAGAAAATCGAAAAAACAACAACAATGTGGAACTCGTAGGTTGAGATTAAAAAAAGAAAGGAAGAGAAAATGAAGTAATAATAATATAATATGTATTTACAAAACAAATGATACACAAGTAATTGCTCATCACCTGCCAAACAACACTCAGACAATCCCTGAGCAGCAGCTAGTCCACAAGCCAGCTCCCCTCATTTTTTTTTTTTTCACATGATGCCGTATGATATGTAATATCCCTTTGGCCAGTTTAGGTCATCTGTCCTGATTCTGTCCCTTCTCAGCTCTTTGTACCTCCTCAGCCCCTCTCGCTGACAGGACAGTACAAGAAGTTGAAGCGTCCTTGGCTCTGTGCAACACTGCTCGGCAACAGCTAAACATCGGTATGTTATCAACAATGTTTTTCTCCTAAAACCAAAACATAACAGACACTATGAAGGAAAAAACTGTCCCAGCTGAGACCAGTCCAGAAATACTGAGACAACACTGAGTATTCAACTGTTTAAAAGTCTTAAGTTGCTTATAGAATATTACTTGAATTACACCTGTGACTTGGATAATTCTTGCTCCTTTTTCATATCTGTTGATAGACAGAAAAAGTATGGATGTCAGTGGTTATTCTCTTCTAGCTGTAACTAAGTATTTACATGCTAATACTATTAATAAAATAATGAACACTTGATGTTATTGTCCAGATATTTTTGTTACTTCATTGTGAAGAAGTCTACCAAAGAAATAATCTCTCTTTTAATTAGTGTCTGTAAAATTGTTAGTTCTGAGAGCAGCAGTCTGAAACTTGTGATATTTGTATCACATTGATCCAGAAGTATTTTCTATATCTCTTCCTTTCTGAATCTTACCATTACTTCAAATATGATCAAAAAGTTCCTTACTGAATTGGAAATAAAAGCATATACATATATATATATACACACACACACACACACAGAAAACCCAAAATTTTGTTCTGTACATTCAAATCTTCAGACATATACAAAGTTAGGTGCTGGAAGAAAATCATCTCTGTGCAAATCATCTGAAGACAAAATTAAAATATGAAGAGATGACATATTTCTTAGTTAATGGTTTCTCACATATTTGAGCTGCCCTAAGAAGAAACATTTTGCCTCTTCTATTTAAAAGCTTAGAGGGACCTGGGGAAGAGTCAGGTAAGTATGCTTCATCCAGGGTTTTGAAGTTCTTACATCAATTGTATTCAGCATTTTTTTGTTTGTTAATTCATTCATAAGTGCAACGAAGAAAATTTCTTAAAGGAAGTTTCTTTCTACAGGTACTCTTTCTCCCAGTGGAGTAAAGTTTCTTTGTGAGAAATGAACAAGAAAAACTGTACGTTCTCCACAAGAAAGATAACTCCACACATTTTGTTTTTCATATCAGTTTTCAGTTATCTGTGTGTTCAAGTATTTATTTTCTCTGCATGGCAGGTTGCCTCGATCACCATGAGAAACAGGCTTTTTGATTCTGAGAATGAATTATTAGTTAAGATAATTGTTTTTACCACATGTTTTTTCATCTTTGTGAACAGATGGGTTGAACTTCAAAAACTATCAAATGCTTCTGTTCTCTGTTCTGCTTGGTATAAATCCAATCTCCTACAGAAATGACTAACAGTGAAGTTAGTGCCTTGTCATTCCCGTTTGTTTCTGTTGCAACAGTAATCTACATTACTTGGTGAAGAAAAAGAACTCTCTGTATTAAATGGAAATGATCTTTTTGTTTTGTAGGTAACTTTTTCATACACGACAACAAGTAAATGCTCTACACAGCATTTAAATTGCCCTAGAGTCAAGAAGAAATATTCTGAGAGAGATAAAGAGCAGCAAACATTTGTGATTATGAAAGATTCTGAATTAATGAATATGCAAACTTTTTACAAGAATAGATTTTTTAGAAATGAGAACCATCTCTTTTCTTCATATAACTTTTACTCTCTTGACAGCTGCAGTTGTCAAGGCTGACAGCACAGTCATGGAGTAGTTCTACAAAGTTCATCCTTGATGGTTTGTCCTGGAGCTTCCTACTCTTGGTAGCATCTGCTGTACTCCTAAATGGACCCACATGTCCAGTGAGTGGACCCATTGAGGAGATCATAATGTCTTGTAGACCAGTTGCATTTCTACACACTACATGTAAATGGTCTTTCTGGGAAGATTCAAACATTTAAATTTACGTTAGAAGTTGGATGTTCCTGTGTTTGTCAGTTCCAGAGAAAACTTCTGATTTGCTGACAAACATTGCAGTGAAGGTTTCCTATCAGAACAGCTTTTTCCTTTTTATTTTCTTTTTTTTTCCTCTGTAATTGAGAGCAAAATATCTAGGAAATAGCGTAACTAAAGGGGAAAGACCTTGACAAATTCCAAATGAAGACAAAATAGTGCTGGTGTTACCTTGCTCTTAGCCACAAAATGTGAAGATTATATTTAAAGCAAAGTCTTCTTTTCCAGAGCACATTTATTCTCCTTCAGAGGTAGAGAATGAACAGAATAGTCTTCTTGTGATCCATGTTTCAAGTAGTTGCTGTGATTTGAAGACTGAAAAATAAAAAAAAAACGCAACATGAACTATAGCTAGAAGCCTTTGAAAATTGGCAGAAAAATAATTAAGTGATAAAGCATTTCAGCATGTGCCAATATTCACTGCAGGAGCCCAGCTACCACCTCTATTTTCTTTTCTGGTGAAAAAAGATTTCAGTTTGCAAGAAATCACATGGTTATAATCAGATGCCCTAAGTCAGATTCCCTGCTGTTGTGGAACAGCTGGGTTCTAGCAGAAGCGCAGGATGAGCAGTAACAGTCTTTTCATTCTCAACCTATAAAATTGAAGTACTTCAGATAATTTAGAAAAAGAGATTTTCAAAATGTTTCTAATTTTGAAATATTTCCATAAAATATTTGGTGAAAATTATTGTAAAAGCTATTTCTTGTTTTGTTTTCTTTTGTTTGACAGGATCTATACTCGTGGGGCTAAATTATGCCATGGTTGTTCCTGTCCAAAGAATAAACTTCTTCAGTAGAACTGGTCTTGGCATTCTTTTATTTGTAATCTGTCACAAGACTTTATTTCTTTTTTCTTTTTTCTTTTTTTCTGCAATAGTTACTTAATGAATTGACAGAAATTTGAATTATGTAACTGAGAGGGATAAAAAGGATTATCTTGAAGTCAGAAGACAATGTTATGTTGTGTTTATAGTTAGTGACATCCAGAAATTCCCTTCAGCGGAGAAAACATTTAAGATAACGAGAGTTTGTTCCCAGTGGGGAAGAATGAGGGGTATTTTTATTTGTTTGTACTGAACAGCTTTTCTTCAAATAGATATATGTGGGTTTTTTTTTCTCCAAACTCTCCAGGTAATATAAATAAGTCAAAGACCAACACATTAAGGTTTTTGTCTCTGTAACTCTGTGGAAATGTAGTCCAATTCCTTATGTTGTCAACATCTGCATCTTGTGAGAAGAATTTGATTGGGATTGCAGAAAATGTGGTACAACTCAGAAAGAATAAGAACTTCTGAGCTCTGATCACAGATTTTATCAAGTTCATGTGCAGTATTTTGTCTTTTGACAATCATTTTGACTGGGGGAGTTCGACTTTCTTCAATGATACGTTAAAGGGCATGAAGAACTAAGTTATAGCATCTCACCATGGGTAACATTTCTAGACTAACGAGCACATGTACTTCCCCAGAAAAATACATTTAGCTATGTAGCTGTGGGGTTGGTGCTAAAGAAGGTATTCCTATGCACATCTCTGTTGCTCACGGCCCAGTAGCTACACAAACCAGCGCCATGTAATCATACCTGTGACTCTGAGATTATGCACAGATCTTTGAAATCTTCCCTGTTAAGGAATGAAATTGGGTGAGGGACTAGCATGACAATGCTGTGTGTAAACAATAGAGATGTTTCCTTCTGCTTTTGTCCACCTCCCTGAATATCTTTAGTTCCTCCCTCCTCCCTCATTAAGCAAGTCCAGATTCTTGCTCAGTTTAAGTATTTCCAGGGAAAAGAAAGAAAAAGCTTTCCAACCAACAGATTTCTACTACTTTTGACAACTTGCTTTTCACATCTTTTTTGACACCTCTAAAAATGACAAGATAAACTTCGTTTTTGCTTGGTTTTATGCTCTGAATCTAGAAAGTGAAACATAGAGACAAATGGAAGAATATTTCTGTTTTCATCTGCTGTTAGACACAGCTCACTCTTTTAAAATTTTCTCTTAAAAGAAAAGAAATTGAAACGGTTGTTTGAAAGTAAAGGAGGATGAATTAACCCAGTGGTAAAACATTTATGCTGTTATTTTAATGCATGTGTGCAAACTGGGAGAAGAACTCCTTGAGTGTAGGCATACTGAGAAGGACTTAGGAGTTCTGGTTGATGAAAACCTGTGGATGCCCCATCCCTGCAGGTGTTTAAGGCCAGGCTGGATGGGGCCCTGAGCAATCAGAACTTACGGTAGGAGTAACTGCTGCAAGTAGCAGATGGTGGAAGACTTCTGCCTCATTCTCTGGTCCTGATAGCTCTTGTACACCGGATAAGCTATCTGCTTACAGCTTCAGTGCTTCTGTATAGACTCTGCAACAGTCAGAGCTGGGACTTGCTGTCCTTCACTTAGCTTTAGAGGATAACACATGTTTGCAAATCCTCTTACAGACATTGAGTTCTCTTTCAGGTTGCTCTTTTTTCTATGAATGGCAGTCTCTCAGCACCTTGTGGGTGTCTCTGGGCCTGTGGACTGGTAGATCAACACAAAGCAGGTACTTCAGTCACCAAGAAGACCTTTTCCTGTAGCGTAATATTTTATAATATTAGTATAATATTATCCCCCAAAATAATAAGATCCTAACACAGGTTCATTTCTTAAATATTTTAAGTTTCACTTCCTTTCTGAACATTTCATAATCCTTACAGAGATTCAAGAGGCAAGGCATTTCTACTAGGTTATTTAAAAATTGTTATTGGAATGAATCTGCTTGAAAAATAGAAATCTATTATCTTACAAGACAAGAAATTACAAATAAAATACAGAAGATATCAGGTGATAATCACAATAGCCCTTTTTGACAATAACATTAGTGAAAATGTTTCTTTTTCCTTGAGGGAAAAGTATGTTACTGAGTGATTCCAAACATTGTTGCAGATCACCATTCTTATGCTTTATCATTCTTTGCTTTCTGGGGACTTCTGGGCACTTTTTTTTCTAGATTGTCAGTTTGTCTGCTGTATTCTCCTAGGCTGTCATAATTCTTCTTCCTGACATTCATTTTTATTTATTTATTCATCCTTTATATCAGTACTCATAAATGGGGTGAGTCAACTCTATTAAATTCTAATTTTGTAAGAGTGACACAAGAAGCCTGATATCTTGATATTTTGTTAGTCTTCCAAAATGCAATTTCAAATAATGTTATTTCTATTACATTTTGCATGCATTTTTGTGGAAAGTATCCCAAGTAAAAAAGTTCACATCCACAAAATTCAGCTACCCATAGTGATTTATCTCTCTCCTTTTTTTTTTTTTTTTCTTTTTCCTCCTCTAGACTAATTATTTGCTCCAGACTATCCACTGTGCTTGAGCTCTCATTTCAATAATCATGGTTTGCTTTCTGAATTATTTTAAGCCAGTTTTATATTTCTGGTGTAGCCTCTAGAGACTTTTTAGTTTCTGTGCCTATTTTCCCAAGGACAGTTTGGAACTGGATTTCTCTTGCATTGTACATACATTACAACCGGATTTGGTGCTGCCTACTCTTGGAGATTTATCCCAGAAGAGGACAGGTATGATCAGGAGCTCCTGTAACTAAAACCAGAGGCAGTAGCTCTTCCAACAACCTCTCCAACAGAATCATCCTATGCTACTCTTGATGTCATCAAGATCTTCATCCCACAGTGCAATCTTTCTGTTTATTAATTTTACACTTCTCTATTTAAAAATCTCTCTTCTACACAGTTTTTAGGTCAAAGTATGATTAAATCTATTCTACAGTTCCCTTAGCAGCTTTTTTTCCACTCTAAGGTACGCAGCTTCTGACAAATGCATAGCTCTCCTGTTGAGTGTTCACCTGTTTTCAAGACATCTTGGAGAGCACTTGAATTGTTTTCTAAAGCAAGTATGCTAGCATTTTCAATTTTCTCTGAATATCTTAATAAATAAATAAATAAAATAAAAGGCTTTCTGGCGCCCGGCAGAGTATTCTTTTAGACATTAATCATCATACTAATCAGACTGTCCAATAATTCCTATCCTAAAGGCAGCTGTGACAAATGGCACAGCCAGTGCCTAGGCAAATCCCTCCCAACCATTTTAATGCGACAGAAGTAATTAAATGCATTAACATGACTGGGTCTGTCTACACATAGAAATAATCAACATAATTGCCATGGTAAGAGAATGAAACCTTTCTGATTGTAAAAATGTGTCTCAGAGGCACATGCTGGTTGGTAATTTGGGGGAAAAAATGTGTTAGTTAAAAAAAAAACAAAACAACAACAACACTGAAATAGAGATAAAATATGATCATAATAATCTCCAAAAAAAAAAAAAAGTAAACATTTTTTCTGAGCTATTTTAAATCCTAAAACAAATTAACAAAATATGTTAAAATTATCTTATTAATGGCACCTAAAAAAAAAAACAACAACAAAAACAACAAATGAACTCATATCTATTTTCACCTTACGAGTAAACAGATCTTCAGTATGTCCTCAGCGCCAAATGATAAAAGGTTCAAATTCTACTTGAAGACCCTACCCAGTTTGTACAAGGAAATAGTGCCGCTGCAAATGAAACAGTGTTGTTGCAAATGAAACAAAAAGCTCAGATGTCTGAAGTACACAACATTGACTGCTAGCCGTGGGTAGTTGAGAGTGAGGACACATATAGCAGCATCGCTGCCAAAGATGCAAAAGCTGATGTTTAAATAAAAGCACCCTTCTGGCACCGCTCTGTAGATCACTAATACATGCACTCACCACTGTATTTTGTGCTACCTGAAATGAGAAGCCTTTACCCTACCACCTTCTTCTTATAGATCTTGGAGTGAATCTCATTTTAGAAATGCTGTCAGTTTCTGTGAGTACTTCTGAATTAAACAGAAGAGGTGGGGACAGAGAGCAAACGCAAGCTTTGCTTGCTGCTTATCCAAACTATCACAGTTTTGGACTATGTACAGTGTCACTCTCAGATAGTGCATAGGCCTGAGCCAGACCCAGTAACCTGTATAGGTATATATGGACAAGACTCAACCTACATAGACTCTTTTCACAATCACTCAACATTAAACCTAATACCCCTAACACTCAGATATGTTCACATGCTGAACACCAGGATGTGTAAAACCTAATCCGAAGGGAAGGGAAAAGAATTTAAATTCAAGAAGTCTTGGTAAATTTTCATATTCTTTCAAACCTCACAGTTTAGACACGTCCTTTTATTCTCCTTCTGGCCAATTCATAGAATCAATTCAAACCACAGTCTGGAAAATAATAATTAGTAACAGACCAAAGCTTTCAGAAATCCTACCTCTAAACCATACTCAAACACATGTATCAGACAAGAGTGAAGTACAAAGAATTTATTCTGTTACCTATCTCCTCACTAGATAGCTGATTGTACTACCTTTCATTACACTGAAAAGTTCTTCATTTCAGAGACACAGTCAGTAGGACACTGAATTACCAGCAGATTACAACCTAACTCACTTCGAGACATGGAGGTAAAATGGGCTGTTAGAAAAGACATAAAACTAAGGGAACACCCACTGTATGTTATTAACTGCATTTTTTATCCCTTCAGGCAACAATATGCTTGATTACCCTGACAAGACGAAGCATTATTATTCTCCTTTACTCCTTGTATTTTAACTCTTCTATCTCTGCTACACATTATTCTTTCATTTAATCAAAATTACAGTTTTTATGAACTTTGTTTGCATACCTTCCTGGCTTCTGTCTTCAACAGTTTGGAATTTCCTAAGATTGAGAGAAAGAAAAAAAATTAATGGTTAATATCTCTCTCCCTCTCTCTCTCTCTCTCTCTGTGAGTGTGTGTGTGTCTAATGGAAGATAAATCACTATGATCACTTAAATGAGATTTGGTAAGAGGAAATTTAGATGGGACAAACGATGTGAGAGTGTACTGCATTCATTTTGAAGTAGCAGTCATCCAAATTCTCTATGTCACAACAGACAAGTAACGTACATTAAATTAGCTAATTTCAAATACAGCTCTTCTCACATCAAAAGCAATGACTGAATTAGCATCAGGCTACTGCAACAAGGACAAGAAGAATCCAGCTGGCTCTTGAATTATACAAAGAAGCATTATCACCTCATTAAAACTGTGAAGTAATAACTGAGA
>JACDJE010000039.1:1379597-1531782 GCA_016647715.1 Pavo muticus | reverse complement strand
AAAAAAAGTTTGGAACCAAAAATCAGTTTAAAAAGAATAGAGAAAAACTGCTTGTGAATGTCTGTTTGAGAAAAAAAAAAAAAAGCATCAATTTTTTCTAGTATATTTAATGACTATCTTGGTGACAACATGATTCACAATTTTTGATCAGGAGAATATTTATTATTAATGAAAGTGTCACAAATGTTTGGTCAAACCTCAGTTCACACTGATGTTTGTGTACTGAATCTTAATCTTTTCTAAAGGTAAAGAGTTTTGGAGAGCAAAAATAACATAGTGTAAGTAAAATACCTACCACACAGCATGAATAGAAAGTTACTTAACACACATATATGTGAGATGTACCGTGTGACAAAATCTCAGGTATAAACCATGCCTTGAATCACAGGTGATAGACAAACTATAATCAAAACTTAATCACTAATTATTCATACCTAGAAAACATGATGTTGTTTGTCAAGTTGATTGCTGTGAGTCATATGCGCAGTCCGAGTGAAAAAACACTGTCAAGTCATTGCTTCTTAACTTAAAAGCAGCGTTTGCTGAAGTTGTTGGGATTATGTGACTAAGTGATGTGGGGAGCTGATCCATGTGACACTTTTCTGCAAAATTAACATTAATTTGTAAATCTGTGCCCTCAATTTGCATAAATTTGTTGATATTTTTGGAACTGTATTTTAGAAAAGTCTCTATCTAGTTGTTTTCTGAGAGACGGAATCTCAGCATTAAAAAAAAAGATACAGCAAAAGCACAGATAAAGCTATGCCCAAAACAGTATTAACCTGTAAAATGATCTGGATATCTGTGCGTTTGAAGGCAGAAGAGAAATCTGGTGATTTGCACTTCTGACACTGTGTAGATTCAGGGATGTATCTGAATTCTGAAAGCCTTGCTATTCATCCAGGCCTTACTGTAATAGTGTAATAGTGAGGGTACTTATCAGGACCAGCCTGGCTGAAGAAAGGGAAGAAGTAAAACTGAGGAGATGTACAATTTGTGAGGCTTGTCAATTCACAGACAAACCTTGTAGTCTTCATATCCACTGGTAGGTATATCCACTGCACCTTTAGAGCACGGCAGTCTATCAGAGCTAAGGCTGTTACAAGTATATCTCGACTTTTTCACACAACATAGGGTGTAGGAAGAGATGCAAGAAGCAATGTAAAGTGTGCACTCATGTCTGGAGGACATCACTGAATATCATGACTGTCACCACAATTCGGCTAACAGATTCATTAAGCAGAAGAGAATTTTTGCTTTCCTATTTCCAATGACAAAATATCAAGAGTATACTCTATGGGAAAGTGCAGCCCCTTTGAGAGCTAAGTTGAAATGTGCTCATAGTGTCAAAACATGCTGTGAGAATGTAAGATAATGACATCTCCAATCACCCTAAACATTTTTACACGACTTTTTTGACATAGTGCTCAGACCATTTTCTGTGGATATCTTTAACATATTTGTTTGACTTCCTCACTCTGAGATGTATCTTTAGGCATGATATGTGGATTTTGCACAATTTGCAGGAAATTATTTAGATCAGAAATAATGTTTATGCATCTTTCAACTTCTCTTGTACTCCAGGAACATCTCTGTCTTACATTCTATGATTTACTTTTCATTCATCTGAAAAAAAGAACAGTTTAAGAGAGTGCTGAGATGCTTTTTACACATACCCCTCAAGGAGGTGGAAGAAGAAAGATACACACACCACAGTATAGCTCTAATTCTGTTAAAGTACTGTAGTTTGCGTACATCTGTCAGAAGCGGCACATCATTCCCATTCACTCAGGAGATGACACTGTCAGTCTTCAATACAAAGTAAGTTAAAACAAAGCAAGTGTCAAGATCAAATAAGCTGAATTCATAGCTGCCACAAAGCCCAGTAGGGTCTGTCATTGATAAAATGTACATATAAAGAAAAAAGAAACAATTTGTGACAGAGGATTTTGAACTGAAAATTAAAATTCTCCTCAGCTCTTCAGGTCAAGAATTTTTTTCATTTCAAGTGAGATGAAAATCTCTACTGAAGCATAATAACAGAAGGAACCTTCACTCTTCATTGATTTGATACTTCCTACGAAGAGCTGAAGCTTTTATTGATTTGTTCATTTTTGGGCAGCCATAGACATAAAATATTCTACTGCAAATTATCCCAATTTTTGTTTTTAACCTCCTTGCCCCACAGTTCCAGCCACAAGTAGCCAGCAATACACAGAAATACCTAATGAATATTTTAAGACTTGAGAAAATATTTGCACTGGAAACATTTCTGAAGCATGGTCATTGTACAACACAGGATTCATCTTTAGTAGTATATAAATATAGAGCTTCAAATTCAATAATAATATAAAATATGAATACATTTTTAATTAAATTTATTTTAATGCTGTTTTCTTATATGGATCTACTTCATTTCAAAATGTGTTATTCCAAGCACTGCTATTACACATATATCAATTCACTTTCCTTTTATTAAGGTAATTTGTTGAAAATCTATATGATATCCAGTGAAAGAGATGAGATAGATAGACAATAATTAAATTAGTATTATATGAAAAAAGTTTATCATGGATAAAAACACTGTAAGTATTATCAGAAAAAAAACAGATAAAGAATAATAATATTTATTTATGAGAACTTTTGAGAACAGATTTGAGAATAAATTTTTCATCCTTTTTTTTGTTTTGTTTTCTCCAAAAACAAACAAACAAAACTTTGAACTCTCTTGTCTTTTGGACCTTTCTCTATGCATTATGTCTTCCTGGCTCTATCAGTTTTGTCTTTCATTTGTGACTTCAAATATACAATTTACAAAGGTATAAATTAGAAAATTATTTAGGCAATATTTATTGTGTATTTCTCAGGACCGTCTAAAACTCCAATCAAGAATTTGAACAGCTTCATGTTTCAGAATTGATCATATGCATATAAAGTTCCTCATGTACATTGAAAATAAGGCAAGCATACATGAAAATTAAGATGGAAACTGTCCAAATGAGCAAAAAAACACACCTCTTTGAAAGAAAATAGGAAATTCTCATGGGATATTTTAAGACCTGTATCTCTGTGTAATGTATTCACATAAAATACTTGATCTTTAAAAGAGACTCTTTATTTCAGCTCATTTTTATTTTGTATCAAATGACTAATACTAAATAATTCAATTATGCTTTTGGACATGGTGTTCAGCAACAGTTATTCTATAAGTTGGGATAAGTTAAAATGTAGTCGTAGATATTACAGCAGACAACACGTATGCAGAAATGTATAAATAAAGAAGAGAACTATAGTATGTCACCCTAAAGAAAATGACATACATTTCTGGAGCTTCTAAAATATTGCCTAGTCACTATTACAGATTCCAAACTATCACGGTTTCATGCTTTTTGGTAATTGGTATTCCACATCATAACATCAAGTAGTGCACTGGGAGTTAAAGAATTAATGCTCCAGTTTCAGGCACCTGTCCGGAAGAGAAGAACTACATACCACAGAGGACTTTGCATTCAGAGAGGGGATATAAGCTTTCATAGATCACCTGACCTGCCCTTTTTTCAGCTGCCTCTCATCCCTGCTGCTCGACCCTCATGTCTCACCTCAGCGTTATGCTGAGGCCTTTTCGCCTTTTGGACACTCTCAGTATATTTGATTTATTAGCTTCAATTCTAATTATATTGTATTATAGTGTGTTATGTTGCATTCCAATACCATATTTAGTAATTTAGTTTGTTTCTCCTCAGATATTTGCCGCTGTTATTTTTAGGGCCCATCTCTCTACCCTTTTTCCCTTTATTTTCGCCCTTCCAGAGGCACAGACCCACAGGGTCCCTCCGCCTCGCTAGTCACGGAACCAGGCTAAATCAGCCCGTAAACTGTTGACACAAACATTGGCCAAGATACTAAGATATTATTTGGTAAACATTGCAGAAATACTTCAGAAACCAAAGACTTTATTTATAAAGTGAACTGAAAGAAATGTTAACTTTAGCAACTAAGAAAATTTAAATCTATATTTAGTTACAGGTGTATTTCAGATGAAAATGCAGCATCTTCAGAAAGATTATTATTGATTATTATCTTCTGGAAAAATAAGAGTCCTGTGATTCCCAGAAGTCCAATCGCTAGTAAAATACTGCTTCTCTATTGCAACCACCAAAGGCAATCAGAAAAGACAACTAGCAAATATTTATATTTGTTGTCTTATTAGTAGATTTCTTATTAATATTTCTACTGTTTAAGCTATTTTGTATATGCCTATAGTGATCAAAATTCAAAGCAAAATCTTTTGGGTGAAGATTAATTAAGTTTGAAGCTTTGTTTCATAAAGTTAGAGATTAGGTGTAAATACATATTTGTGCGGACATTTAAAGGACCATTTAAATGCATGGTTATAGGAGAATGACTAAAGACATAACAATTCGCATTACATTAGCATGTGTACAATTTTAAATGCACATTTTGAATGTCTTCTAATTCAATATTTAGGAGGTACTACATAATAGATGATCTACAAAAAAAATCAAACCAGGTGACTTTGATCACTCTCTGCCTCTTCACCTGCCTTCTATATGAATTAAACAAACAACATGAAGTGATATAATGATCAGGGAGCCAAGTTAAGTTACTTTGTGAAAGAAAAGACTTGGAGAACACAGAATGTAGACAGGAGTATACTTGAGGGATAAGCAATACTGCTGTCTAGTGGCAAGATTCTAGTCATACATTTGAAGGGCTCATGGTGACCTGATAAACCTGTCCTTGTAGCATGTTGTTACAGACAAGTTGTCATACGTAAGGTTTGCTTAATTAATGTCTGCAAATTACTTTGAGATCCACAGCTGGAAAATGATACAATGAAACTAAATAAAATTTTGTGCCAGCAATCTTTGTGATAATCATAGAATCATAGAATTGAGTTGGAAGGGACCTTTAAAGGTCATCTAGTCCAAATCCTCTGCAATGAACAGGGACACAGCTAGATCAGGTTGCTCAGAGCCCTGTCCAGCCTGACCTTGAGTGTCTCCAAGGATGGTTCATCTGCCACCTCTAGGCAACGTGTTCCTGTGCCTCATCCCCCTTATTGTAAAAAGGTAAAAATTTTCTTATGTCCAATCTAAATCTCTCCTCTTTCATTTTGAAAACATTTCCCCTTGTGCTATCACAACAGATTTTGCTAAAGAATCTGTCCCCTTCCTTCTTCTAGCCCCCTTTAGATTCTGAAAGGCCACTCTCTGACCTCTCCGGAGCCTTTTCTTCTCCAGACTGAACAGCCCCAGCTCTCTCGGTCTGTGTTCTATCCGTTGGACCATTTTTGTGGCCCTCCTCCGGATGCACTCCAACAGGTCTATGTCTCCCTTACTGAGGACTCCACATCTGGATGCAGTACTCTAGGTGAGGTCTCACCAGCACAGAGCAGAGGGGCAGGATCACCTCCCTCACCCTGCTGGCTGTGCTTCTTTTGATGCAGCCGAGGATACGGTTGGCTTTTTTGGGCTGCAAGGGCATGTTGCTGGGTCATGTCCAACTTCCATCCACCAGTAAACCCATGTCCTTCTGGCAGGGCTGTGCTCCATCCCTACATCCGCCAGCTTGTACTGATAATGGACCTTGTCACAATCCAGGTGCAAGGCCTTGCAATTGGATTTATTAAACCTCATGATTCCATGTAAGCTTTCAACTCATGCTTCAAATTAAAAGTAAATGAGTAGTTGCATTTGCTACTGTTCAGCTTCCATTTCATCCCACATATTTTCCTTTAAAAATTATGCTTTTTTACTTACACTCGTGTGTGTGAAAGCCATGAGATGTGCTACTTCTATGCATCATCATTCATTCTTGATCTCCTGAGTTCTTCATCTAGTCATTGTCAGAAGGACTATGGTGAAAACAATGTCCTCATTGGAAAGGTTTTTGCTTTTTCATGAAGTACAGCAACATAGAACTGTTCAAAGCCATTAATCTAAACTACAGGTTTTATGAGATGTCTTAAGTTTATCCTAATTCCATTAAGTCATTAAATCTGCACAGGTCATTTAACAAAACATAGGTTTTGCTGCATAACTTCAATTCTTGCCCAGAAGAGTAGGCTGTTCAGATAACAACAACAAAATAAACAAACAAGCAAAAAAACCCCCTATATAATAAACCAAAACAATTTCAACAAACAAACAAACAAACAAAAACATATCAGCAAATATTTTAAGATGGAGATTCTTTCCACTTTTTCCTTCTTGGAAATGCCTAAAAGGTACTGATTTAAAGTAATCAGCACTAAATTATAATCACCATACTGAGGCGATATTCTGCCATAAAATATTTCAGCCTAACAAGACTGTTTCCTTGCACTCCATTTATTCCAGAGATTTACTCTATCGTGAATGTGATGAGTCTTTCTGTATCGTGACTAGAAGAGCAGAAGTGATTTGCTAATTTGAAATATTCCATGTTTTATGGGGAAATGCAAATCAGTAACTTCACACATCCATCCCTTTGGCATATTCATAGTGATTGCTTTGCTGTTGTCATTTTACATCCCCATGCTATTTTGACTTCTGTAAAGAAGCATCTGCCTGAGAGTGTGGGATTCCTCATCTCTTTTTCTTCATTGTGTCTGAAATCAGTGGGAAAACTCCCACCAGTTTTAACAGGCTAACATTAATCCTGGTTAAAACATCAAGACCTGCTTTGGAGCACACTGGAACTGAAAAGCTAGAGGCAGGGATAAGCCTACCTTCTCCCAGGCTGGTTCTCTTTTACAGAATATTGCACACTGTAAAGCTTTCAGCATAATTTAAAGGGAGATTTATATTGAGCTTGTTTGGAAAAATTTGTGCCATTGTTAATTTTCATGCCAGTGGACATCTTGCCATCTATGAAACAACTGTGCATGATTTTCACACAGAAATACTTTCTTATTTTAATGCAAGCACACATCATTATGCTTGTTAGTAGCAGCTGCAAAATCAAGGCTGGAGCTCACAGAGCATTTTTTGCTTTTTCTGTATGGCGTGTCTCTTGACTACATGGAAATAGATCGGTATATAACCAGGACAGTTATAAACTTCATAGGTTCTGATCAGACTGCTCGTTATATGCTTGTGAGCTGTGAGGAAAGACTGTCTTCTAAGGCATGTAGTCCTGTTTGCATCTGATGATATAGCTTAGCAACCTGTCCTTGTCTGTAAGTCTGTTCCTGGGCAACAGGAGGAATCTCAGAAGCTATGGCCATCCAAGAGCTGAGGAGGAAAAGGCTCAGTAGTCTGTAGAAGGCTTTTCCTTCTCTAATCAAGGAGAGTCTATCCCTCCTGGGTCCGGCTGGAGGAATCTACCTCAGCCCAGCTTTCCAGCAGGAGGGGTGATGTGCACCAAGAACAGTTTCATAGGATTCTCACGTGTAGGAGAGAACATTCCAAAGCCATCAAATGAGGGTGAGATATTTTCTGGAGACTTTTCTCTGAACAGCCACTGTTCCTGGAGAGATCCTGCTGGTGTTGGAGGTCTGGCTTGCAGCTGCTCAAGCAGATAAAATCAATGACTGACGCTTCTAGATGTTGCAGTGAGGCATGCAGGCAAGGGCAACATAGGTGGCTCACAGCTCTCATAACTTCTGAGACCTTCTCAGGGATTAGTTCAAGTCATACTGAGCAAGGCTAGAGGTTTTGCATCAATACTGCCTTTTAGAATAAGACTGATGTTGGTTATCTTCTGTGTTTCATTTTCCATGGTGACAAAAGAAACTGAAACATTTCATAGATTCATAGAATCATAAAATGTTTTGAGTTGAAAAGGACTTTAAAGATCACCTCTTACCCATGCCCCTACTATGGGCAAGGTTGCCAGCCACTGGATCTGGACTGCCTCGGGTCTAATTCCACCTGGTTTTGAACAGTTCCAGGGATGGGGCATTCACAGCTTCTCTGGACAGCCTGTGTCAGTGCCTTACCACTCTCTGAGTAAAAAATTTCCTCCTAATATCTAACCTAAATCTCCCCTCTTTTAGTTTAAAACCATTCCCCCTTGTTCTATCACTATCAGACTGTGTATCAGACTCTCATTTATAAGCTCTCTGCAAGTACTGGAATGCCAAAATGAGGTCTCCTAAATCCTTCCCTTTTCAGCCCTTCTTCATAGGAGAGGTGCTCCAGCCTTTTGATCATCTTGATGACCCTCCTCTGGGCCTGCTCCAATAGCTCCACATCTTTTTTGTGCTTGGGGCCCCAGGCTTGGATGGGGCCTCATGAGGGTAGAGCAGAGGGGAACAATCACCTCCCTCTGCCTGCTGGCCATCCCTCTTTTGATGCAGCCTGAGATACTGTTGGCCTTCCAGGCTACAGGCACATACTGCTGGTTCATGTCCAGCTTTTCATCGACCAGAACCTCAAATTGCAGACAAGACAAGATAGGAAACAGTGTGTAGGCAGTGTGGGAGCTTGGAGCTCATCATAAGCTGTTTACTTGGGTAATATAGGATCCCAGGCACTCCCTGGGAGACCACTGCAGGCAGCCATTTATATAAGCCTGCACTCATTCTAAGGAAATTTTTAGAGCTCATGTGATTGTCAAAACAATATTGAAAATAAATAGTTTTTAGTTTCTACCTAAAGTACCAAGCACTGAATTAGCATAACCAGACATTCAGACAATCAGAAAATAAATGAAACTTTCCATTTTGCCATTTCCTAGCTGAAGGTTAGTAAGATGAATGGCACATTTTACATCTCTTCCTGTTGTTTACTGACATTCATGGCCATCAGGCAATGCAATAACACATCTGCTGAAGAAATAGCTATTGTCTTCCTAAGCAATGCCATATGTACCATATTTAAGCAATGGAGGGTGTTGCTTATACTTGATTTATTACTGCTAAGTATTTTACTTGGAACAAGATATAAAGGTCACTAAGACTAGCTGGACTTTAATTGTTAACCTTATATTATCAAATCATAATAATTTGGTGTGTGCAGTAAGATATATTTTGCTAATTCCTGATAATAGTACTTTGTAACCACCAGTGAAGACACACATTCCTCTTACCTTCTCTTCATCTGGAGGAATTGCAAAAATTTCCAGTGCCTTCAGGGCAATGAGCTCCTGAGTGTATTATGAGATTAAGATTGGTTTTGGCTGTGATTTTTTACTTAGGGATTAGCTCAAAAGAAATGGCATTTTATTGATCTGCTTGCTAAATGCAATATTTGTTATTCCCAAGTCATCAAGTAAATAAACGTAATACTTCTGACTTCTGAAATAATGTTTTCTTTGAGGTAATTTGTGAATTCTATTAGTAGCTCATGGTATAGAAGCTGCTTGTTACTCTGGTATTCTGTTTTGACATGACTTTCTGAATTCTGAAAAATGAGATGAAAAATCCAAGTTAGAGGATGTTAGGAAATAAGTTAAAACACTCGGAAAACAAGCTGACCAATTAATCTAAAATGTGCTGCCTCAGATTAATAGTTCATGAAACATCGTCTAAAAGAAAGAAAGAAATCACTTAGGTGTAAAAGCATCATCCAAATATGTTATATTTTTTCCTTTTTGGGATAGGAGGCTTCACAGTTAGAATGTGCAGTGTAACATTACACAGAAAAGAAACAAGGGAAGAACCATGGACTTGAAATCAGGTCACAGACATCAGAAGAGGACATGGAGCAAGGCAGTCCTGACTTTTTCCATTGCACCTGCAAAATGTGCACAGAGCAAGAGAAGTTCCCTGCCCCAAGACAGCTTTGAATGTCCTCCTTCCCATCTAGCAGCCAGACGCACTCACCCACTGAGTAAACAAGAGGAAAAAAAGAAAGCCCAGAGCACTGTTTATTTACCCGAATATATTCCTAGCAGATTTTATAAGAAAACCTGTAGGAAAAGTAATCTCCAAATCTCTTTCTATAAACTGTAATATTTTCTTGAAGGCTAGGTCATGAGGGAGCTAAGTCTGCTCTTTAAAGACAAAAACACAGCTTGAAAAACATACCAGAAGACCTCAGTAGAAGTGAATTCAGAGCTGTAGAGGCTGCAGTTCTCCAAAGTGTGAAAACAAGGTTTACACCTCAGAAACTGATCCACATTTCTCACACCAGTACCTTTATTTACAAACATAGGGCAGTAAATCCGAGGTGTCCTTCCTAAATCCATCTCTCTGAAGACTTTGCTTAGTTAAAGCCATTGCTAAGCATGGAATATTTTCCTCATTTAACTTTTAGAGTAGAAAAATCTGAGACATGGACCCAAGTTTGCATGTCAATAGAAGCAGACAGAATCTGACAGGAATTTCTAAAAGATATGTTAACATATAGCACATTTAGGTAACCAGTATGAATAAAAAGCTTTTCAAGCTTTAAAAGCATTTTCCAGTGTTATTAAATCAATACAATGAAATTCATCTACTGTGGTCATCCAATGTCTCAGTTTCTTGGTGTGCAAGCTCTGTGTGGGATTCAGCGGATGCTCTTGAGGTAATTGTCTGCTGCGTGTATGACCAAAAAATTAAGTTTTCCTTGAGACTTTGGGCTTACTTATCTGAAGATTTAGGAGGCATACCAAGTGTTAAAAATAATGGAAAAAAAAAAAAGATGAATATAATAAAGATAGTTTTTGGAAAGCCAAAAAGATGCAACTGCTTGTATAATAGGACCATAACTCTGGACTAGAAGGCACATAGTGTAATACAATTACCTTTCAGAACAGAATAGCCATTTTAAAATTGTGAAATATGCATCAGTTACTACTGTCAGTGTTGTCAATGGAGTAAAACTACTCTGAGAATACTGTCTGATGCAGTAAGAAATCCCATTGAAAATAAATAAATAAAGTTCCTCAGTAAGCCTGCTTGTATTAAAAATACATTTTACATTCTTTATTCCATCTAAACTCGTTTTTGCATGCCATTAACTGCTAACATTATTATAAACTTCTCTGAATACTGTAGTTAGTATTCTGGTATTCCAAACATCCTTTTGGTGGAAAAGTTCTATTTAGTTTGATTTCTATTGATGTTCTCATGAATCACCAACAATGCCCTTTCAACCTAATTATCTGGAGAAATTTTCTATGTTTTCTTATCTTGAAACATCTGTCTATGTTTGCCTTCTACAGATTCCACTAGAGTTATTTATCTAACAATAAGAAAAGGACCAATCTGTCCAATGTCACATTTAATTAGGATTCTAACATTTCTGTTGCTTAAGGATTTTTATTTTGTTGTACTCAAAATCAGTCGAGAATTCCTTCTTCCTTATCCAAACGATCTGAGGTAAATAATGCTGGCAGACAACCACATCTTCAAGGAGATCTAGACACCTTACTGGGATTAAAACATATAAGTTCAAGCTCTAACCATGGGCATAACTTCTGTGCATGCATCACTTTCATCTCTACTTTTACTGTTTTCAACTAATTGTGGGGTTCCTCCATGAAGCCATGCCACTTCTTCACCTACTGTCTCACAGCATTTCTACAGAACTTCTCTCTCCTATGGTCTGACTTCATTTTAACTCTGAATGCTGCTCCTCTTTCAACATCCATTTGTGTCTTTCTAACAGGACCCAAAATGTTCACAGTCATTTCTGGATATTCTCAACTTCCCTTTAGGAAGTCTAGAGGCTTTTTTAGTTCTCATGTCTAGTTCCAACCTCAAGTACAACTGCCTTCTCTTCCTCTTAGACTTCAGATACACTGATAAAGATTTGGTAAATATTGATGTAAAAATTTACTGCAAAAATCAGTGGTTTTAAGATTTCTGCTCCAGCATCTCTTTTCTAAGACTTTATCTTTGTGGAAATCTAATAATTAAATTATAGGAATTTATTACTCCCTTCTCTTTTTCTATATATTTTTTTTAATTTTAGTTCTTTCTGACAGCTACAATCTCATAAAAAATTGAACAGCTGTTACATAAGTGTTTTTGAAACTGCGGTGTTGGAAATGTGGGACAAATAGTAAGAAATATGTTACCACTCACTCAGAATTGTATATTGCATTATTAAAATGTCCTTCATTATGTGATTAGTTTGTCCTTGACTCAAAAGACTATCTGTTGTATATATGCTTGAAAAGAGAGATCTTAACTGCAGCCCCGGAATAGTTTCAGCATTTCAGAACACCAGAGGAGAAGTGTAACAGTATACTTAATCTGACAAAAGAATGGGTAGATCTCACAATGCACAATGTAATAACCTACGATAGGTAGTCTCATCATACAATGCTAGAGAGATGCAAGCAGTTCAACAAATTCATTGTTCACCAAAGCAAATAGTTTTGCCTTTTTTAAGGTTACTTAAAATAAAAGCAGAATATTTCAGGAGAAGAGTTCAAAGCTAACCCAGAAATCCCCACTTTCTCCAAAACTGCCTTAACATCATATCAATTATAAGTCCATTTGTCCAATTTTTATCTGTCAAAAAAGTCTATTTGATCAGATTTGAATAAATAATTCCTGTTGGAGGTCTTGTTTCTTTGGATAATTCCTTCCTGATCCTAAACCGTGTTGTCAGAATGATTTCTAGTGCTTAATCAAACACACCAGTTGAGCACCTTCAGGCACTGCGCCACCTTGAAGTAAGGGTACCCCTCACTCAATAGCCAGCTGCAGTCAATTGCCAGTGCTTCAAAAGAAAGGATGAATATGTAGAGGAAGAAGAGAATTTGCAAGTCAAATTATGGCCCTGACTCTTACAGCTGATCATCTGAAGCCCAGAAGAATGAGATCTGATTATAATCACAGTCCTTATGCAAAGCTGGAAGTGTTATGAGGGCATGCTGAGGGCAATGAAATCTATCTTATTCTATTTGTATTTAGTGGATGAAAAAGGAAATGTAATGGCTCAGTTCCAGTATGTCTTTGGTTACAGAAAGAAGAATGCCTTTCCAAAGTGAGGTTAAAGAACAGCTTTCAGAACAAAATGTGGGCTCACTTTAAAGTTATGATTTTAAAATACACGTCCTTCTCAAGTCAGATAAAGAGATAAAGACTGAATGTTTGTTACGTGAGTATTTCTATTCCTTATTCCATGGATGAAGACAATCTGCCTGAGGGAGGGAAGGAATGATATATATTCAGAGGATTCATTGTGCACATGAGTTTGAAATACTTGTTATTTCTAAACAGGTTTGCATGTTTGTTTTTCTTTTTTACTGTTGCCTTAACCCTGCTTGTTTGAGTTTCCACTTTTCTATGTCACTACTTCTGACTTATTCTGTTTGGCAGACTCTTTTCCCAATTGATACAGGAAAGAAAAAGATTTTCCTCTAAACAATTATTATTTATGTTAGTATAGTAAATTAGAGACATCAGTTCTGGTCAACATTTGCAGTCCAGTCGTGAGAAAAAAAACCAAAAAACAACAGGAAACAGCAGATAAATAAGGAGACAATTATATTATTGTTCACGCAGTTCAGTGAAAGCACTGTTCACTGGTGGTCAAGAATTTTTTAGGCAATTTGACAGAAATGATTTTTCATGTTTTTCAAGGTTATTTGGTACAGGAATTAATGAGTGTTCAGAAAAACCAAGTTTCGTGGAAGTCAGATATAAACAGAAGGCAATTTTCCTTTTTTATTCCCCTAAATGCATTTTTCAGAACATAGTGTGCTTTTTTTCCCCTCTCCTTTGAGTAATATTTGTGTCAATATTTGTAATAATGGGAGATAATATCATTTTGAAAACCAGAATCATATATATAGTCTTCCTACCTTTCATCTCGTTAATGACATTTGTCTATTGTCAGTCTTTTTACTGTTTTTCAAACGGTTCCAAGTGGATTTTAATGACAACTGACATCCATCTTTTAAAAAGATTTAGCCAGAAAATGTGCTGTGACATATGGCTAGACACTCTAGCAGTCAATCAGCCACTTACAGTGCTAAATTTGCATAAGGTCCACTAGGTATGGGTAGTCTACCTAAAAACCGTTGCATTGTGCTACTTGTCATTCCTCCCCAGGTGCAAGACTTGGCTCTTTGCTGAATTTCACGGGGTTCCCGTCAGCCCATTTCTCCAGCGTCTTGTGGTTCCTCTAGAGGGCAGCATAAAAAATCCTTAAATTCCACTGAGATTTGAAATTAGACATTTGAAATCCAAACCCTGGATTGAGGGTCTAGAGTACTAACCATCTCTCCAAGGAACTACTCAAGTCCCTGTGATGGCATTAGCCTTTGGTGCAAAACATCTGAATCTTCTGCGATAGATTTTATGTTCAAATGAATGGTCTCATCAACTGAAAAGAATGATGACTAACACACCTGTGACCTGACTTCTGTAGAAAAAAAAATATATATATTATTCCCTTCAATACTGTTAAAAAATACAGATAGGAAATATGATTGCTTTTACTGGAATTTTAGCACTCAAATAATCAATAAATGCTGTTATTTTCTTAAAACACTCTGGAAAATGGGTGTAATTATTTTAAATTATATAATTATACAGAATTATTTTAATTGTATCAAGAATGAACATGTAATGTTAAAGCTTATTTCTTAGGTTAGATTAATTGTTAAAGCACTTTGAATGTAGTTCTTGTAAGGACGAAAGATTAGCCTATCTTGGTATGGCTCTGCTCAGCCCCGCTGAGGCCACATCAGGAGCACTGTGCTCAGTACAAGGGAAGTACAAAACTACTGGAGACAGTCCAAAAAAGGGCTGCAAAGGTGATGAAAGGACTGAAGCATCTCTCCTCTAAGTAAAGGCTTAAAGAGATGGAACTGTTCAACCTGAGAAGGCTCAAGCGGGATCTGATTAATACATACAAATTCCTGAAGGGTGAATGTAAAGAGAACAGAGCCAACCCCTTTTTAGTGGTGTCCACTGATGGGACTAGAGGCAATGGGAGTAAAACAGAACCCAGAAGTTTCCGTCTGAACGTTAGGTAAAACTTATTTACGGTTCTGGTATTTGATGACTAGAACGAGAAGCCACTGCGCAGCAGGAAAACCATGACTTAGTTGCCATCACCACGGCGTGATGGAAACACTCTCATGACAAGAGGTGCTGCAGAGGAGGGCTGTAAGTTCTTTGGAAGAGATAGGCAAGGAAGGAGGGGCAGTGAGGTGGCTCTCTACATTAAGAAGTGTTTTGATGTTGTAGAACTAGGAGCTGGCAATTACAAGGTTGAGTCTCTATGGGTAAAAATCGGGGGAAGACCAACAAGAATGATATAGCAGACCACCCAACCAGAATGAAGAGACAGATTAATCATTCTGTGTGCATTCTGCAGCTGGCAGAATTCACGCATGTTCCCTTGTTCTCATGAGAGACTTCAACTTACATAACAATTGCTGGAAATACAACTTGTTGACCTTGAAACCGGATTTCAGAAAACAGTAAAACAAGCAAAAAAGGAAAAAACCATGCTCTGAGAAAAGATATTACTTTTTTGATAAAACATAAATGTAATCAGTGGAAGTGTAATGTTGATAGAGTACATCAGTAATTTCACTCTTATGAAATAGAGAAATACTACTGAAACGTTGGTCAACTAAGTACATGGGGTATTGCGGATATTCAGATATTCGTGGACTATTTTGAACAGCCATAATTTCAGCACAAGTTTATTCTTATTCATAAACACAACACTAACAGCTAACATTACACATTAAGTTATATTTGTGTACACATTACATTAACTTATAATTTCTTTTAATTAATAATAAACTTTATTTTCTGGTAAGGCGATGCTCTGGAGTGGAAGGAAACCACTGCTGAATTGAAGGTTAAGCTTTTGATATATGAGTCACATTAAAAAATCCCAATTTGAAAGGGGAGTTTCATGCTTAGTCTTCAAATTTAATTCACTTCCCAAGGGAATGTCAATGTTATCCCATCACTACTATCATCTTAAAGTCGTATGTGCCATGAGTAATTATTGTGACAATACATATTTCAAAAAAGATCCTGACAAACAAATTCTGCTTCAAAACTTTTAAATGGGTTTCAGTGCTCCTCTTTAGAAAGATAATAGGCTGAGCATAAATCACTTTGAAAGAAGGTTTTCCAGTTTTGTAAATAGACATATTATTCACTTGGCAAATAAAACAGAGGTGAATAGGGAAGTCTGACTTTATTTTCTAAGTAATTAAGCATTACATATAGTTAAATGTGGCAAAAAAATGGAAAATACTTATAGACAGACAACAACAGCATATGATGATTTCTAGATGTCTATAATTTTTAATCTACTTAAACGTCTAAAGAGAGTGTAAACCCATAGATAATGAAAATTATGTGGTATTTTAAAGTCTTTTTCTGGGATTAATAAATTCATTGGAAATATTCCATCTGACTTGAAGAGATTTGGGATCACCTTATATCTTCTTTTCTTATTCCATGAAGTTATGCTCTATGAAATAGATATATAATACATTTAAATAAATAAAATATATCTAGCCATTTCTTTTTTAGATGTTTCACACCCATATGTAAACCAATAAACATGCATTTCAGGTAGGCTGTTTTCAACCTGTTTTAAGGCCACAGTTTCAAATCATGGACCTGATTTTGCAGATGTTCTTAGGCCTGAGTAGCTTCATGAGTAAAGTTTTCCTCTTGGATGGTTCCTTGGAAAAAATTATTTCTGCACTCAGTGAGAAAATAATGAGAGATCTGGATGAGCGGTGTTCGCTTTACAACACCACACTCACCTCTTCTTGTCAGCTACTTCAAAGCTCTTTTATAGGTACAGAATGTGAAGACATTAATGTAGATTATTACAGCCATAGGCATGTTAACAAATCCTGCTTCAAATTCTTGACGAATTTAATATTTTTTCTCTATTGAGAGTATCAAGGAAATGGTTAGATTTGTCAGTTTGAAAAAGGAAAAATATTTTTCAGGTATTTCATAAAATTCAAATATATATTAAGGAAAAGCAACAAAATTCCACTAGGTAGCTTCAGTTATTAACAGACAGGCCCATGAATAAACACCAAAATATGTGCAGTGGTGTAAATACAATCAAAATGTGAACAGTATCTTCCAAAACAGATACACGAGAAAAAACATATGGCAGGTGAGACATTGATATGCAGCGTATCTCAATAAATCACATCAAACAATAAGTAAAGGAAGACATTAAATATATTTTGATTCATTGTATCTGGATAACGTGTAAAATGCAGTAACTTCAGAACTTTAATTATAATTTGCATTTGGCCTCTATAACTCTTACCATCCAGACCTGAGCAAGTCTACTTCCATTCTATGTTTGATCAAACAACTTTTCAGCTTCCTGTGTATATTTCATTTACACAGAACTTGCAGTTTTTCCTGCAATATTTTTTTTCTTCATATACAGATTGTCTACAAAGCCCCTAATTCTAGCACAAGCTCACTTAGCATTAAGTATGGAATTTGGTGAGTTAGTGAGCTATTTACACACTGAGAGTGTAGTAGGGTGATGAAGAGGAGAAAATATTAGGAATTTGAGGCATATTAGGAGAAGAATAGTAGCAGACCAGGGACAGAATTATGAGGTGATCAGGGACTGAGCAGAGATTAAAAATTAATACCTGAGAAACAGGAAAAATAAGTTGTCAGAGTAAAGCTGTTTATTTTAAGACAATTCATAGCAACTTTTATTTGCAGACAGGCAGGGAAAAGTGTAATCTAAAATTTGGTAAGTAAAACTAAGATTTTTTTTTCAGAGCAAAATTATTGTCTCAAAAAGAGGAAACTATTACCTGATCTTTAAAAACATGTTAGAAGACTATTTCAGTATTACAAAATAACATATTCTTCTAGACCTGGACAGCATATTGAGGAAGTACTGAGCACTGGAGCTCCCATGAGGAGTTAATCCAAGTTCTAAATGTCTCATACATTTTCACAGTCCAAAACAATTCATCAAATATCAAATACAAAATACCACCCGTGCAGAACAGAACTATGATTTAACAGCTGTCTGTGCATGATGCCCTGAAGAAAAAATGACATAACACAAATGCATGTAATAGAATGCTAAAGCTTGCTGTCAGTCCCTGTACATATTCTAATCCCCTAAGGAGAATTTCAAATGGCAGTTTATTTTCCTTAGTAGAGTAACACGCAGAAAAGGCTGCCAGTTTTCCAACTTTGATATTGATGACTTTGTAACAGTCTCTTTTCTTTTCTTCCAGTCAGCTAAATTTATCATGTGTATTCCTTTTTTTTTTTTTTTTTTTTTTTTTGGAAGTTTCCACCAAACTTCTTAATTCAAGTAGTTTTAAAGTCAAAGCATGACTTCTGACAACAGCAAGAGCTAGTACTATCATTAAGGCAAAGTGTAACAGCAAACAATATGTGACTGAAGAAAATCATCTTCCTGAAATGCTTTTTTCAATGTGGAATTCTTGCAATTTCCCTCTTCCGTACAAGAAGAATATGTCTCAGTTACAAAACATTTGCTAAAGGATTAACTACTGCAAACTTACACCTCCATCTTCCTTCATCAATTCTTTCTTTTCTGTATTTAAAATTATCGTTATAAATATAATGATCTTCATTCGGGGTTCAATTTTAGATAATCTACAGAATTTCAACAAGATCATACCTCATCTATAATTTTGAGAAACAGCACTCAGAGAGATATGTACAATTCCACTTTGTTTTTTTTTATCTTGATAAGAAGTTGTGACAATCCATTTTTTTTTTAAATGCTTTGGTACTATTATCAATTGTGAGAGTTGTGTTTGTATTGATGGCAGAGGGGGTATGTTATAGCTTTTCTCACTGTATTTCTTTGCTGGTCCAGGGATGAAATTACCTGAAATCTGAAACAAAAACTATATGTATACATCATAGAATGGCCTGGGTTGAAAAGGACCACAATGATCATCTAGTTTCAACCCCCCTGCTATGTGCAGGGTCACCAACCACTAGACCAGGCTGCCCAGAGCCACATCCAGCCTGGCCTTGAATGCCTCCAGGGATGAGGCATCCACAACCTCCTTGGGCAACCTGTTCCAGTGTGTCACCACCCTCTGAGTGAATAACTTCCTCCTAATACCTAACCTAAACCTCCTCCATCTCAGTTTAAAACCATATGCATTATATAAGTATTGTACAAACTGCTACTACAACTCTGATAATTCCCAGTGTGGCCTTATATTTTGACAGCATAAATGCACATCAAAGCTTTGTTCCTAATAACAGTTGATCAACATTAGTTTCAGCTGCTGTGTTTTTGATATACAACATCTGTGTCCCCCAGAATTCCTTTGACATACTAAAGAAATACAAGAAATTCAAAATAAGCTGTGATGCCTGTAGGTAAATCATTTTGTATTACATATAGTTTACATCGGAAAAAAAAATGGTTAAAAATAAGAAAATGCATATAAAATCATTATGTTTTATTATAATCAATTATAATATCCCAAACTATCTCAGACTATTGGGATATCTCAAGTTGACCAGTGACAATTCAATAATTCCTATAATAAAATCTACTGGATATTTTGTTTGCTAACTTTGATATTTGCTATAAAGATTAGTCTTGCCATCTACTCAAAATAACAGGTCTGAATGCTTGCTGGTAAATGCAGAAGTAGAGATATGTTCTCAGTCTTTTAAAAGATGCAGTATTTTAAAAGGCCTCTTATTAACAACTCCTGCTGTTGAACCTGAATCATAGAACTGATACAAAACAGCAAAGAGTAATTGATACGGCAGATAGTTGTATGGATATTTGCAGGAATCTTGAAAGGGTGTGAAAATGGGCTGACAGAAACTCCATAGTGTTCAGCATGTGGAAATGCCAACTCCTAGACCAGGGAAGGAGTAATTTGTGTGAGGGTGATTGGAATAGGTGACCCAGAGAAGTTGTGAAGTCTCTGTTTCTGTAGGTATTTGAAATTTATATAGATGTGACTATGAGAAACCTGCTGCAGGTAACAACTTTGGCTTGTACAGGTGGGTTGGACAAGAAAATCTCCAGAGAGGCCTTGCCCCCTCAAACATTGTGTCATTCTAGGTTTAAGCTCAGAGGTAAAATGAGAAATTTGTAACTATGTTATGGTTACTAAGACAAACAAACAAACAAGCAATGACCACCAACAGACAATATTTAAAGAAAGGTTCTCTCTGACTTTAAGGAGGCTCTTTTACCTCTAATTCAGTAAAGGACTTTATTGTAGAGAATTTTCAGGGCTTACAGTTAAAATGATGAATTAAATCAATTTAAGACAGAAGTTTCCTTAGTTGGAGCTTTCAAAGCTTTATGAAAGCTCAGAAAGCAGAATCTTTAGAATGGATTGCTGGAGGTTTCAAGCAGAACTCTCTAGTCAACTCTGGAAAACCTGTTAGGTATTCTGAGGATGGAAGATGCTTGCATCTTCTGGAACCTGAAAAATACTTCTATGTGCTATGAAGAAGTCTATGAGCAACTAAGAATACATTCACTATCAACAATGAAGCTCTGTTTTAGTTATTGAAAAACCAGTGAAAAGATGAGGGTAAGAAGAAAAAAAACCATATATTTATATAGCTTTGTTAGACAAAACGACCTTGAACAATGCCCCTCTCTCTTCACAGATGGGCTAAAAACAAAATAGAGATATCAATTCTGAATTCATTTTTCTGGAACAATCTGAACAGAAAATTATTTCCTAATGTGGGCATTTCTACTGCATAGGTTTATCATTCTTATTTAATATGCAAGAATTTTATATGACCTGTCATCAGAAATGTGGAGTTGGTTAGCGCCAGAACCAGCAAGTGGATCCACACTTTGTCAGGTTTGGCAATCTGAGTATACTGCAAAAAAATCTCATGGTGAAAACTGGAGATGGAGGAAGAAAATGAGGGAGCCAGATTCAGAATTATATAGTATGAAATAGAAGATGAAAGAACAGAGAGCTGAAGAGGCACAGATGGCAAATGGAGAAGATTGAAACTGGTCAGAATTGCAGAAGAGGATCAAGATTTTCAGTGTGCTGCTGAATGTGACAAAAAAGTCCGTGTCTGATGGCAAACGCGTTTCTTTTTTCCTGAGGAAGGATTGTGATGTCTCTAGTTAGTGAAAATGCAGACTAGTCCCAGTCATGTTGTGAGAAAGTTAATATGATATTCACCTTTAGATAGAAAATCTGTGCGTAGTGGAATAATTTGTGATTAACAGTGCTTTTTGTAATGATGTCTGGAGACAGACAGCTATGTATCTGTGCAGCTCTAAACCATAATAAGTCAGGAGTTGTATTCAAAGAACAAACTTGACATTTAACTTCTTCGTATAACAGAAAGGTTGAAAGCAAAACTTTTTCATGACAGCACTGAAATCCCTTCATGATTGTCTGGAGAAAGAAATTAAATATCATTAAAAGGTCATAAGAACTTGCACAGTCTGAGAAATAAGGGGAACAAATTTCTGATAAAGAGCCTTGGAGAAAAACACTTTGCGATTAAATTTGTTATCAAATGATATTCCGCTTAGAAAGCAGGCACTGATACAGACGAGGAAGCATAAACTGCATTTTAGTCTCTTTTGAAAAAAATCTTTGTACAGAGAAATACAAAAGCAATCTATCAAACATGAATTCTCAAGTACTTTAAACTTTAATGTAAATAGTTGTTGTAAATATCAAATCATCCTTCAATTTGTTGCAAAAAGTGACATTTCTCAAGTATTAAATCAAAGCTTCATATCACCTCCATCCCCATGCAGTGCTTTAGTCCTTCACAAGTTGCAGAAGATACATTTATATTTAAAACAGTCTAATAATAATTACATGGTTTTTTTTTTACACTACATAATTCTTCCTTGTGTAAATCTAATTAGAATAAAATTTAGATTGTAAACATGAAGATATTTTGATACATTCTTCTATACAAATTACTTTAGATTCATCTAATAGAATAGAAAGGAGATTAGGATAATACATAAATATTTAATTAGAGATTCCCAATCTTGTTTTCTTTTATTGAAGAAGCCTTTCAGAGTCAGGGGAAATAGCACTCTTTTTCAGATGCTAGGAGGCAGATAAATTAACTTTAAGTACTGGCAGCTGGTGCAAATGTAAAACATCTAAATTACATTATATTAACACATAGAATAAGTTAAAAGTAACTTGATCTATTAAGGCAGAATATATAAAAGTGTTAAACCAAAAAAATGTATAAAAATACTGCAATATAACTTTTTAAACCTTTTTGCCAATGGTTTTCCAAGAAAACGTGACACATAAAGAAACACCTACAAGTAAATTAGCAAGTAAGACTCTGTATAGCAAGAATTTGGAGATTTACTGAAACATTTTTGATTTGTTTTTCTGTAAACCTCATCGAGTGTCCGTAGATACCTGAGCATGTTTCCATTAAAGCAAAAAACAAAGAACAGTCTCAGAAGAGAAAGTAGTCTACTGACTAGATTTTGTTATCCATACATTTATCTAGCTTTTTTTTTTTTTGAACCTGAAAACATTGTTTCCATCCATAAAATCCCATGGTACAACCTTCAGATGTTCATCACCTCCTGTGTAAAATATTATTTTTTACATACCTTGGATGACCTATCAATTTTACCAGTTGTTCCGAAGTTTCAGAACTGCAAGCATTGATGAGTGACTGTTTCAGTCACTTCATACATTGTAACCCATGTGTTAGTAAATCACTTAGCTATGCATTCAGTGTTTTTCTCTCCTAACCAAAACACTTCAGGCTTCCTCCTCAATTTCCTTCAGCATTCCAACCATGCTTCTCTGCAACTTCTCTAAATTCCAAATACTTTCCTTGAAATGCTTCAACCAGAACTGCATATGTAACCAAGATGATGATGTATAAAATTTTATATAGCAACAAAGAAGTATCCTATTTCGGTTTTGCAGCAGCTTTCTTGAAGCTAGAAATTTTTTGTTGTTGGCTTCTTGGTTCTGCTGCACATTGAGTTACTGATTTTTTAAAACTCTGGATGGCTGAACAATTTGTTTCCTGAGTGAAAACAAACAACGTAATGCCAGTTAAGCATTATATAGGATCAATTTATATTATTTCTCTTTATATACATTAGTTTTCATTTATCTGTACAGAAACTGCATTTCATGTTTGGCCAGCTACATTTTTTGAGGTCCATATGAATTTCTTTTAAACAGCGGAGCAATTAGCTGCCAAATAAAGTTTAACATCATCCGAAAAAGATGACTGTTTCATTGGCAATTACACCCATAGTTATTGGGTGTAATGGCCAAACCAAAGGAGGAGGTTGGAGGCAGGGGAGAATACACCGTCGCAACTGATAAGACACCAATGAATTCAAAGGACTCCTGTAATCTAGGTATGAAAATATTATGTCTATTTTTCAGATGGGGAAAATGAAAAGTTGAAGAGTTTAAAAGGCCACAGGGTAAGGATGAGGACAGAGCCGGTTCTGCAGCTCTTCAGTGCTTGTCTTCTTCTTATAAATAATGAATATCTCACAGAGTTAAAAAAAAATACTTCATAGTTGGGATAATGCAGCATATTTGCAGGTTTTGTTCATGGAAAAAAAAGGTAAATCTAAAATCTATGAAATGTGATAACCATCAATTACTATGTATACCAGTATATTAAAATAAATTACAGAAAAGGAAAAAAAAAAAAAAAGAATAACAGCTGCTGAACTTCCCCCACAGTTTTCACAGAGAAAACCGATTTCTGCTTCTATGACACCAATGCAGCCTTGTTGTGGCCCACAGAACCAGGTAGTACAGCCCAGACTCCCTAGGTGTACTGATGTGCCCTGCCTTTGCTGAGAAGTTAGTGGGATTCATTATCCTGTGGGACTGACACCAGGCAACATCTCAGCATCCAGAAAAGCTGTGCCAGAGTTCGGAAATTGAAAAAATCAAGGTTGTAGATGAAGTAGCTAGTATAATGCAAGGGTGCAGGATATAATGATTCAATTCTGAAAACTGCATGTCATGGAAACACCAAGTCATGGCTTTAAACCGTGAAATTGTGATTGAGCACCTGGTGGGAAGGCAGGGCCAATCCAGGGGAGCTCAGGTGCATGCAAGGTACCTGACTGACTGGACGGGATGAAGCCAGGATCCACCCCTTCCCAGACATCATTTAAGGGCTGGCAGTGGAAGGAAGTGTGTCTCTTTGAAGATCCTTACATAGCTGAGGTCTTTTGAAGGTAAGCAGCTTCTTTTCTTTATTTTTGTGTCTATGGCTGCAGCCTGGGGTCTTGCTATTCTGCTGTCATCATTATGCTTTCTGTTGTGTTTCACTGCACAATAGAAAATTGCTTCTATCACTGAATTATTACTAAGTATATGATATCATTCTGAATTTTGTACTAAGGTACTGTCTATGAGCATCAGTGAGTTGTGATCTTGCTCAGACTGTGGTGCTTAATGAGATACTAAATTATCATACTAAGGCCTGTCAGAAAAGAAAAATAAAATGTTGAACGTCCAAGTTGTGTTAATTTTTAGGAAAAACCAAAGGATCTGAGTAAATGTATCTAACTTCTAATGAACAACTTCTTCCTAATTTATGCCTTGTACAGTATGTTCTTTCTGGATATAGGGCATTATCATGCATAGTGTTACTGTGAATTTCATTAATGTATTAAGTATATCTTCCTATAACTGACTAAAACTACTTGCCTTTGTCTTCCAAATCATGGTGTACATACACATTTGTATTTTTTACTTAAGGATAATTTCTTCTCTTGGTGAGGATTTCTATTGTATTCTGGAAGCAATAATCTGCACGTACAGGAATAACAGTTTAATTATCTTACAGAGAAGTTAAAGTAACTAAGCATGAGTGGTATTAATTCTGTTTTAAACAGATTATATGTAGCATATGATGTTCCCCCATATGGTATTACACATAGTTTGGCAGAATATTATAAAATAAACTGGGGGTGTTTCATGACAATAAATGGAACTACAACGATAAATGAATGCAGTCATTGAGTGCCTCTTTGTTAAAAGTCATATGCCATTGCTACAATGTTTATGTTCAGGTTGCCAACACTGGAAGGCTTTCATCCGCTATGAACATTCATTTAATGGCACTGTAAGTCAGTTTGAAGCAACATTACTCATGGGTTAAGACACAAATTATGAAAGATGTAATAGCAAACCCTATTTGAATCTTTTCAGTACCTAGTACGTAACATATTCTATTAACACTTGTGTTTTCATCTGCTTAAATGGAGTCACAGAGCTCAGGATTACTTATTCTTGTGAACTCCTGCAAAGGACGTTAATATCAAAGAATACGGTGGAATTCAGAATTGTACCTTACAACAGTAAAAAATAGCACTCTGTGTTTAAGTCCTATCTTTAAGTTCATACATTCATTGAAAATTATTTTGATATTATAGCAGGTGTGCAATTAGTATGCTCTAGACTTGAATTTGATTTTTAAGGAAATCAATGAAGAAAACTGAAAGTAAGGAATAACGAAAAACTGTTCAATAGTTTTAATGGATAGAGTGATAATAAGAATACGAGCATGATAGAGAATCAAATTCAGATGTATTTTATCATTAAACTGGCATGATATAACAACTGATGTCATATAGCCATGAATTATCCTATCAACTTAAGTAGTACAACTTAACCAACTGTAAAATACCACATTGTTTAAGAAAAAGGTCTAAAGGAATACTTTTTCTATCTCCCAAATCAGCAATTAATGGGTAACACACTTCTATTTTATTTAAGGAGATATATTTGTTACAATTAGGCTGGGATAGAGTTAGTTTTCTTCATAGAGGCTTGTGTTTTGGCTTTTTGATGAAAATAGTGGTGATAGCATGCTGATATTTTAGTTGTAGCGAAGCAGCTCTTGCACAAAGCCAAGGAGTTTTCTGCTTCTTGTACAATCCTACCAGTGAGGAGCCTGGAGTTGCAACAGGAGATGGGAGAGGGCAGAACTAGGATGACTGACTCTTCTGCATTATTTTAATACTAGTACATTGAAAAAGAGATCAAATTCTGGAATTGTTACTTTGTTTGGGGTGGGAGTGGGGTGTTATTTTGACTGTTTCCTACATCTCCAAATATTGTAGTAACAATATAATAGAATTCACAATAAATGTTAGCAGGGAAATAAGTGATAACATATTTAATATTTAAACTAATTTTCATTTAATATATATTCAATGAGTAAAATAAAATATTCACAGGATGGTCCAGAATACATGTGCATGAATTGGTGCATGATATACATTAGGCAGAAGTTGTTTAAGGTATGGTTTAAAGTAGTTCTAATAGGTAAAACATATATCTCTCTGTACAAATCAGACAGTTGAATAGTGTGATAAAGTGGACTTTGGCCTCCTGCTGGATCAAATATGTTGCAGTCACAACAGCAGATGTTAGTTCAAAGTCACTCAAGGTCTAGCAGGTCAGTTTATATGATTAAGCTTTTTGCACTGTCAATTAAAATCTGTCCACAACAATGAATATTCACTGATCAGATTTCATGTGTCCTACTACAGCGGTATAAAACCATCATTTGATTGAAGTGTTCCAACATGTACAAATGTGGTTGAGTCTACACTTATTCAATATCCTATTGGTTCTGCATCTGTTATCTGTGAGTATTTAGGATCTACTTAATGGTTGTAGAACATGGGCATTTGAGAGTTTAGAAGAGATGGCAAGTCAGAAAAACAAGTAGAGAAACAGACAAATCCTACAAAAAAAAAAAAAAAAAATGACCCAAAAGACAAACAAAAAAATCACACAACCAACAAACAAAGATAATGTTGTCTCTCTGGGTTTTTTCAGATTTCATATTTGGTCCCTTCAGAGTGTTACGTTCTTTACCACTTCCTGTGTGACTCTATTAATTGTGCTGGCTTGTACAAATCTAGGAACACTAATTTTATCAGTTGTTTGAACAAGGTATAGTTTTACTGAAAAATAATACATTTTAGTAGAATTGAGCTCATGAACCTGTACCCCTTGTTAGTCTTAGCATTGCAAATGCCCAGCTGAACATTATTACAGACTCATTGGTTATCCTTGGAACTATACCAAATGTGAAACTTGATGTGTTCTGAACAGTCTGTGCACACAAATCACTCATTTGAAGTGACGGAGAGAGTGAATTCTGCTAGTCAAAGAAGAGAACAACTAGTTACAGAGATAAGTTAAAGTTTACTTGAAACCTTGAAGGTCCAGGGACATGACATCTATTTTTCAGATTCCATGGTGAACAAATTTCTGTGGGTGCAATGTTTTCTAGTAAGTCAAATTCATTTCTCCTAATCCATACTCCTCTCATTTACTGAGCTGTTAGAATAATCCTGGTAAATTTACCAAAGGAAAGACTATATCATGCATGTTTAGTAATAGAAATATTGATTTCTGAAAGTTGAAATAATGGATTTTCTGCAAAATAAATTACACAATGTAACATAGATGCCCTTCATTTACTTTTGTCTTTTCAGTCTAATTTGTATGCACTGAACTAGAATTGAAATACCATGGTAACTGCTATATTCTGTCTCTGCTGTTTCTCTGGCCACAAAGTCTAGCAGATCTGCAAATACTTTTTCTCTTGTTACCCATTATGTTTTTATTCTTTGCTGATAAATTCATTTCTTCTGTGGGGTGTTTTTTGTTTGTTTCTGGAAATAATTTCTTTGTCTCATCCATGAGATTATATTGTCAGCACATGTATTATTGATTTGCTGTGTTACTTATGCACCCCACTTCAAAACCACTTCATTAGAACTTTAATTCCAAATGGTATAGTGAAGTCTTTGGGGGAAAAAAAGAGAATTACGACTTTTTTGAAGGTGTATTTAATGTAAACACTATTTTAAATATCTTATTGGTCCACAAAGATCTATTTGAAATTGCAGAATCACAGAATGGCCTGGGTTGGAAGGGACCTCAAGAATCATGAACCTCCAACCCCCCCACCACAGGCAGGGCCACCAACGTCCCCATTTAATACTAGATCAGGCTGCCCAGGGCCCCATCCAACCTGGCCTTGAACACCTCCAGGGATGGGGCATTCACAACCTCTTTGGACAGCCTGTTCCAGCACCTCACCAATCTCATAGTAAAGAACTTCCCCTGACATCCAACCTAAGTCTTCCCTCCTTCAACTTAAAACCATTTCCCCTTGTCCTGCTGTTATCTACCCTTTCAAAGAGTTGACTCCCCTCCTGTTTATAGGCTTCCTTTAGGTACTGAAAAGCTGCAAATAGGTCACCCTGCAGCCTTCTTTTCTCCAGGCTGAACAGGCCTAGCTCCCTCAGCCTGTCTTTGTAGGGAAGGCGCTCCCCTCCCTGATCATCTGAGCCCTCTAATCATCTTTGTGGCCCTCCTCTGGACACTCTCCAACAGCTCTCTGAAAGACTAGAGCTTCTCTCTTCATTTAATGTTATACTTCAGTATTTGGAGGTGTTAATTATCATGTTGGTGTTAGGCTTTCAGTGATCCATCTAATGGAAAATAGATATGGCTTCACTTCTAATGCACTAGCAGCTTTCAAGTTGAGGCTATAGGATGGAATAAGACTGCCCGAGCCTTATAAATAATAGCTCAAACAAAGGAAGAAATACAGGAAACAAATGATATCTCCTAAAAGTATTTGTTGTAGGTGGGAGAATGGGTGAATGCAGAAAGGATGTGAAAGGAGATGGTTATGTATTAAACAGGAGGAAATACAATATTGAAATACTGATTTCAAGAGCCTATTTAAAAACTAGACTCTCAGGAAGAAAAGGCTATGTTTAATGGCAGCCTAAGTTTGACCAGAAAAACTTCAAGGTTTCTTGTTCTTATTTTTAAATCTTCGCCAATTTACAACTTAGAGAGACATTTCTTATATTTTTCAGCTATGACCTAAGACCTATGAGAAATTTACTATGATGATGGCCTGTTTTAACAAGAAAATTTAGGAGAAAATGGGAATGAAAGTTTGATTTATTCCAACTTCAATCTGTTTTAGAGAAACAAATTCTATTTGAATATAGATCCTGCTGAAACATCTAGCTGGTTGCTCTGATGGTAATCTTCCATGGGATAAGAGTATAATTGTGAATGGAATTTGAAAAGCTAAATCCCACCAGGAGTTGAATCTGGTGAAAGATGTGGAGGGCAAAAAGAATGATTACAGATGCAGCAGCAGAAAAAGAAAGAGCAGTGAAAATGTGAGTCTGCTGAATGGGAAAAATAACCTGGTAAGAAAATCCTTGTAAAAGGCCAAGTCAGTGCCTTAATTGCCCTGATTTGCACTAGTAAGAGTAGCCTTCAGTAAACACAGGCCTCTGAGTCCAATGAAAATATTTATAGCATGGAAGACTTCGAAACTAGTAATGTACAAGTCTGTGGGACTTGGTAGGTTGTGCCACGACTGCTGAGGGAGCAGATGATATAATTGCAAGGTCATAGCATTCTAGGAAGGCTCCTGAGGACTGGAAGAAAGCAAATTACAGTATTATCTTCAAGACCATCAAGATGGAAGTTCTGGAGCCGATGAGCAGGAACCAGTCACTAGTGATGTACTCAAGGAGTCAATACCTTTTCCACTGCTATCTGATCTTCTCATTTACAGCCCAGACAACAAGTGAAAAGAGTTCAGCCTTGTCAAGTTTACAGATGAAGTCAATATTGCCATTAGGAGAAACCTTGACAGGATGGACAAAAACACTTAAGAAAAACTTCATGGCATTTAGCAAAAGGAAATGCCGAGTCCTGCCCCTAGGGAGGTGTAACTCCAGGCTGTGTCCTTACTGGCTGGAAAGCAGTTTCTGAAGATGCTGATGGATATCAAATTGACTTTGAACTGGTAATGTCTCCTCACGGCAAAGAAGTCCAATATTCTCCTGGACTGCAAAAGGAAGAGTTTTGTCAGCAGGTTAAGGGAGAAGGCTCTTCCACTTTGTTTAGCCTTGGTGAGAATTTGGAATTTGGTGCAATGGGTCTGCTTCTGGGATCCCCAGTAAATGGGAGCTATGGGCATAATGGATTGAGCCCACCAAAGGCCCACAAAAAAGATTGAGTCTGGAGCATAAGACAGACTGAAAGAGATGGGACTGTTCAGACTGGAGAAGACAGGAAAGAGGTGATGGATGTGAAATGAGTCACAGGAATTCATGTTAAAGCATAAAAATACTCTTCTACTGTGTGAATGACTTAATACTGAAACAAGTAAACTAGAGAGGCTGTGGAGTCTCCATCTTCGGAGATATTAAAAAATTGACTGGACATGAGTTCTGTGCAGCATCCTGTAGATGACTGTTGTTTGTGCAGGGGAATTGGACTATGTGATTCCCCAGGATAGTCTTCTCAACTTGGTGACTTGGTGATTCTGTGATGTAAGACTGATGTCAGAACATGTGGTAAGTGTTCTGATTGCTGTCATCACAGAATGTTATGTTGCTTCAGTGACACTGTCTGTAGCCAGTCTTGCTACTGATCAAGCTGGAAGGAATTGTTGCTTTGAAGAAGTTAAGTCTTGACAGCAAAGCATCGATCTAAACTCAGAAAAGTTAGACTTAAGGAGATTAAAAAAAAAAATAAATAAATAAACTCTAAATTTTCTTCGTCACCTGATACTCCAAAAATTCTTCTCCATGAAAGAGCTTTGCCCACTTTTCCCTTTAGTTCTTATATTCTGTGAAAAATATAAAAATATTTTTTTTTTTTGTCCTTTACACAGTCTTAATGGTAGGAATTCATAGATTGAGCTGCACAGACAAAAATTAGGTGACAAAATAAATTGTGTAACTGGAATAAAACAAAATGATCCTTTTCTTCCAAGTTTTTTTATTGTCTTATCTCTTGTTTTCAGGCTTCTCGCAGTACAGAGCCCTGGCAAATTCACGGTAGAAAAGCAGAGGTAAGACAGTCTATCATGGGGCTATCCACAGTGGAAAGATACCTTTATACAGAAGGATGTGCTAATTTCAGGAGTAGTAAGCATATGTTATTCAATCTCAGTATGCTATAATGCACAAGGTTTTAAGGAGATAATGAAGGTTCACCTCTCAGTAACACAGAGCTACTGGAAAATAGAGAGACAAGATAGGAAGTGAAAAATCAGTTGAAGATACATAGGAAGCTTATAAACTTTCATATTCTAAATCAGGGCATTAGACTGGGGGATCACTCATGTTTAAAATTTACCTAGTATCTCATGGTTACACAGTTCAGTCTGCTCATCCTAAACATATTTTACCATCACTGTTATGATACAAAAATTAGCAAAATGGTACCTGGACAGACAGGAAAGGCTTGCACTGACTGCACAAAACAGACAAGTGTGGCCACCTTGTTGCATGCTTGAATAGAAAAAAATTTGTCCCATTTGTTCTTCTGTATAGGGGCCCAAGGAAATCAACTGAGGTGGCTATATTAACTTGGACTCATCTGGTGTACATTCTCTTCAATGGGCAACTGGGATTTCTTAAGCTCTCAAAGGCAAAATGAGAATTGACAAGGAAGTAGAGAAAGGGTAAGTACAGACAGGCAGCATGCAGCAGTGTGAGGCTATTTTTACCTACACTGTTATTTTCTTTGGAAATAGGAATGTTTTGTATAGAAACATACAAATCTAAGTGGTGCAGCTGTAGAAGTGAAAACTTGAATTTCACAGGATCAGAC
This sequence comes from Pavo muticus, assembly GCA_016647715.1. Classification (NCBI taxonomy): domain Eukaryota; kingdom Metazoa; phylum Chordata; class Aves; order Galliformes; family Phasianidae; genus Pavo; species Pavo muticus. Next base: position 1,500,246 of record JACDJE010000039.1, on the reverse strand, counting down.
TTTGATTCAACCTATCATAGAGAAGCTGTGCACTTTAAAAGCCAGAATCAGAGGCTGCTCACCGTTCTATTCTGTTGTTTGTTATCGCAAGTGGGTGTTTGAATATGGGATCATCCTGTTTCAGCATATTTCTTTATATAGACAAGTAATGATGATTTATTAAAGAAATTTACTGATGATTTTTTATTATTTATTTACTTTGATTTATCAAAGAAATAATAAACTTTCTATATGAACTTGGGTGTTTATATTGCTATCTTATACACAAATGAAAAGAACCAGTCTATCTAAAACCACAACATATTTAACATAGTGTCTTACACTTGATGTTTATAAAGCTTCTGTTTTGATGTTATAGGAAGAAATACAAGGAAAAAATAACTGAAATTGCCTGTTTTTATGAATCAGGAAATGAAGTAAACGAACAAACAAACAAAAACAGTAGCAAATCATGGAAAGGTTTTTTGACCTCTGTGGTCTCAAACTAAAATAACAATGGGTAAAGTGTGACTGATCAGAACCAGTTTCTTTTTTGCTTCTCTGAACTTTTATGCCCTTTAAAGAATCTAAGAAGAAAAATGTTCTTAAAAGATTTTTCTGTATGAAACAAACTTGAAGTTTTTCTTTCTATTTTATGTGATTAAATCAATTTCAAAGAAGTAATTATAAGTTTGGTTTTGCTGTATGGGGATATATACTAACATTTCCAAGCTCTAACATTTGCTTTGTAGATAGAGAAAGTATTCTGAACCACTTGTAGAAGAAACTGAAGTTACAAGATATTCACAAATTAGCTGAACCTCCTTACAGATTCTAAATATAATTCTTTATATTAAAAATACTATAATGATAAATGAAATTTAATTCTGATTAAAGTTGTGGAATGCTATTTCAATAGTATAAGCGTGCTTATTCATGTTTGCCTAACATTTCAACTAGCTGTTTTGTTGCTGCAAGCCATCTACTTTGTTTTAATAAAAATGGATATAAATATCAGTTCAGTTCTGTGAACATCTTCAGAATAGAAGTATAGTTTATGATCAGTTTTTGAGCCTGTTTGTTAAATATCAGCCATTTAAGTCTGTATTTAGGTGAACAGGGAAGTAATTGTCCCCCTATACTCAGCACTGGTGAGGCCACACCTTGAGTACTGTGTCCAGTTTTGGGCCCCTCGCTGTAAGAAAGACATTGAGGCCCTGGAGCGTGTTCAGAGAAAGGCAACAAAGCTGGTGAGGGGTCTGGAGCACAGGTCTTATGAGGAGCGGCTGAAGGAGCTGGGATTGTTCAGTCTAGAGAACAGGAGGCTCACGGGAGACCTTATTGTTCTCTATAACTACCTGAAGGGAGGTTGTAGTGAGCTGGGGGTCTGCCTCTTATCTCGTGTTACTAGTGATAGGACTAGAGGGAATGGTTTCAAGCTGCTCCAGGGAATGTTCAGGCTGGACTTTAGGAAATACTACTTCTCTGAAAGGGTGGTCAGGCAGTGGAATGGGCTGCCCAGAGAGGTGGTGGAGTCACCGACCCTGGAGGTGTTCAAAGAATGTTTGGATGTTGTGTTGAGGGACATGGTTTAGCGAGAACCATTGGTGATGGGTGAATGGTTGGACTGGATGATCCTGTGGGTCTTTTCCAACCTTAGTGATTCTATGATTAAATTGTTATTTATATCCAATATGTCTGTGTATCATGAAAATCATGCAGAAGAGTGCAAAGTGTTCTCTACTTCTTTAGTGACTACTTGTAGATACCAAATTAGAAAATGTTATCCATTACAAATCTGCTCTTGGTTCTCACATTTTGAAACTAATATACTGGTCATAGCTACAATATGAAATTCTATAAATGCCATTGTATTTGGCAAATGATTTTAAAACAGTGTTAGAAAAACAAATATGTTGTGAAAAATGGTATTATGCTTTTTTTTTCTGTCTCAAAGTGGAGTTTTTATGATTGACATAAAGAAACCCTTGAAGAAATGTGTAGATGCTCTGGTCAAAGAAGATTGTGTGGAGGTCTCTAACTGTTAAACTACACACAACTGTAATAAAGATCTGTTAGAGAATATTGAAGAAAGTATAAAAAACTTAATGCATTTGAGTTGAAGTTGGTCAATGTCATTATTATGCCTTCAGAAAAGACATCAGAGGATATTCCTGAAGACTGGGAAAAAGCAAACATCTGCTCTATCTTCAAATGCCAACAAAGTAGATGGGGGAACTGCAGGCTGATCAGCCTCCTGCCAGTTTGTGAAAAGGTCATGGAGCAATTCCTTCTGGAAATGATGTCCATGCATATGAAAGAAAATGATTGAAACATGAGAACCATAAAATCATGATTGAAGGCTGGAAAGGACCTCTAAGACAGTCTAGTCCTGCCATCAACCCACAACCACCATGCCCACTAAACCATGTCCCTTTTCTCAGTGTCACATTTAACTTTTTCTTGAACGCCTCCAGGGATGGTGGCTTCACCACTACACTTAGCAGCCTGTTCCAATAGCTCGCTGCTCTTAACAAGGTGAATTTTTTCTTCTTGGGAAGTAGCAGGAAGGATTTAAAGTGGAAACTTCTGCTTGACCTATTTGATTGCAGCATTACTAATTCTAGGGACAGGGTGGTGGAGTTTACCTGGACTTCAGTGATGTTTTTTGCAGTTATAACCTTGCAGCAAAATTTGAAAGATAGCTTGGTGTCCTGTACAGTGGGTGGAAAATTGGCTGGCTGGAACATCAGACTCAAAGATTTATTATCAGTGGTATAAATTCCAGCTGCTAGCTAACTAAAAGTGGCATTCTTAAGGCTGCTACTAAGACCAATCTTGTCTAACATATTCATGAATAATCTGAATAATGGGACATCATGAACTCTTAACAAATTTGAGGTGGAATAACGAACTGAGAGGAGCAGTAGATACGCTAGGAGGTAGGAGTATCATTCAGAATGACTTCTGGAGAAGGCTCAATAAACTGGCTGATAGGAACTTCACAAAGTTCAAGAAACACAAATGTAGAGACCTGCAGCACTTAGAGGTACTAGGAAAGACAGCATGTAAGATATAAGAATGTTTCTAAAGAAACTGTCTACTTTCATTGTAGATAAAAAGAGTGAACTAGTAGTATAATGGTTTGTGGGTGGAACTGTTATTAGAAATAAAGTGGTTTTCTCACCTGCTCAGATGCTGAAAAGTTTATGATAATAACAGATCTATATTGTTTGATACTAAAATAAAGATTTATCTACATGTGCTTATGTAACTCTGAATACTTCATTTGTTCTCTGTCAATGTGGTTTATAAATGTTTATTATAGTTCTAGCTGTGTGATGGAAATAAGTATTTCCTGAACATGTCATCACTTCATCTTTGTGTTTTGTAACAAGAAATAGTTTGAACATGTTTAAGTTTTTTGACAGTAGATGCTATCAGATGTTTGTGCTTGAAAGGCTCATTATCTGAAATGATGGATTTAGCCATTAACAGACAATGCATTAAAGGATTTTGAGAAGTAGAGGTAAGGAAAAATGCTATTTTGTGTAATGAGGTACCTTGAAGGATATAAATAAGACTGTTTGCAGACTGATGTGCCTGGGTACTCCTGGATCACCTATGAAGTATAGAAATGGCAATGAGAAAGATGAGAATAATTTATTTCCACCTATTTTTACATGCCTTTTTTTTTCTGCTCTGTTTATTGTATAATGATCATACTGACAAGTCAGACATAGAGGTTGCTATTATAACGATAACTGGTCTAATAAGGAACAGCTACTATTCTAGCTAAGGTTAGAAACTAATGTAATGATAGCTGAGATCAAAAACTAATTTGAAGAATCTGAAAAAAACAAGACAGGAAGGAAGCTTTTTAGCAGCATTATGGAGACTGAAGTGTAATTACTTCATCTGTGCTATTGGAACAGCCCACAAACCACAAAAACATTCACAGAATTCTAGTGCTTTAGGAAAAAGACAGGTTATGAACAATGGAAATGTGAAATACTTGGGTTTGTGTGTTCACATCTGAGTAAAGACATACTTCATATTTAGGGAGAGTGATGTCATTCTTCTTTGAGATGGGGAGAATTTTCTTCACCTCATGCTCCAAACCCCCCTGAAGATACCTGTTCCTTGGTAACCTCGCAGACCTTTGTAATTGTTATGTTCTACTTTCCTTAGATAAATATATCTGTAAACACAGCTGCTTATCAGTCTGTAAATGTATTAGTCACTTTGACTTTGTTCTCTGAAATGAAATTCATTTAAGATATAAGCCAAACATTTTGTTTGTTTGTTTGTTTTTCTATATTCCCTGAGGGACCTTCTGTTTTAAAATCCCAAATCTGCTTATTGAGTGAGTAACTTGATAAAAGACAAACCATGAGAGCAAGATTAAATTTGTCAATATTGGAGAAATACCGTAACCTTATTCTACAATATGTTGTTACTGCTACTGTTTTCTTTGCTAGTGCGGGAGCATAGTATTTATGTTCTGTGCTATGGAATACTCTTTCAGTTACCAAGACCACAAATGAAAGAGCAAACTACATTGTTCCAAATGAATGAAACTGTTTCCAGACTGGACAATTAGCTATCGAAAATAGGCAAAAAAAAATAAACGAACAAATTTTGCCTTACCTGGTATATTTTTTATTTCTTTCAGGGTAATGTGGATGACATGTTCTTAAGTTTAACACTGCCAGAAAAGAGTGAGAGGCAACTTATCTAAAACATTGTCAAAACTTTTTCCATCATGTTATATTCAAGACTACACCATCTGCAACAGAAATGAGATAAGGACTAAAACAGTATTTTGACAGCTACTCTTAAAAATTCAAACTAAACAACCAGCTGAGAAAATTTTAACCTCTTTGACAAAGAAGTCAGATATAATTGAGTAATGTTACTGTCAAAGTAAACTAAGGTATTTTTTTCCAGTGACTTAGCCTTTCAGGTCATAAAGGGAAAAGTTTACAGGAAAATTTTTAATTTTCTCTTCTTGCCACATCTCTATGGACAGAAGACTGCAGATGGCAAATGACTTGAAAAAAACAGTATGCCTATCTCTTGGTGCTGCTGCCTCCAAGTTTGGTTCTACTTTCAGTGTCCCACCAAGCTTCACTTCACTTTGCATTCATCATCTTCTTCATCACTTAATGGAAACACTGTATTGTTAAGTAGTAATTAGCTTTAAGACTCAGGCTGTGCACAATCAATATATTTATGAGTGGAGATCTCACCCTCAAAGCAATTCAGGGAAAGAAGATCATCAAAGAACTCTCTGAGCTGACAGTGAGGAGGAAAACATAGTGTATATATCTGCTATGTTGAGCAGTGTGAGGATGGCTGAATTTGTTAAAGCTGAAGATTTCACAAGAAAAGATATTAAGTTAAATATGGAATGAATATGGAGGAAGCAAAAGAACGAGGAAGAATTGTTAGAATTAAAAAACAATGGCAGGAAAACAGTACTTCTAGGTGATCAGATGGATTTAGATAATAATTTAGAAATAGCACTGAGCTGCAAAACAACCTGTATGTTTTGGCTAATGGAATGAAGTTTTGTCCACCAGGGTGTAGGCTCTTGATAATGACAATACTCCGGCAACAAGTTATTATAGAATTTGGAAATATAACTTAGGCTGCTAGGCTCTGCTTTTCATAAGATAAAAATATTTTATCTGGGATGACTAGAAACTGGGAAAAGTCAGGAGTTTTTTATATAAATGTAGATGAGAAAAATGTCTTCCATTACAGGAAAGAGTATGTTATTTGGAAGTTGCTGATTGCTTTATTTAAGGTGACACAGACAGGTACTTGGATGATACTGTTAAGATGATAGAAGACCAGTACAGGCTGATTTAAAAGGAATCAGTTCTCCAAGGACAAAGAGTGCAATTTATAGTAGAAGAAACTATCTGCGTAACAATAGCTTGAGTCTGAGACTCATCTCCTCCAAAAAGAAACTGCCAAGAATTAGGCAGATAGAAACTTACGAAAAAATAGTTTTAGAAGGAAAGTTATGCTGACTCTAACATAATAATCTGTGTCCAGGCATCTCTGCAGTTCTTTAGTCAGCTATATTCAGTCCATCCTGAAGAATGGTAACTTGAAATAATCTATCACAATTTGTTTGTTCTTCAGAGTAAATGAATTATCTCATTATCATAATTGCAGATGTTATTTTTTCACCTGTCAAAATAATCTGTTACTGTGTATATCAGAAAAATTAGAAAGCAGGGACAGTGTTATTAACAGAAGTTTGTAAACATATATTTACCCTCTGAAAATATGTCTTTGAAAATTCAGTTTCTTTTTAATAGGCGTTTGGATGTTCAGATTCCAAGATCAGTCCAAGACCATCATCCCCAGACCCAGTGAGAAATGAAATCTATTGCACTATTAAAATTCTGAAATAAGCAATTCAGAACAAATGAATTAATTTTTCAAAACACATACTTAAAATCATATAATTTTAAAATTTCATCAAATTTAAACATGCAGTAAATGTTATGGCATTTTTTAAAGTATTTCCATTGTCAAATAGTGCTGAGAATATCTTATTTTTTGATGGAACAGGTGTTTCTTTTTCAGTAGAAAATATCCGTTATCGTTTATGAATGAATACTAAAATGATGAAGAATGAATCCTCCTTAAATTCCAAGATGCATTAGATTTAAAAAAAAAAAAAAAAAAAAAAAAAAAAAAGGCATTTGGACATGTTATTGAAATGATGAGATTGCAAAGATATTTTTTTTCAGGAAGCACAAAAGCATTACTCTCAACTTCAGCTATAGCATCATTCAACTTTTTCCTAAAAGAAAGACAGTTTGGCATGTTATTATTGTTCTAACTAAAGTGGAAATTCACTCATAAGACTGACTTTCAGAAGTAATATTGCATCATCTGAAACTGGTTTAAAAATGGTCTTAGAGAAAAACATGGGAACAAATAACACCTTGGGAACCTCCTTTAGCATAGGCATTGGACTAAATGACTTCCAGAGGTCCCTTCCAACCCCTATGATTCTGAGACTCAGCCTTTTCCTTGACAATACATGAGATCAATGCACTATTTTTACATTTGCTGTTAAAATGTCATATCTAATCGAAAATACTATCAGTTTTAGCGGTGGTATAAAATAATACTTTTTAGATCAGTACTATTACTATTTGCAGTGTTAAATAAATGAAGATTTATAATTAGCACTTCTGATCTTAATCATGGTGGAAAATAATTTATTGGGAAAAGAATATGTACTATAGAAAGTGATAAGGGTTGGATTCTTGCTTCACAAGTTAGAGTACTGAATTGAGTTTTATAAAACAAAAGAAAAGCTCTTTAGAACAGACACACGATGAAGTGAAATCCAGATCTTTCAGAAGTTATCTTTTTTAAATGACTTATGTAAGTGTTTACAGTTAGGTTGTATGAAACCAAACCTGAAGCCCTATGAAACATAGGTATATGTACCCTAGGAGCAAATAGGACAGTCCATTCAGGAAAACAGAACTGTTCATGATCCTGTTTGAGGCTACTTGCAACTGCTGGAAAAATCAGACTTCAAACCTGCAAGAATTCTTTCCTACTCAACATTTTCTAGTGGATTATTAGGTGCAATATTCATTCATGTTTAAGAAATCCCTTGAGGGGAGAAATAAGGAATAGTTATGAATGTGATTCTAAATTTCACTTCTTATTTTTTTCATTATTTTAAAATTAAATTTTACGTTTCCTCTCATCCTACTCCTTGTCAGTGCACAGAAATAATTTTAACATGAAAATAAAGCAATGCACCATTTGTGATTTTTTTTTTTATTTGAAGATCTTCATGCTTAATGAACCTTCTCCTCACCCTCCTAAGTATTCAAAAAAAGGTATTTTTCTATTTTTCTCTTTTTCTGACAGCACTGAAACTACTAGTAGGCTTTTATTTTATGTGAGCCAGAATTTTAACAGGTATATTTGGACCATTACTGTCAAAGGTAAAATCAACAGGGGGGAAGGAATATAAAATGCATATAAACTAAGCCAGTGCTGAAAAAATGTTGAAAAATCAATCAGTGATGACAATTCTTTTTCTAAGGAGCCATTCAAGGAAAGTGGAGCACATATTACTTTACTCTGAGGCACAGATGAATGTTCTTTTGTCTATAAGACTTTAATTTTAATATATTTCAAAGGGAAGTACTGAATGTTTAAAAGGCCAAGACTGATCCCCAAGTAAAGATTTCAACTGAGTGCTAAGAAAATATTATTTTATTAATGTGTATTTGCTATTAGCACTTTAATTTAGTACATAGTCCTGTTTTTTGAAACATGTATCAGCAGTTGACTTCATGTGTTAGAACTTTAAATGAAGTTTTGTTTAGCTGTTGCCATTAATATAATTGAACAACTTGGTCTTAATGCATAAAAGAAAGAGCATTGCACTGGTATCTAGGCTGAAGATGTTCTGATGTTCTTGCATTTTCTTTTCTGAAATTTTACTCTTCAGCTATGCTTTTTATTAACCAAAATCTAGGTATAGTTTTATCTCTTTCTTGCGCTTGAATAACTACTCAGATAATTTCTGATTTTTGATAAGCACCCAAAGTAAAGTAATGGATAATATCAGAGATACTCTCCCAATAAAACTAGCTCTGAGTTTCCTGGTATGTGGGCAGAACACTGTTCCCCCAGGGTTGCAAGAGCAGGATTAGGTAACAACCACAAGGCCGCAGCCCAGAGTGGCAGTAGGTCATGGGAGGACATGGAGCTCAGATGTGTGGAGCAGTGGTTCTGCTCTACCATCACAGACAGACTTGAGCTACAAAGTACGACTAGGCCAACTTTGACAACTGCTGCTCCTTCTGCAAAACAATTGCTTCTCTTCACAGAGCCACAGCCATAGAGGCTTGCTGTGTTCTTCTACAGGAGAAGTAGTTGACAGCTATTTTACTGTAATCCTGTAATCACATTTCCTTGGAAGCTGTATATTTTAGCAATTTTTAGAATGGATCCTTGCCTCCCAGTGCTGAAAAAACAAATTTTGCACTGTTTCTAAATGTTTGGAACACTGAGAAGTTTTCAGAGATGGATATGGCACTCATTCTGGAATTGAACTAAACTTTAAAGTAGAAATAATATTTCTAAATTTCTAATAATTTTAAAGAACAATTCTTAAGCTAGTCTAGCCATTGCTGATTACTTCAAATTTGTTTAGTACCATAGGACAGTATTTATAAAATAAAAATAAAATAAAAAAGAATTTTCTTCTTCAAAAAATTAGTTTCTGAAATGAGCGTTAAAACATGTTTTCCTTTTAAAGATAGCTTGTTCACCAACAACATATTAGAATTAAAAATTAATAATGCATAAAATTATTCATCCACCCACTAGACTAAGAAAAAAATCAAATCATAGCACACATTCACCTAAATACTCTCTATATTTCATTTCAGTTACACCACAGAAGGAAATGTTTGGAGTATGTGTTTTTCCATCTTAATTCCACTTAGAGTGTGATTAAGTAACAGGATTCAACTACCTTGGGCCTGTGTTTACAGATGGTTTATGGTGTAGAGTATATTGCACTATCAGTGAGCTTAAGGATATCAGAGTTGGTCTTACAGAACAAAGACAAAATATTAAGCTGTCATCATTTATTAAAAATATAAACAACAGAAACCAAATCCAATTGGATTCTACCAGTCCCTACTAATTCCAAATTTTAAATCTCATTCTGAGGAAAATCATCCTCTGGAAAACAATGGAAATATTGTTTGTAATATTACTTAGCAAAAATAGTTTAATTTTAGCTATTCCCAACAAATTAATTCTTGTGGGGTTGAGATTAATTTGAGATATAAGAAACTGCATAGTATTTTAAAACTGGCCATGGAGAGGAATTTAATTCCTTTTCAGTCAAAGAGAAAAAAAGGTTTCACACCTACAGCTGCTTAAAGCTGATTGAACTCTTACTGGTAAATTAGCAAAAGCTCAGAAAAACTGGTTTGATTTGTGGGTATACTGCCAAATTTACGTTTGCTGTTTTTATTGAAGATTTGTTTGAGCTGTTTTAGAACATTATTACAGATTAATCTGCTGTGTATTATTCAAGATCCAGCTATAGAAATCTGCCCATCTTAGAGACAGGCTTTGGAACTGGCACAACACACCTGCTGTTGAAAGGCATGGCTAACGTGTCACTGTATTCAAAAATACTTCCTTATTATTTGACTCATAACAAATATGTTCCTCAATGTTTTCTAGGAATTATTTACCACACTAATTCTGAGTAAGTATTAAACGTCTTCGGAACTGTCGTTGTTTTTTTTACTTTTTAAAAATTTAATATATCGTGACTGGCAGTGTAATTATCACTTCACTGAGCTCTGCATTTTGGATTTGACATATTCAGTAATAAATAGCTCTGCTGGAACTGAGGTACTGATCAAAGCTAGAGGAGACATGAGCTACCAGAACACTGGCTTCTTCCTGGTCTCTTAGTCATATACCCCAGAAAGGAAGCAACAGAGAATAAAGGTACAACATATCAAATGCCAGTGAAATGCGGTGCAGTTCTGACAACGGAAGTTTTGGCCAGCAAATATGAGTGTCATATGTGTCTTAATTTCTACCCTCTTTATATCAGGATGTGGCAAAAGAATGAAATATGATTTCTCCACGTACTTTTAGATTCTTTGCCTTTAAGGATAATTAAAGTTAAAAACAAACACACAAACAAACAAAAAACAGCATGTTATGAAAAGCTTCTGAAGCCACATGGAAAACAAACAAACAAAAACAAATCAAGCAAAAAATCCAAACCCACTATTAGCTGGATGAAGGCATATTCATTATTACTGGCAAACATTATTCCTATGACTTTATGTGTAATGGAGCACGGAGAGAGAATGAATATCACTGCCATATTTTGAACTTTTGAAACCCTTTGTATATTTCTAAATACTTTACTAGTCTACTGAAATATGCTACTGGGATCTGGATTTTTAAGTGGTTTTTTATGCCACGGTTCATGCAGTGTTTTTATTCTTATGTAGATTTACGAATATTTCAGGGAAATGTTTTGCTTGACTGTGTTGTGTCACTGACACGTACACCATCTTCTGTATTAGGGCTCTCACACTGAGACGAGTTTTGTTTCTATTCTGGCAGATTTCAGTGGAATGCTATATAGCCTGCTTCCCCAGATCCCACTGGTCTGATCATTAGCCTAACAAGGGCACTGTAGAGCATCCATACTGCTTTAGTACTGAAAGAGAATATTGACACAGACTTTTTAACTCATTTTATATAACAGCTACAGCTTTGTTCAGCTGGAGATCCTGGGCCAGAAGGATAGGGTCAGAGTGGTGAACTTCTCCGTCCAGCTAGCACAGAATCCAGCAGTGCAAGAAAATCCTTTCAGTGTTGAGCTGTTGTTGAATGCGGAGCTCTTGTGATAACTCTTTGATGAAACTGCAAGAATTCCATACTTTTGTTTAAAAGCAGAGATCTCACTCTATGAAACTTTTCAGCTTCCACCAGTCAGTGAATAACTAATTTGGAATAGGAAAGTCCATCACGGGCAAAACATGATCAAGGCCCCCAAAGCCATCTTCCAAAACTTCTGCTTTAAAAGCCTATTCCAGGCTCCTTTGAAAAATACAAATGTAAAGGATCGATAAATTCGTGCAGCATTTCACTCTACACTGATTCCAAATATGTTAAAATCAAATTATGTATTTTCATGTAGCAACCATTCATTTGCTGCCATCTAGGTAGCCTTGAGGTAAGGCTAAGAATCCCTCCTATATTTCAAAAAACAAAACAAAACAAACAAAAACCATGAGTAGGTTAAGAGAAAAGATGTATTAAATTTTTGTTAAGAGTCTGGGACAAGATTGAAACAGTTAATCAAACAGAAAAGGCATATTTTAAAAATGTTTGCCTTCACAAGCAGCTATCCATGAAGATGGAGAATCCCTCTTTTGCACCAGGAACTTTAATTTCTATTCAAATGCCTCTGGCTTTAACTTCCAACTATTGGTTCCTTACCAGAATAAACTGTAGTTCAGGATTTTATTATTTCTCCCTTTGAAGAAATGAATACAATGTAAGTATGTCTCATTAATCTTTCATCTGATAATCTAAATTAGCCCAAACTCATTAATTCTTCCAATAATAAATTCTAAGTTACTTCTTCTCTTCTTTTACATGTCCCTTTAAAAATGTGGGCTTCCATCCCGAATGCATTTTTCCAGAGTTAGTCTAATCAACACTATACAGACAAGCTATGCATACTTTTAATCAAAACATTCCTGTTTGTATGGAGAATAATATAATATAATAATATAGTATAATTTATTCCTTTTGCATCTGAAGCTTATTTAGTGGCACGTCTTTTATGATCCCAGAATCCTCATCAGATCCTCTTTTCAAGTTTCTCTTTTTCTTCCTTTTTATAACTTACACTACTTGTTCCTAAACACAACTTTTTTATTTTTTGGAACTAAAGCAGTCAAAATTTTTTTGACTGGGCACAGCTTAAGAGGAGCAATCTGTGTATTTGATTCATCATAATCATGTTTCCTGCTTTGGTAATTTCATGCCACTAATAATATTTATGCAGAAATTTCTTAGAAATCCTTTTCTTCATTCTACAATATTTGTTCTTTATAATCCCAGAAGACGAGGCTTCCATTTTTTTCTTTATGTCTTCTAGGTTTATTTTCATTTTTTTCTAAATTTTCTCCTTAACTTGTTTAGAGTCAGGGATCGCAGGAAAAACAAACAAACAAACGAAAAAACAACAACAACAAACCACCAAAGCCAGGGGCAGATAGATCACGGGAGAATCAGAGAAAGAACAATGTTCAAGGAAAACAAGATTAAATTAGAGCTCATCCGGGCAAATAAGTGGGTTTTAGCATGAATATCAGGTGTTACAGATCTGAGATTATCATAAGAGCAGATAGTGACAAAAGAAAGGTTAAAAGGAGAAAGAGATGTCTGTTAAAGCTAGTAAAGGAAAGATGTGGGGATGGGAATACAGAAAACACTTTTGATAGCTCAGGGATTCACACTTTCTTTTCAGCCACCTGGGCCCTTTCTGTGGTCCGCATTGTGCCTATCTAATCTCGTTAAATGCGATAAAACCCATGTAATGGATCAGAAGGTAAGAAGGTACTGAAGCAATTGCTGGGGACAATTTCTTTTGCAAATACTTCCTTTCTCATTCTCTTTTCATTCTTTTCAAGTGTTCAGCTAGCTGTGAAGCAATTCTTTCTTCAGAGATCTCATTACTTTGTTTTCACTGCTTACAGTTTATTTAAATTGAAAACAGACCCTGATCCTGAACAAATACAAGAATTTTTAGGTCAGCTACTGAATTAAATAATTGGGTATATAAAGATAACAAAAATCATACTGTAGTGTATCTCAGAGTAGACCTTAGCAGTGCTTCTCCAGAGTGTTGTAAGAGCAGAGTGAAAAAGCTTGTATGAAAACAATGTTCATGCCCATGAAACAAGTTAAGTTTTTATTTTTCTGCCTTCCCACTCCACAGGTGGGAATAATATAAAATATTAACATATGCTATGTTTTCACACTGTTGGAACTGATGAACTCTAATTTTTAACTGTTCTATTCTCCTGGCAACAGTGATTCGGACACAGCAGCTGTAATCATGGAAACATAACTTCAGATATGTTTTCCTCTGATCTGCCTTTGTTCTTGAATTCAGATAACCAAAGCAGTACAGGGAATGTTTCCTGTATTATATTCCTTCTGGTTATAAGCAATAATTAGGGAACAGCAACAAGATCTTGCCTCTCCTACAGCTACAGCACTGACAGCAAGACAGAAAGTTGCAAAGTGATGTCGGATAAAACAAAAGCAAAGTAATATCTTTTTTCCTAAAAGGTAACCTCTGCAAGAAGTCCTATACTACAGCTAAGTAGTATAAGTATTCCTTACTAACATAATACCCAATTTTAAAGCAAGTAAAATGGAGGGGAGGGGAGAGGAGGAGAGGAGAGGATAGGATCCTGAAATTTCAGTATTATGTGTGATATGTATTGAAATATTCTAGGGCTAATTACTCAGTCCACAGATCATGTAAATTCATTATCAGGGTTACCTGAGTTCATCTACTGCCAATCTTTTATTTATGCAGAAGCTGCTTTCCTTGCCTTTGATAGATCTTTAAAAGTGCTGTCGTTTGCTTTTTTTTTTCAGCATTAAGAACTTTTCAAGACAAATAGAAAAAGGCAAAATGAAATTGCCAAAAAAAACCACGCTTAGAAGGAGGAAGTTTTGAAATATTTTAGGAAGCTGGTACACAGCTGGGTGCGTAATTCCTATAAGAGGTAACTGTTGGTTTGTTTCTGAAAAGTACAACAAAATAAAGGTTCCTCAAAAAGTAACAGCCAAATTGCTGCCAAATTGTTTCTTGGAAAATATGACCAGAAAATGATGGAATATTTTGTATAGCGCACAGTCAGACCTGACTCAAGAAGAGTAAGCTGTACCTCTGTCTATGCAATAGTTGAGTCAATCCCAGATCTTTGAATGGATAAATCAACTTTTCACATACAAAAGTCTCAAACTCTTAATTTTGAGTTCTGATGAGGAAATTATGGACCAGAATGAAGCACTGGGCCCCTAGTATCCCCATACTGGCACATGAGTGTAAAATGCAGATAGTCTTCAAGACATGAGTAATGTTGCGTCTTGACTGTCTTCAATCATGTGAAAATCGAACAGGGAAATAGCTACCGTCACTCTTTTCTCATCAAAAATATATTAAACAGCTGGAAAATATCTTCCATTACCACCCTGCTATCCCTCTCCAAAGCTAAGAATTATCAGAGACAAAAAAGTAAACCACTGATGAAGCTGCATCCAGCTGGAAATGCATCCAGTAAATTCTCCTAGTTCTGAAAAGTCACATGGAAGACCCAGCAGAAATTTAATTTTCAGATATGAGACAGACAAAAAATGTATTATTAACAGTAGAAAAAATTGTATTCTCTATACCAGTTTAAGTCTTAATAAGACATGAAATCTGAACACAAATTCACAGTGCTTGATACTTACAAGGTATTGGCCTCATTCGTTCTGTTTTAGAATCATAGAATTGCTTTAGTTGGAAGGATAGTTAAAGGTCATCCAGTCCAAATCCGCTGCAGTGAACAGGAACACCTACAGTTAGATCAGGTGGCTCAGAGTCCCATCTAGTGTGGCTTTGAATGGCTTCAGGGATGGGGCATCCTCCACATCCCTGGGCAATCTGTACCTGTGACTCATCACCCTTATTGTAACAAGCTTCTCCCTTATATCCAGTCTAAATCTCCTCTCTTTTACTTTGAAACCATTTCGCCTTGTCTTATCAGCACAGATTCTGCAAAAGTATCTGTCACCTTCCTTCTTACAGATCCCCTTTAGGTAATCTCAGATTTCCCTGGAGCCTTCTCTTCCCCATGCTGAGCAGCCCCAGCTCTCTCAGCCTGTCCTCGTGGGAGAGAAGTTCCATCCCTTGGATCATTTTTGTGGCCTTTCTCTGGATGCTCTCCAGCAGGTCTACATCTCTCCTGTACTGAGGACTCCACATCTGAATACAGTACTCCAGGTGAGATCTCACCAGCACAGAGTTTGAGGTGCACTGCTGGCCACACTTCTTTTGATGCAGCTCAGAATCACATATTTGTATAGATGTAATCAGAGTATTTATGTGTACAGCCAGAAGAAAACAACTTATTAACAGCAACTCTGGAGTAGTTCAAATGATTAGCCAGTTGGTGTTGTGCGACTGAATAATTCAGTCTTATGTAGCTGCTGTATCAATGAAAGGAAGAAGAATATGCCGTGCAAAAACTCTGATATTTTTTCATAGCTAAATACACTGGAAAAATGATACGTTTTTTAATCAAAATAAATACAGTCAATTTAAAAACATTGGGTTTCTTTTCCCCCTAGTCATACTCACAAAATTTTTCTCTCTAGTATGACTGTGCAGCAAAAAAAGTAGATATACTCTTTTCTCATATGCTGAAGTAATTAAAAAAAAATCAATGGTAAGAATATGTACCCTGTTCAAGGTACATTTCAGGAAAATCTAGGACTGTTATGCAATACAGAAAATACCTTCATAGCACAAGAGATCTTCCTTTCTACCATACATACAAAGCAAGAGTACTCACAGAAGAAAAAGTACCCGCTAGATAAAGTGTCCTACATATTTTTCCCTGGTGTATGAATATTAGAACTTTGCTTCTATAAAGTCATACTTCTGGATATAAGCAAAAAAAACAAAACAACAACAAAAAAAAACCAACAAAATGAAACAACAAAAAAAGCCCTGATGTATATTAAAGTAACAGATATATTGCAGCCTAGCACACTGTTAGAGAATTCACAAGCACAATACATGAATTCTGTTATCTGCTTACTTTTCAGAACTTTGCTTGGTGGGATGAAATTATTCAATCTCAACACAGGCAAACCCTCACCCCAGCTCTTGTGAACCATCCAAAATGTGCCACAGAAACAGTTTTGCACTGAGCTGTTCAGAGTACTCTCATTTCATAACTATTATTCTTTAAAATCACCTGAGCCATTTCTGCTTCTCAGCTCTCTCATAGTGAGTGCTCTGGGCTCAGCTGGGGTGCCAGGCTCTGTTAGGGAGAAGGTAGCAAGTCAGAGCAGCAGGCAACATCGCAGCACTTGTGGCTACTGCTGTGTACTCTCCCCACAAGCCCACGATACAGTCAGTTTTGCCGAGACGTTGCAAGTGGGAGCATTTATCTTTCTGAATGTAACAAGGTAGTACATGTAAAGGAAGAAAGATTACTGGTTTATCTTTGCCCATTTCAGATAACAAACTTTTTGTAGTTATTTGTTTCTGAGCACTTAGCCTTATTATTTTATTGGGGAGTGTGGGAAATTGTACATTACAGAAACAAAACAACATTATTTTGTGAGGATTGGGCTCACTGAAATGTTTTCAAATTTTTGAGCACAAAATTACAACTAGAAATTGACACTGTTAAACTAAGTAACTGGTACCAAACTGGCTGAAAATTCAATCACCAATTTACACTACTGAAATGTTAATCATTGAAGTTTTGGTGCACAATCTGGACTGTTACATTTTTTAAAGGCAACCCTTCTTATTTAGCCATTTCTTCATCTAAATCTTTACACGTATCCAGGGAAATCTATCATGAAGTGAAATAGGCTTTAAGAAGTTGTATTATAGCAGAGCAATAATTCTAATGAATGCTTGGAATAACGTGTGAGAAAGACACAGAGGGTGTTTTCTAAGATGTATTTCCACATGGTAAATCTTTCAATCTATAAAAAAATCCAATTAGGAAAGAAATCTAATTAACCTTATTTAAAATAAAAGTGTACAGCGTCTCTGTGTAATTTTGTCAATGATTAAATTCAGGGCCTAATTATGTTATTTCTTTGCAGTTCCAGTAGCATCCCTCATTAATGTCTAGATTATGGCTAGCTATTAATTGAACAGTAATGAGACGAAAGGCCTCCAGAAGTCCCTTTCATTAATACAAGCAGTCAGGACCGTGTTGTTTTTTCCCTGTGAAGTGCCTCTGCACTAGAAAGAGTGTTTATCTCTCAACGTTGTGCAACCTTGAAGATGTAACTGCAGCAGTAAATTGTTCAGAGTACTTGTTTTCTCTCAGTCTATTAAAAGTCAAGGGGTAATAAACTGTTCCCCAATAAATGGATGCAATGCCAGAAGACTTGACAGACTTTCATATTCAGAACACTTGTCCATCACTGAAGTTATGGGAGTCTTATACAAACAGCTCCATTGAGATTGTCCCATTTGTTAACTCGTACCTCAGTCTCTCTGGTTCACACATGTAAGAAAATGAGTAATCAGTATTCAGGGTTTGCCAGTATAGGTGCTCTGAAGCATCACAGATGTTGTCTAACTGATCAAGTAGACAACTTCAAGTGACAAAATGTAAATTTGATTTTAGGACTAATATAAATGAGGCTGATTTTCACTTTTGTCATTGCATCTGAACGCATGTACCTATGCTCCTAAAATAGATATTGTATGAATAATCAGAGAGCAGGTAAAAAATAAAGACAAATAAAGAAAAACAAAATAAGAAACAAAACAAAAACAAGAAAGTTCAGAGGACCCTCAAAATTCTGGTTTATATGGGGTAATTTCTGATCCTCTGGCAAGTAGATTTTGTCCTAGGATAAAGATTTCTTGGGTTAGACAGCAGAATCTGAGACAAAAGTTCAAATATATGGTGCTTCCTGGTACATGTCTCTGGAGAAGTAAAGAGAAGAGAAATCTTGAAAGATCTTCATAATTCCCTTTGTGCATGAAAAGATTTTACATCTCAGCCATAAAGTGGGCACAGAAATTTTTTATCTGTTCTTTGATCTAATGGGAAAAGAGGCAAAAAAGCTTAGGCAAGCTTTCAAAAGAAAGAGAAGAGAAAACACATGCATGAATTTATCTGAGATTTCATACATTTTCAAACAGGTTGATATCATCTGCTTTCCCAGTGGCATGCTCTACTATTCTGTCTCCTTGACCAGGTGCTATTGTTACATTGCTGTTCCTTACAGTTTTCTCATTTACAAACCCTTCCTGTAAATAAATATAACCAGCTGTAAATAAATATAACACAATTGATTTACATTCTCAGTACCATCCATTTATTTGATGCTAAAATTAGTGTTCCAGATTAGAGCCAGACTCTATCTACTCATTGATTCAACAGAGGGTAGCATCAGATACATTAATGAAAACAGGATTCCATATTGTTCTGGAAACATTCTTTTTTTCCTTTTTTTAAAAAGAAAATCTTAAAATGAAAATGCAAAATATCCTTTGAGAATATTTTCTATACCCATGTCAGAGCTCTCGTCAAGCCAAAGTCTATGACAAGGGTTTATCTTTGTTGGGTTACTAACATACTTGCTTTTGGCACAGTGAATTACACTTATTTCTTCAGCACAGGCTGAAGAAATTCCTCCTTCTATGGAATGTATTTGTACAATGCTTATCTCATTTTGCACACATGTTGGGAAAAAATATCTGGGATTCTGTAAATTTCCCTGAAAAGGGAACAAATGGAGTTGCAGTATAGGAAGAACAGAAGTTGGAAAATGCAACAAGAAGACAATAGTTCACACCGCTTACCTAACTGATTGCACTGAAATGTATGAGGGATGCTCCAAAAGTAATGCCTCCTCTTTTATTATGTTGGTTTAGGACGTCAGAGGCAGATGGTGGTGGCATGGCAGTAGAGGCTGAACCTTCCCACAATATTCCATAACATTTTGTTGCCATGTGACAGATGGCAGCAGAGGGGCAGGCTGTCAAAGCAGTATATGAAGCAAAGGTGTGTCACTGAATTCCTCATGGTGAAAAAATGACACCCACTGACATTCATCGATGCTTGCTGAGCACTAATGAAGACCAAACAGTGGATGTGAGCACAGTGAGGCAGTGCATGGTGCATTTCAGCAGTGATGACAGTGGCAAGAAAGACAAGCCATATTCCGGATGGCCAAGTGATTTTTACAAGCATGTATCTTCAGAGTTATTTCCCATCTTTGCTTTAAACTTAACCAAAAATATTTCAAATAATTAACAAAATTAATGGGTCATACTAAACCATATGATTTCAATGGGCATTATCCTTCTGAATATTTGGTGAGGAAGCAAGTGATGCTTTTAAGCTACAAGTGATTCTGTATTCTTATATAAAACTTCAAGTAAATACTCTCAGAATTAGTCAAATGCTTTAAAAAAAATATGCAATTTTCTGTCTTTAGTTGTTGAGATCAAACATCAAAATAAGACAAGAATTCCAGAAAGGCTTATATAAAGATGGGATTGTTAAAATACATGAATATGAAGAGAAGCTGCCATTATTCTGGCTTTTATGCTTTTATGCACTGAAAAATTATCTGCCATAATTATGTGTTTACTTTGGTCACTACTGTTTTGGTTAGGAATTATTCAAAATACACATGCAGTAAATAAATAAGATACGTGCTCTGTTCAGCTTAACATTTTTAACTGCTGATATTTAGTTGATTTGTTAAGTATTAGAAGTCACTGTAGCAGTCTTTTCTAGCCTTTAAATACATCACACATCTGTAAATGCCAGAACTGCGTGTAATGACTGACTAGAAAAGAAAAAATGATTTTTCGAAAGACACATCTTTGTGTATTTTAAATGATTTATTAAATTTATGCTTATTTTAGTTCCAATTGATGTCAGTGTCACTGATGATGAATTACTTTGTAACAGAGAAAATTCAAATAAATTCCAAGCTATTTCACCAGTGTTACTTCCCTTTTATGTAACCAGAAAATGAAGGGCTCCAGAGAGACTTTTTAATAGAAAATAATCAATAGATATACCTTATTTTCAACTGTGAAAACATAGGACTGTACCTTTTCCACACTCATCTTATGATCCTACTAAACCAACACTTGTCCCAGGTAAAACAATGGGAAAAATAATGTAGGAAGCCAGCATTAAATGACAATGTCAAGATAATTTTAGATTAGAAAGTTCTTGTAAATAGTAACTTAAGTATTTAGTAGTAAATAGTTGTGGTAGAATAAATAGGGCTTACAAAAATAAAACTAATGGACTTCTGTAAGTTACCTAACTTAGCACTACGTGATATTATAAGATAAATGATACCATACAAAGTGGGTGTTGTATCTCTTTAAGCCATTTATCAAACATCGATACTGCATCTGTTGTGCAGTAACTAACAGGATTTCACTTGCATTTATGACCCACGTTTTCTATAGCTGTAAAATTTTTGTATAATTTAATGCGGTTTGATGGAACACCAAAGGTTGTTCATAAATACAGAAGAAAAAAATAATCATATATGAATTGAATGTGAAACAGCAAAATTCAAAGCCATATATTTAAGAATGAAAATAGCTACCGCATTTTTACAAAATAGGAATCTGTACTCTAGACTGTAATGACTAAACATATTTAAGAGTCTTGAGAGATTAACAGCAGAGATAACAGCAGAGTCTTACTGGGGTTCCATAATTAAGAGAAAGAATATAATCCTCAGATGTATAAGAAAATTATATTCTATCATTTTTTGTACCATTAATTATATAATTATTAGAAATCCGTGTTCATTCTGATGTGAACACTTAAAGAAATCAAGATGACTAACACTTGTAGATTCAGAAAAGAGTTCTGAAGACTGTTAGAATGCTAAGAAACTTATCATACAAGGTAGATTTTAATGTCATTCTGTTTAAAAAATCAAAGAGAAAGTTAGGAGAGTAACCAGCTACAGTCTATACACATTCTCATAAAAGAAAAAACTGGGGGACAGTGAATGCTTCAATCCAGAAGAGTGCTGCCTAAAGAGAGAAGAGTTGGGAAACTCCTACTTATGAGTGTTTTATAACGACGAATTTTTTTCCTCATTACTGGCAATCAATACATAAAAATGATATAAGAGTAAAGTTAATTGCTTTCAGGACAATATGAATACAGTTTCAGGTCAGCTGAAGTGATGAGGCTTAACTAAAGTTAAAGTAATTTTAACCCTAATTCATTCAGACTAAATTGAACAGGGTAAGCACTGGTTGAACCTTATTACATCAGAGTTCAGTCATTTTAAAATTTTAGAAGTAAACTATTTTTGTTCGTGAGATACAGTTGAAGAGAGCATGCTTTTTAGACTTCCATAGGAACACAAGTGGCCATTAATACTTTCTGTTTCTGAAATTTATTATTACTACTGAGACTCATTTATGTCTGTCTTTTCTATTGCTACCAGCAAGAGTACATCTTAACTAACAAGGAGAACAATTCCTGGGGAGCAGAAGCGATCTGGCTAATGGTGAGAACTCACTAGTGGTGAGTAGCCCAAGTAAACTAATATAATTTTGTCTTAGAATTCTGCAATCTTCCTTCCAGGACTTGAGACCTGTTAATAAATTCCTGTGTTCCCAGATTAACTCCAAAACACTTTAATAAGGTAAGTCCATTGAAAAATAGCAGTGGTTACTATTTTAGGTAATATGCTGCTTTAGGCCCATGTTTCTGAGTGAATGTGATGATTTTAGGCATCGCGTTATTGGTAGCTTGCACAGAGAATGCCCTCTCATTAATCTGAAGAGTGGCTGCTGGTTTATTGAAAAATCATTAAGTGTCTGAAATCAACCAGAAGGGTTCAGTTTTGAGGTTATGTAGAGTTAATTAAGCACCAGTTCTTTTACCCATTTTTTTCCATTTGTATCTGGTCCCATGAAACAGCAGCTGTGGGGTCATTAAGTGATCAAAAAGAATCATTTATGAATGCCATACAATTCTGAAGTGTAACAATCTTAAAAATATTCAAAGCGTAGTCTTGCTGCTGTGATGCTTAAAGCAATTTGCCTATATGAAATACAGCTTAACTTTCAGTAAGGTTTTGGTGCAAACTGAGGTGAGATGCCTTGAATGCGGGGATCTGTACTTAGTAACCTCTGGAGATAGAAAAGCAGAAAAAAAAGAAAAAGAACAAAAAAAAAGAACATACTGGTACTTCTTTGCTTTTCAAGGCAACCAATTATTACATTCATAAAAAATTTGATGTTCCTTAATGATGAATAGAGTAAAAGAAAATATACATTGTTTCTAATAAGGGATCTGTGTTGAAACTTTACAAATACTTCAAAAGAGAATAAGAGTTTGCTCCACATTAAAATTATCTAAGATATGATCAAATAATATCCAAAGACATTTAGATGGGCTCAAGCAGTGGGCTCATGAGGTTCAACAAATCCAAGTGTAAGGTCTTGCAGCTGTACAGAGACTCTCTTTATGGTAGCAGAAAATATAGCAGCACATTTGGTAACTGTAGTCTGGCAAACAGTTTTCCTCTCTAGCAATTTGCTATTTATATATCTATAGGCAATCATGATATAGATAAGACAAGATAATATAATATAGATATAGAATGAATGAAGCCAAAAATTATCAAGAATTTATTTTACTTACCCTCTGAATGATGTCAGGTAAGTGAGATAGCTGGCTCAGCTATATGCAAGGAGTTACAGTTTTTACTAGTGATTTTCAGGGTTCCCACGGCCTCTTATTTTTCTTCATTGTCCTTGGCAATAAATAAATCAGAAAATCACAAGAAGGACCAGGGACTCCACAGACCAAACGGATAAGACAGATTGAGATGTAAAAAGATCTGTTGAGCACTGTTGAATGTTTTAAAAATAAAATATTTATTACAGTCCCAAAACAGGTATTGTTAAAGGCTGGCATGGTTTAACTACCTCAATTTTCAGATGTTGAATACCTGTTGCAGCCTAGGAAGTTAAAATAATCCAATCTGACTGTGGTTCTCTGATGTTATCAAGTTTAGGTAGGGGAGGATTTATCCTGAACGCTGCCATTGCTGATAATTCAGGCACAGTGGTGACTGACTGGAGCACTTCATTTGGTCATGATGCTGACCCTGGCAGGTCCAGCACTGGCAAACAGCTGAAAACACTGGTTTCAGCTCCATCTGCAGATCTTGAATTGACTTCTTAGTAGAAAGACTATTCGCTTGCGCAGATCTTCATGCAATTTCAGTTAATTTTTATGCAATTCAGTCTTATCTGGCAAACTGGTGACTATGTTTATAACTTCACGTATTCTGAGATGAGCTCAGTAAAGCAGATTCCTGGGGAGAAAAGCTGAGTGATAGGGAGGATACCAACATTACTTTTTCCATACTTGTCTTAGCCAAAGAATGTCCTTTCTGTCGCAGGTCTTGATTATTTTCAACACTGCTTTTCTTAACCATATAAATAAGAATTATCTACTCTCAGTGTATTGTGGGGGGAAAAAAAGGCAATATTTGTAGTATATAATGCACTTGACTTTTGTTTCTTTTTAGAGGAGGTAATGCCACAACTGACTTCTAGCTCCTCTAACAGTGAAGTGAAAAAACTATCTATCTGGAATATCTGCTTAGTAAGTTCCAGCATATACTTTGATGAGAACAACATGTAGTGTTGCTTCCAGATGAACAGCTTGCAAGTTAAGATCACAAATACTTGGAGAGCGTATAATCTTTTTTCACTGGAGAAAAATGCATGATTGTCTCTTGACAAAAAAAGACATAGTCTCTAATGCATCATTAGACAGAAGCTACCAACTGTTTAACCTGATCTTAAACATTGATTAATCTCTGACAAAGATTAAGGTAAGTAATAGCACCTCTTTTGCTAACAGTGTTTATATAAGTCAGTAGCTGATTAGCTGATCCAGCTGTGAAATACGATTAAGCTCATGGATCAATACAGTCATACATTTTCACTGATCAGCTCTATGTGTTAACAGAGACCATTTCTGCCTTGGCACAGAGATTACATTAATGCCACTGACAAACCTTTCTCGAAAAAAAAAACATGTTACAAGCCCACAGAGGAAATTATTATTTCCCAAGCACTAAGGACAATGAAGAAGCTGTTGAAATAAATTCAGAAAAATCCAAACGTTGCTGTATCTGCAGATCCATGCCTTTGTATCTGAGACTATCAGTGCCAGTTGCCACTTGGTTCTACATCATGGACAAACCTGAACAAAATATCCACCAAGTATTCTGCAGCTCAAATAGTTCTGCAGTATACTCTAAGCCTTATTGCCCCTTTGTATTGCTGGTATCTGAACTGGTTGCTACTAAACATGTTTTTAGTACCTGCTGTGGACATACAATTCCAGGCGTTCCTCACCCTCATAATGCCTAAAAAAACCCATTATCCATACAGACATACCCAAGACAAAATCTTTTTTTTAATAGAATTTAAATAACTTTAATTACACAATCTATAATTCAATTATTTTCACACAGGAAATGTTCTAAAACCCAGGCTTATTTACTGAACTCTATTTTTCCTCTATTTCAAAGTATTACCACCATAAGCTTTTCATGTATACAGTGTCTAGGCAATTTTCAGTCATCACAGATCCTAGGAACTCCATTTTCTTTGTCATACATGGCCACTTCACTCCAATATCACACCAAAAGCTGTTCAACAGAGACAAATTTAATAAGAAGAAAGTCTGGCAGTAAAAAATATCCTTCCTGTAAAGACAAGATAAGAGGAAAAAAAACAAAAAGAGAAAGGAGTATGTCAGTGAAGTATAGAAAGAATTACTGACTTGCTATGCAACACATCATCTTTCCATCCTGAGCACATAGCATTAAAAACTAAGAGAAGTCTTATCTGGCACTAAAGAATGTAATTAAGAAAATTCAATGTGAATATCTATTCAAGTAGCCCATGTAGCTGGCTTTAGTTACTTAAATTCATGAATTAGAGAGCTCATCTCCTCAGTTCATAGTTCAACCTTGATGAATGAGCTTCTGACTGAAATCTTTTGTTCTATGTACTCTATTTACTTCGCCCCCTCAGTGCAACCACTTACCACAATCCCAGCTTCTCTTGTAAGTGTTTTCTGTCTCCTACAACAGCTACTAAACCAGTCAGGCTGTGTAGGAGAGAGGTAAATTCAGGTTTTCATTCTTCCTGCTACTTTCAGGTTCCATAACTCCTGCATACTGCATACTGCATTACTGCCCCCAGGAGTAGCAATCACATTACCCACGTATGTACCCCAGTCCAGGTAACAGACATGCAAAGAAGCTGTTTGCACTCAAATTATTGATTTCCATCTCTCTCAAAATAGACATGGCAGATCTTCCTTGGACAACTAGCTGTTCTGTGAGTGATAGTGGTTATAATTGAAAAGTAATTCGCTTGCAGTACATTTGTTTAAATCTCAGTGACTATTACATTGTCCAATCTCATACCTGAATGAAAACTATTTCTTGACAGATGTTGAGAACAACCATTAGGTTTTTCAGAGTACTTGAAAATTTGGTTTTAAAGGTGCCTGAAAATACACATGTATTTTCACTGAACTGAGATAGCTGAAAGAATTCAAAATACAGTGTTTAAGAACGTGTAAGAAAATATTCCAGATGGGTCATAATGGCAGTCATAAAATATGAGCATGTTCTTCTCACGTTACTCCTTGAAATACATTAAAATAAAGTGACCACAACCAGAATCATAGTTATTCTGCATAAAAGACAAAACAGTTGAAATAACAGTCTTTACAGGAATTGAACTTCAAAAAGGGAAAATATTGTTAAAAATATAAATTACATAAATTTATAAATAAATAGCACCAGAAGAGTAAAATACCTGCAGGCAGCAAAGATGTTTATCTAAATACATGATATTAGACACTTGGAAAAACTTCTACAACGCATTTAAAGGTCTTTACAATGCACTGAATGTAGTCATTTTAGTGCAAGAAAGAATATTCTTTAAAAAGCAGAATCTGTGTCTACCTAAGAGAAATAGAGAAGGATTAAGATTCTTTTTTCAGTCCCTATACAGAACTATAATAAATCAAGAAGAATGAGATTCCAATTATCAATTTTCTAAACTCATAAATAGTATTAATAACTTATTTTAAGATCATTGTATAGCTGGGAATCTGTCTCTAAGTGAGAGGTGTGAATATATTAATTTGAATACAAAGAGACAATTCGGAGGTGATCAAGCCACAGAAAAAAAATTAATAATTATTAAACATTTGATTCAGTATTTGCTGTTGACTAACAAAAGGAATATCCCAGCCTAAAAACATTACTTATTCGAGATGAGTCAGAGATGAGTCTGAAACATAAGTGTCATAAGAAAAGGTTTTAGAACAAACGGGAAAAGGGAATAGCAGCAACTTGCCACAACCTAATCACATTTGCCTAAGAGTTCCGAAGAAATCTAATAAAAAAATTACCAACAAATGACCTTTGATACTTAACATCTTTCCTTAATAAATGTCAGCAAGTGAGTAACAGAACATGGTAAATACAATGTCATTTTTATGAAGGGCTCCATAAGGAGCAATAGTTGAGTAAGTTTCATATACATACCACTCAGACTTCTAGAAAATATGATAAAGAATATAATTAATAAATGAAACAAGGAAAAAGGAAGATAGATTTCTTCATTTTTTTCAGGATGAAATCACACGTCCATTATTTCGAGGAAGCAGACAGACACGTAAGAAACATGATTCATCCAACATAAAAGACTTTGAGTACCCCAATTCTTTACCAAAGACAAGGAAACAAGGCTACCAAAGAATAAGGGAAACTATCTGAACTGTTAATAAAGTTATTATTTGCTCCTCTTTTCTCCTCCATCTTAAAAGAAGATAATGAAAGAGTACAGAAGGCACACAAATGGATTATGAGCAAAGATATCACAAGATACCCACAAAATGAAAGGTTTTTAGCTGGACAAGGAAAGCAACAACTAAGTGATATGGCAGTGATACGTAAATTTATCAATGGATATAAAATTAGTAACAAATGAGTAACACCTATTAAGTGAAACCATTTGACAACAATTTTAAGCAATTATGTATTTACTTGCACAACACAGAGCTCCTCAGGTATTGTGGATGTCAAAACGAAAAATGAGATTAAAAATCTATCATGCAAGCGCACGAAAGAAAAGGGATTATTAATATTGCATATTCCAGTTTCTAGTAAAATGATTGCCAGAAGATAGGAAAACATACCGGAGAAAACAACAGCACACAGATACACTGCATGTGCACTCCTCCTTTCTACATCTCCTATAAGCATGATAGTATGAAAGGGAGAGTATTGTCTCTTCTGTGTTGCAAGACAGATTTGTGATACAAGGCAGTAGAGCCCTTCTGAAAATATCTATTCTACTGTGAACTAGCAAAATAAGGCAAGAAAATTTTATAGTCTTCCATACAGCAGACTATTTTGAGAGACTGTTTTGTAGACAAAATAATCTTGGTACCAAGTGACAGAGAATCAGAGCGACATTTTCTCTATTCTTCAACTCTACTCTCTGGAACTTGGAAAGCAGCATTACTTCTGGCAAGATATTGCTAGAATTGGATAAATGGTGATCACGTGAGCTGTGAAATTGTTCAGTGCATCAGGCTTTCAATTCCTTTGCATCCGTGTTTAAAATTACACAAGTATTCACATAACTTCTGTTTGGAAAAACTGTTGTGAAGAGTCACTTTTGCATGCAAATGTTGGCAATTTTATTCTAAGAACTATAAAAATACTGAAAATATTTAGAAAGTCACACAAGATATTTGGCATTGAAGACAGTGTATTACAGATGTATAGTAGATATAGTAGAACAAAAACCACACAATGACTAAACAGCCAATGATCTTGTATTAATCGTAACCGAGGGAAAAGTACCTATATGTGCCTTATGTATTGGAAACATAGAAAATATAGCAAAATAATAGTCAGGATTTTCAAGTGGTCTGATGACTTTTGTATTTTTGGTTCATTCCCTGCAGTGTCTATAAATGAATCCAATTTCCAGAAGTTGAGCATATTTCTGAGAATTAAGTCTGGGCACTCACATCAATCTCAGCTCAGTAGTTTCTGAAAAGCTTTCTGTTTCTTATTACCATAGAAGATGGAAAAAGAGACAAAATTTCTTCAGCCTGCTGCAACCTTTCATGCTGTACTCCTAAAAGCTTTCATGCTCCCCTGACAGAAGTGGCTGCTATCCTCCAGGAAGTTCTCATAATTTCACTAACTAAGCCACATACCTAATGAAAAGATTCAACTACAAATACACTCAATATCAAATACACAGGAAGTCAGCTGGGGAGAAAATGAATTAGTAAAAACGTTACATTAAGAAATTTAAGAAAGTTTCAGAGGGACTGGAATTGATAGTCCCACATTTAGAATATAACCTTACTTCATGATTGGTCCTCTTGAGATCATTTTGAGGGCCAAGACATGACTAATATAAGTAACAATATCATGTTGGTTGTGTTTTATGAGTAAAAGAAAAGATCATTTTAATTCAAACAACTTGAACAATTTACAGGTCAAATACATTTTTTTTCTTACAACCAGGTTGCAAAGAACCCAACCAGCAGTTTTCAGCTAAAGAAAAACTGCTGTAAACGAGGATAATCGGAAATCTGTGTTGTCCTCCCTTCTAGGTAGTGCTGGCTTTTTATTTTCAGAAAAATTCCCTCTGAAGAAAAAGTCTATGTCTAGGCTTTTTTTTTTCTTTAAGTAGAAATTATGTATTCCTTAGAAGGTAAATGCTTTTTATATGCAATGCTATAGTCAGAATGAATTTCCCAAGAAACAATGTAATCTAATTCGTTAAATAGCAGAGTCTCCCCCTGAAAGTCTCAGGTAAATTTATTTTTTCAAATATCAGACATAATCGGAATGTCAGTGTCTGTTTCCCACTCAGCTAAATAATCCAAACAAATTTCTCAGGGAAAGAAACTCTAAGCCTGCAGTATAACAGATCTGCCAGGGGTGTCTGCCAAAAGACCAGATGCTCTGGCTGGAAAACAGATATATTTGATAGTACTTGCCAGTGTTTGGTTGGTTTTCTTTCCACCTAGCATTAAAGACTGAGATATCATATATTTGCTTGTGTTAGAATAAAATACTTAAACTGTTATAGAAATATTTATAACACAATATTTTCTTAATAGAAAACTCTTAATAGGAATATTTTAAGATTCTTTCATGCCAGTGAAAATAAAAATATCTCAAAATATTTTGCTAGTGCCACTACACATTCTCAGCTAATTAGCTTTACTGTATATTTAGAATTGTGCAATATGATATG
Organism: Pavo muticus; assembly: GCA_016647715.1. Classification (NCBI taxonomy): domain Eukaryota; kingdom Metazoa; phylum Chordata; class Aves; order Galliformes; family Phasianidae; genus Pavo; species Pavo muticus. The sequence goes on along the minus strand of JACDJE010000039.1, from coordinate 1,470,536 downwards.
GAGGGCATCCATATTAACAATTAGCAAATCCTTTGTGGCTTATATAGACAACTGTCTAAAGGACAAAGATGCTTGTATTTTCAAAATAATGACATTTTTATAAAACTCTTTATAAAATATATTTTAAAAACTGCTAATTCTGCTTCTATACTCTGGCAGTATTGGCATTTTGTAATCAAATTCCTCATCTGAAAAAGTATTTCTTGAATGTATCCCTTAAAATGTACAGTGATTAAATGCAGGACAGATTTCCCTTATGCTCAATTTTCCTCATTCAAAACTTTCACTGAATCAAATTCTACGTGAACAGATTCAGTGCACACTTCCACCACAGGTAGAATTTATTGCACAGGTGGATGCGTCTGCATAAAGACTAAAGAAACCAGTAACATAAAAAGTGGAAAAAAATCTTGCATCCATTTGCTTTTGCAGAAATTGCAGCATATATCCAATCTGATAAAGTAATTCCACTACTTTATCAGACAATGCAATTTTATAGGCAGCTCTGCTAAAGTTGCCATAACAACGCAGTAGAATAATTTATGTTGCAGTGTTTCAAATATAATAAATTTAGAAGAATCCTTCAAATATTTGGAATTCCTTTTGTGTCCTGTGAGCCAGCTTTTTGCATAGTTCTCCAAGTGCAGTAACAAATCCTCAATAATTTTCTTGTTAAACTCAGTAGATATATTTATCATTAAAGAACAACAATGCAATTTCTAATAGTAAATAAATAAATAAATAAATAAGTCTTTCATCCTTATCGTGTACTTCAATATCAAGTGAAATAAACAAGAGCTTCATACGCAGTAGAAAAAAAAGCTACCTCACTCAAATTGCTATTCATCCCTGGAAGAGAAAAAAGGTCCTTCTTGTTTTAGAATATCTGAGACACAAGAGGGGCTCATTAAGAAGAAATATATCTAGTTCTAGTGGAACTGCCCAGGACATGATTGTGTTTTAGTCTAGACAACTGCTGAATAAAGGTTTCCTATTCTAAAGCAAACTATTTAGATTACTGCAATGTGACAGTCTTCGAAAACTGCTTGATGAACATAATACATCCAAGTTCACTCTTAATGCCTCACATTCATCATACCCATTGCATAAGAGGAGAGAGTGCAGTTGGGGTGGAGGTATTTCACCATCTTACTTGTGTAAAAGAACAGCCTTGGCATTCCCAGGACCACATAAGGAAAGCATGTCATAATTCTTCCCTTGGTCTACCACTTTTCTTTCCTGTGAACAGTTATTAAGGAGCATCATCTATTAGAAGAGCTTTCAGCACTCAGAAGGTATGTGTTCTCTTTCATTCCATCTGGGGTTTCAAAGTGATTTTCCTCCAACCATGAGGAAAAAGACAGCAGATCAGTTCGGGGGCAAGGGTACTCAGGCAAGTCACTCTAATGTGCTCCTGTGACGTCAAAGTACATGGCAACTTCTGCAAATAATTTACCTATGCTTGAGTGGTGACAGATCCTTCTAATGATTTCTTTATCTTGATCCCTGATAGGGTAAGTCCTTAAATGAAGCAAAAATCCTTTACCTTGCTCTGCTGTAAACCTGGAAAAGCAGCACTTAAAGACCACTGCAACAATGGTCTCATAGGGAATGGTTAGGGTAATTGCCAGGGAGAGAGGAAGAGAAGAAGGATCTTATAACAAAAAAAAAGTTAATAACTTCTCTGAATGAGCTGAATTCTTGTGTACCCATTCTTACCTGAATTCCCTCACATAACTCAGAACAGTTACTGAGATGTAACAGTTTTGTATTCTTTTTTTACTTTTTCTTTTATTTTCTGTAATTACAGACATTTTCCCTGTTATAAAAAGATTAATGAATTAATAAATTCTTTAAAGAAAACAAGCTCTCACAGATAAAAGCACAATGCAGTATTTATAAAAATCTGATTGTCGAATAGTAAAGAGTTATGGTAAACATTAAAAATATCTGTCTTCACTCAAACATAGATAATTAAGAGGAGATTTTTTGAGGATATTCAATACTCTTTGAAGTTAAAGGACACTTAGCAATTATTCTTTTCAGGAATTTACCTTTCTCTCTCTTGATAATAAAACTCCAGAAACTCTATAGCATTATTCTGCAAATCCTTTGCGGTTGTTGTTTTGGTGGACTAAACACAAAACCAGATTAAACAGAAAATATAATGAGAACCTCTTCCTGTTTAATTCTGGATAACATAAGCAACTTTCAGTGGTAGATTCTCAAAGAAAGAATATTTCTTGTCTAAAGGCATATTCCCAGGCAAAGGGCTTCAGGACAACTCAGTTAAAGCAGAGACCTCTACTTTCAGTAATCTGATGATACTAGAAATACCTACGCAATTTCAATGTGAAAATAAGGAAAACCAACATTATGACTAAGAAGCTAATTTCTACAGCTCCCTAAAGCATCACTGCACCTCTGAGAGGTCATCATCATACTACGTTATTATAAATAAATATAAATAATAGAAAGAGAAATAGGCAGCTACCAATAGGAATTTTCCAATTGTTATTCCAAACCTTTGCTCTCTTGGTTTGTGTTTCAGGCCCAGAATGTACGGTATGTACAGAGTCAGTTCTCCTTGTCAAGGCACTTGTCGCACTAGTTATTACTGAAAACTACCTATAGGAAAGTTTGATAGCTCTTATAGATACTTGCACGTTTGGTAACAAGCAGTCAGTCTTTATAAATCTCTAGGAAGGTTGAAATAGATGGCAGACGCCTAATTCTAAATCCATCAGTCTGTAGGTAATATCTCCTATTAATTTCTAATAAAACTGAACTAGCTACAAAAAGCACAATAAAACTATTAGGTAGAGCAAATTCTCAGCTTTAAAACACTGTCTTTCAACAGTCATCACCATTAGTTACGCATTTTTGCCAGCAATGAACAAATGCCTTCATGCTATGCTTGTAAAAATCAGCATGCCTGCCCAAAACGTGGCTTCTCTTTCATGTCTCTGTCGCCACTGTTGAAACTTATCACTCACTGTGTTCACATCTATTGTTTGGTCCCTGTCAATGTTCAGCAAACATTGATGAATGTCAATGGGTGCCATTTTTTCCATATGGAGGAATTCACTGACACACCTTTGCTTCATCTGCACTTCCATATCAGACGCCATTTGGTCAGACTGCCCCTCTGCTGCCATCTGTTGCACAATAACAAAATATAATGGAATACTGGCAGGAAGGTTCAGCGTCTACTGCCATAGCACCAATATCTACCTGACATCGTGGACCAACATATCTATGCAGAAATATATAGATCATAAATTTAAAAACTGTTTTAATGGTTATTAAAGGGAATTTCCAGTACTGATATCATTACATGGAGAAAAAATTCTTTTAGGGCTCAGTCATTATAATAGCATCAAAACAATTCTGATACAGAAAGGCTATACATTCGCTTTCTTAAAATTCATTATAGGAAAGGGTTTTATATACTTCATTAAATATTACTAACAACATTTTAATAGAACAAATGTTATTATTGGTATGAGTTTATGTTCACCATAATCTTTCTCATCATTATAGGACAAGGATAAATTAAAACTCCTAATTAATATAATCCAAGCATGTACTTGGTTTAAGCATACGTTGGACTACAGATTAGCCTATGAATTTGTTATCAAATAAATTCCACCACCTTAATTATTTGCAGCATGTTTTTCACTAGAAAATTTCCCTTTGAGTAGAAACAGCGTCTGTTAACTGTCTTGATTAGCAGAATGTAAATTCAACTACAAAATTGTTACTGTCAATAAACAACAGAGCTTTAATGAGCTGTTTGTGATTTCAGTGGAACTACAGTAATTAATCATGTCTAAGTATCAATGTCTCATATCAATGGAAATAATTTTTTTCCTAGATATTTAATGAAGTGTCAATACTGTTAAGAAAGTAACTAATGACTAGCCTTGTTAAACTGTACTGAGTAGTCATGTATTACTTAAAATATTTCATGGAGCATAGAACATAGATTATCATAGAGTAACAGTGTAGAAATTAAAAGCCTAAAATATTAGGGTATAACATGTTAATAGTATATGTTTTCTAGATGGGTTTTTTTGCTCATTTCCAGCTTACTCTGAGAAGATTGCTCTCATAAGCAACTGAATTAATGGTACTGGATGATTGTATTGTGAAGGCCAGGGTAAAGATCTAATGTTATGTCACTTGTGACTGCAAAACCGCTTTGGCAAGAAAAATGCTTGTTGTTTTCCATCTGGCAGAATCCAGCAGACACTGCTTGCCCTAGACTTCTGCTTTACAAGACGATCATTGTCTGACATAGCAACCTTATTTTATACTGCAACATTGTCTGATGTTTCATCTCATACTTGGAAGAATCAAAGTTCAAAAGCTGTAATGAGTACTACAGACTATCTTTAGGTTTTTTTTCTATCTGGAAAAAAGCATTTATTTTTCGTTAGTCTTGACAGGAACTTGGTGATTATGTCAATATACACTATGAATAATATTATCTTTACTTCGTGAAGATTTAAAATATATCTCCTGCTTAGGGATTTGAAAACTGCTCCACATGACATCTGGGAGATTTAGCTGTTGTCTTACGTATATATTTGGAATATATCAATTTACAATATTTGAACAGTTGAGATCTGGTTTCTATTTCTCCCTGGCCTATCTTGAAAAAGCACATGAGTTTTGCTATGCATACCCTGAAAGGCAGTGGAGTACTTACCCGCCTTAAACATAGTAAAGAAGGAAAAAATATTAATGTTGACATCCAAAAGTGAAAGTCAATATCAGCCAAAACTAGTCAAATTTTCTACAGCATCATTATGATACGTGGTAGGGAGAAAGAATACCATTAGGTATGTTTTATATATAAAAACTGCGAAAAGAGGAAAGGGTATTTAAAATGGTTTTTACACTCTAAGAGGAATATGTTTTGGAGGAAGAGGAGAGGAACTATGGTGCAAAACACCTCTTGCTGAAGTGAACATCAGAGAGGAAAGTCAAAATAGAAAATATTACAAGATGCAGCCTTTTTGAATTTCTAAGCCTTGAAATTTCTGTTTCCAGTGTAGGAAAGTAAGATGCCAGACTTGCGACTCTGAGGAACTTGGACAAAATGAAAGTATCCATGGTTATGGATATGTAAGTCTAGATTCTACACATGCTTTATCCTGCTTTTAGCAAGTAAAAGAGATTCTAGGGAAGAATTAGTAAATCTATTAAGGAGGCAACATGTTGTCAAGTATAAAGTAAGATTGTACTTCTTGTTTTCCTGGCCCTCCAATTACATTTCTAATCCAAAACTAGACCCTAATTTTATGTCTTGCTGAAGGCAAGTTTTGTTTAACTAGTATTGGAGGGAAGGCCAAGTGAAAAAACTCCTTAGTGGCTTCTCTCCCTTCCAGGTAACAAATAACCCAAATAAGATGAATAAGTACTGAAGTAAACCTGACCTCAAGATCCTCTGATGGATATAGAAACTGGAGAGTGCTATCAGAAGACACTTCCACAGGTTTTTATTTGCAGTCATTTAAAATACTTATTTATAATAGTCCCAAGTACCCAAGGGTAGGAACTTTCTCAGTTCAATGTGGGCTTAAGACAGGTGCGCTGTCTTAAGATGCACTTCCAGCATCTTATCTGCCTGGTACTGCGGGTAGAAAATAAAGCAACTCTGTTGGCCTGACATGATTTTTTTTTTCTATCTTCATAGAAAAAGACTAGACTAAACAATATATGTGTTAGGTTCCAAGTTTTACTAGAGAACTTCGACAGAAAGTTGTTCTTTCAAGAACAAGCTAGCAGCTTACCCAAATGGTATAAGCATGGAAATGGGGCTAGAGTGGTAGAGATCATTCTCACAAGGCACTGTGTGTCAAAGATTCGCTGCATTTTGGTTGTTGAAACATGTTTTCTCTAAATCACTTAATATAATCTGCTTTCTCTGTGAGCATGTGAGAAACAGATTCAGCCTCTTGACCTCCATGGCTCAGAACAGCCAGTGACAATAACCTGAACTCTAAGGTAGAGAGAGCACCAGGCTTTCTAGCAGCACAGAGCTCTAGCTACAAGGAAGTACACTGTGTGTACTTTCTCTGAAGTGCATGTTTGGGTCTGGAGAAAGACATTTTGATACAGTCTGCTTTTGAGAACAGATTGTAAAGGGCTTTGTTTCCATTCCACTGCAAAATGGCAAAGAACTTCAAAATATTGAATAGTGTCAGGAAATGGGCTTTCAACCTTTAGTTAAGCTTCTGTCATCCCACTTTCAGATGAAATTATTTTGAACAAATATTTTCAGGAGAATAGAGAAAATATAAAAACTACTGTGTAATACATTGAATGTTGTTCCATATGTCAGTGCTGTTTTACTTCTTGTACTCACTGTGAAGTTTATGAGTGTCTTACTGTTATACAGTGTGATAGAAATGAAATCTAAATAAAGTATCAAAATTAAAAACATATGACCTCTGTTGACAGCATCTGCTTTCCTTGTATTTTTATTCCTTCTCTGATGCACCCAAATATTTTATCAATGCACTGAAAGTGATCTTTTCTTGATCACTCCCACTGCCAAGATCTTAACCTAACCTAAGGAAAGAATTTTGCATGTTCCAACCAACATGTTATGAATAGTTATCTGTGCATGTTGACATATTTACTGTTTTTCTTTTCTTAATGTTTTAAACATCAGTCCACTATCTAGACTCGATGGCCAAGGATTTGATTCTTTTAAATCTCTTTCTTTCCTCTGACCTGTTTCATGACTTTGTTAATCGCCCAGTCAAATCTCTGTTTACTAACCTTAAGGATTACGATATCAACTCATGATAGTGAGGAAACACTTATGTTGTTAGTTAAGAGCATTAGCCATCTATAGGTAAAAGACATCAGAAAAATACTGCCATTATCTTTGTAGAATAACCCCAAGAAGATTTTTATCAAAAGACTTTGGAACAGTCATATCATTAAATAGTATCCATAAAATAACTTTATCACATTAAAAATATAATTTAGCATTTAAAATTGTAGTGGTTTAGTCCATGTGGTATCATTCTTATTTGTCTTAGTTTATTTTCCTAGGCTTTCATCTGCTGAAGTGACATAGTTTATCTACTCAGAAATGCCTTTTGGAAGAAAAACTGATGACAATAGCAAGATAATGTAGTCCTTTTTAAATCACATATTCTGGTGAGTATTTGGATATATAAGTCAGTTTTGGTTCCAATAGTCATATATACTACAGTTCAGTTTATGAAATTCCACTTCTTTCTAAAGCACATCAGTCTCTCTTTAACTACCTGCAAGAATCTTTCCTGTGGTATTGAGATATATATAATGTTTCTTTGCATTCTTTCTACTGATAAGAACTTACAGGACAAAACCATTTAGTAATATCAATTGCTTAGTTTTTATGGCATTTGAAGCTTGTACTCTGGTGTTTATTAAACTTGTTTGCATAAACTTCTTGATCTTTCCTATATCTCTTGTGTGAATATACCTCTCAGAACCAACTCCTTTGTCTTCTGTCATTGCCATTGCTAAAGTATTTTATTTATAGCTCTTTTAAAATTATAATACAAGCGTGTCAGAAACAAAACTCCACAGGCTTGTGCAAAATCTGTTTTATTCTCAGAATTATCCTTCTTAGAAAACTGTATATCAGGACGTCCTTTTTAATAACTTGATTACTGTCAAATTTGGAAGCTCATTTGCTGGGATTTATTCTTCGCATTGTAAGTATTCATGTTCAACAATTAATGAAGTTTAAATTATTTCTTTAATTACCTATAACACCTGAGCAGTCACAAGTAGAGTCCTGGTTCTGACCTCTTCCAGTTCCTTGTGCGCCCCCAGCCTTCCCACTGAGAAGGCTGTATGAGAAGCTGAAAAGTCCTATTCTCTGTGCAGCACTGCTCTGTAATAACAAAAACATTGGTGTTTTATCAACATTCTCTTTCTCCTAGATCCAAAACGCTGCATTATACTAGCCACTCTGAAGAAAATTAATTTTATCCCATCTGAAACCAGGACAATGATCCACAGTAACTTTGGAATGTTGCATTTTATTGGCTCCTCTCATTTCAATAACAGAACAAAATCCTGTTTACTTAACCTAAAACTAGTTTGTTCTTATTTTGAAGGACTCCTTCTCTTCAAGCAAATGGAGTATGTATTTAAATCTTCTATCCAAACTACATCATCATTACATCTTACCTATAAAAAATACAACATTCCTTATTTCTCTTCAAACTCTTGTTTGATTCATATTATATGCTCTTTTCTTTCCAGAGTATCTTATCCTATATCTCAGCTAATAGAGGTAATTCACTTTTCCTTTTTATTCCCCATAAAAGCTTGAAGGCTGTTCTCCTGAACTACCAGTTTTTCACTCCTGACTTCATTTTTGTCAAATCTTATAGAGTAATGATTCCTTCACAAACAATTCTTTATCCACCAGGCTTAATTTGGACTGATAGACATCTGATATATCAACCTGAATGATAATGAAGGTACAAAAACAACAATCCCTGAAGAAAGAATGCTAACATTTTACCTTTTCGTACTCCAATAATGTGTTATTTTCATCACAGAATAGGCTTAAATACTTTTACATATTTTGGTTCGCTTTGCGTGTTATTGAATTCTAAGAGAGCACTTTCATTTGTATTTCCAAAGAAACTCATTTCATTAGAATCAATCATTCTATTTGGGAAGATGTTCTTATCTACTTTAAAAATACATTTGGGTGACATTTAAAGTTCCTGAATCAAAAGAACTGATTTTTTTAAAAAAAATTTTGCCTCAGAATGGATTTTTATGTAACACTAGGAAAAAAAAAAAAGCAAAAGTGGAAGAAAGGTAAAAAATGGACTACATCCAGTTCATTTGAAAAAACCTATTTATTTTGGCTATCAGAGATTTTAAGTTTTTTCTGTTTTCCAGCAGATGGAGAGAGAAGAAGCCTTCCTTATTTTTTATTTTTTCATCAGGTCTCTTTCTGCCTCGGTTATATTAGGTTGAAATGGTAGTGCTGTCCAGAGCAACTGTGTTGTGATTAGAAAAGGCTTAGATTTCTGATCTGCAAATTTAGTCATTTTATACAAAATGCAGTGCAGGTGTACACAGTAATGATAACACATCTAAAAATTTGGAAATAACTTTATTACTAACTTAGTTTCTCTGAGTCAAATGGGAAAAAAAAGAAAAAAGAAAAAAAACAACAACACCTAGACATATTTGGGCCCTCCAGGGTAAACATTCTGTAAAAATAATTGTTCTCTTTCATCTGCAGCTAAAACTGAGACAAGTAATAATGTCCATAGTAATTATCGGTGGGTTAGTCATCCACAAACACCTCTGGCAATCAGAGCTGAAGTTTCTAAGAAGCAGTTGGAATTTCCCTAGGCTCCCTCCTTCTATATGGAGAGGCAGCTGCTCCAATTGCCCAGACATCTCTGGAGACTCCACTGATAAGTGAATAGGAGCTACTGCAGATTCCAGTGCTAGCTATTTATACAGCTCCCAGTAACTGCCTGGGAGCAATTGAGCATAATGCCCCTTCCTGCCTCTACCTGGAAAGAGGTGGCCCTTCTCAGTGCTACCCCTGCCTGTCATCCAGGAGAGACAAGAATTGTCAGCTTCAGGGCTCTCTTAACAAAGTAGTTCATGCTGTACAGTATTATGTATTTTTATCCAGAGACAAAAGTTGTTCTTCATGATAGATTAATAGAACATTTATACTATGTTGATTATACTCTTTCCAGCATCAAAGACCTACCTTGTAAAGCAGCCAAGATTATTCACATATAAACCGTGTCCAGCTTCAGCTGCAGAACACCAGAGGTCTTGCTGTGCAAAACAAAGAAAGAAGAGATTCACAAATTGCAAGGAAATAAATTTCCAGTAAAAAATTACAACTTAAATGATGTGACCTTTTTTTTCTTGCAGCCATCCTATATAACCCTATATATCTTATATACAGAAAAGACCTATTTTAATATTTGAAATTTTGTGAATTCTTAATTTATTACCATGAATATTTTTAAAGTTTTAAAAACCAATATAACTGATTAAATGTTTATTGATGGATGTTACCACAGAATCAGACATTTAAACAGGGACTCGTTTCAAGAGAGTTAGTAGGAGCAAATAGAAACTCTTTGGTTTTATTTTCTTGTTTTGCTTGATCACATAAATATTTCATATTTACATACAAAGTGCTGCACTCTGAAAGTCCCATGTTACAGATTTTCAGAAATATCATTCCAAATAAAATGTCTCCATTTCAATATGTCTCAAAGAATGCAAGTTTCAAAAGCTCTTTGATTACCACAGTTCAAGCTGCAAGGAGCAAAGAGAACAGAATTTTTAAAATACTACTTAACTATTTCTGGAAATGATTGTTTGAAATATTTGTTAGAAGCTTTTTATACAGTTTACAGGTATGTAGACCTGTGTATCCATAGAAACATCCTCATTCAACTAAGGTATGTTTCTGACTACCATCAGGAAAATAAGTTATTTAGGATGGAAAGAGCCTTAATGTTGACAGATCCTAAGTCTGACGCAGAGCCCACAGAACCAACTCCTCTGACATCATTGGATCATCCTTACAAGGGCTACATTTTTATATCCTTGGGAAATAACTGGAATCTCGGTTTCCAAACACAAATTTTTAAGTCTCAGATACCTTCTTCTCACATATCCAGCACTGGAAGTTAGTAAGTCCATTCTAAGTCCTGGAATCCATCTGCAAGCATTCTCATTTTACAAGGAAACACTGGAATGTAACAAAAAAGTAGGAGCTCATCCCAAGGGTAGGTATCTGCAATGTTCCTTAACAGTTGTCCTAATCATATCCTAACTTTTCTAACACTGCTCCTAACTTAACTATTGACATTTAGCGCAAGGCTGAAAGAACATATTAATCAAACCAGAAACATCATGTTCTTTCAACATTAGATGATGTTACAAAAAAACTGCCAACATTTCTGACTGCTGTCATGTGTAGTTTTGAAAACATATTAGCTTGTTAGGGACAGAAAATGTAGCCTTCACAAAAAAGAAAAAAGTGTCAAAATTCCCAGTATGGGAACAAAAAATAACCTCAAGGAAAAAAAAAGAAAAAGAAAAAGAAAACAAGCCTGAAAAACAACCATTTGCTCATGAGAGAAATACATACAAAGCAAAAGCTTAGCTTTGTACTCTGTTATAAAGTCACAGTGCTAAGACTATGGGACTAAGGGGAGTGTGGCAAGGCAAAATCACCTTGTGCTGTCTCCCGAGAAGGTATAGCCTCCTGACAGATGTGTGATCAGCTCTGTGCAGGTTCCAGTAGCCATGTGCCCACTGTGAGCATCCTCAGACTGAAAACTTACAGACTCTTACATCCATGGCCTGCTCCGCTCAGCCACAAATGTTAATGTCTCTGTGCTTCCACACTGCTACCACTCATGCAAATATCTCACACGGAAGTACCACTGTGTTTGGGGCAAGCAACATGCCTAGTCTTTTCTGATTTTGTATTTTGCCTAAAATAAACTTTTCTATTTGCTTATCTGTCAGAATAATTTTGTAAGCCTTCTTCTCCTTTCTCTTCCTTTAAGATTGCTCAGAGAAAGTATGGAAGAATATTTTGTCTTTTGGGAAACTAATTTTTGACTATTTATGAAAAATTGCATGCTAAAGCTCAGTGCCAGAATCTATTTAGAAAACTAGGGCAATCAGCTTGTTCTTTTTTTTTTTTTTTTTTAAAGGGAGTTTATTCTCCAAGCGAAGCACGTAGTAATGCTGCGGTGACAACACTAGACTGCAGACCAAGATACCTGCATTTAGCTCCAGATTATGCTAACAGCTTCCTCTATGAACCTGGAGAAATCATTTCCTCTTTCTCCCCTTTTTCATTAACTATAATACCAAATTACTCCAGGTTAATTACACTGCCAAGCTACTTCAGCTCATTATTGATGTTACTTGGTCAGCATGTAGGGAATTGGAGGAGATAGTTTATCTTTTGCTATATAGCTGCTTTGTCCCTGCTCAGCACTGGTGTCCAGAAATAATCATTATCAATTAGTTTCTTGGAATAACATTTTAGAATCCTTTTCTGGAAAAAGTTACTTATAAGTTTCAAAAGACATCCCTGATGACCACAAAAACTATTAGCTATTAGCTATCTAAGAAAGGTAAAACCATAATCCAAGGTAATAACTCTGGATCTTAATCTAAATTCAATTACATTAAATACTAAAACTTTCTGGTTTGTTTTCATATATGCTTTCACTGAATACAGAGAGCACTAAGGCTGCATAGAGTGCTCATATTAATTTCAGATATCATTATCTGTTTCCCCCTTACTATTTCGATTATTAATGCTTCATTATATGAAAAAAAAAATGTTAATCTCTTCTCTGTCACTCGTATAAACATAAGTATTTTCTAAAATGTTTTTTAAAGATGGGAAATTAGGTTGTCAAATTATTTTTAGAAGTTCTGTCAACCCTCCAACTTGGCATTAAGGAGCTGTGAATAAACATTAAAATAACCTCAGAAGCTTATATTTTATATGGAAAAAAGAGTAAACACATATGAGCATTTCACATCTACAGGAGAAGTGAACTGTGTCTCAGGCTTGAGAGTCTCTCAGCCATCTTCCTTTTAAACAAACAAAAAATTCAAAATAATGCCAATTTTAATGTCGGATATTTGCAAAATGGGCAGAAGAACTTGTGCAATCTTAAGTTAACTAGTGACCTAAAACTAGTTTCCAATCCTCCATTGTTCAGTTCATAGTGGTAAGTAGCTGAGACATGTGAGTAATAACTCCAAAGTTATATTACGAAGAAAAACAAAAGTTATAATGTATATCTCTTTTTCAAAATCTTGCTTGGGAATTTTTAATTTTAAAAAGTGTGGTCAGTTGATCCCAGCCAGCACCTATCTCCACACATGGCTTTTCTTTCACACTGCTGTTGTCACTGCTGAAATGCTCCACGCACTACCACAGTGAGCTCGCATCCATTTTTTGATTTCCATTGACATTCAGCAAGCACTGATGAATGTCAGTAGGTGCCATTTCTTCCACAGAGGAATTCAGTGACACACGTTTGCTTCATACACACTTCCACATCAGACATCATTTTGTGAGACTGCCCCTCTGCTGCCATCTGTGTCATGGCAACAACACGTAACAGAATACTGGCAGGAAGTTTCAACCTTTACTGCCATACCACCAACATCTGCCTCTGATATTACAGGCCAACATAATGATATAGGAGGTGCTACATTTGGAGCAGCCCTTGTTGCTAGTATTGAAGTGAACAACAGAAAATGATAGTAGCTGTGGAGGGAGAAAAGGAAAACAATAATAATAACTAAAACAAACAAACAAAAAAAAACCAAAACTACTTTCAATATGATTAAACTAAGAGATGGAAAATAAAGTTTTTTCCCATTTATACATCATTTGGGGAATTGTATTCACAGTCTAGGAATTCAGATATAAATTCTGTCATTATCATTATGACAATAATAATAGAAAATTGTGAGCATGGAACTTTACATGCCAAGGGAGCTGTATGATAGCTCAGCTGCACTGCCTGTGGGAAGGAGCAGCTAGCTTCAGCTGTAGTAAGTAGTCCTGCTATTTGCAAGGGCTGTTGAGGATAATGGAAAAAATAGCCCAGAAAGTATGCAGTGTACATTACCAAGCAGGCACGGAAACACCTGAGCTTTCATAGGAGAGGTTTGTTTTAAAATGATGGAATCATCAAATGGAGATAGGAAAATGCTGCCTTTCAGAAGAAAACCCAAGGGATGCAAAAAAAAAAAAAAATCCTAAATAGTTCCAAAGGAGCAAAGAGTAGCAAAATGACTCAAAATAATAAGCAAAAGAAAAACAATAGGAATGGAATTTTTATTTTTATTTATTTATTTATTTATTTATTTATTTGTTGTGTGTCTGGATTTGCATGTTACACTACAAAGTGAAGAGCTGTTGTATATTTAAACTCTATGGAATATATTCTACAAATTCAGTATTTCCAAAGAGATCAGTATATAAAAGTTTTATTACTTCAATTGGATGGAGCAAGAGATTGCTGGGAGTTTCTTCCCAACTAGTGGTTTAGGTGCACCAGAGTTCATCTATAGGTCTATGGTCTTCGAGAAGAATCTTTGTATGAAAGTGCAGTGTCACATCTATCTTCCAGTATGGCAACCCTGCCTGGGCATCTAAAGCCAGCAGTAGTTGTTCTCTTTTGCTCGGTGCCAGAAAGGTCACACAAAAAGAATGCCAGCAGTTCCCAAGACTGACCTAGGGATTTTAAGAATAGATTGTCATGAACTGATAGATATACAAAATTATTCTGGGCTAAACTAAATTCTACACTGCAGTTTTTTGATCACAGAAACAAGAAAAAAAGAGCAAAACATCCCTTAAGAATGTTCCCTTAATTTCCCAAGATAATTTGTGACTGGTCCTGCTTTCACTAGCTCTGTAACAATAGGATGTTATACTACAGTCAACTATTATGGCATCCTTGAAGTAAAAAGTATAATGTCTAAACTAACACACAAGCACACATCTTCAGGCAGAACAATGGAAACACTACAGAGATAAATGTAAAATAGATCATGATTCCTCTTTGTATCAAGTCGAAAATGAAGGAGCAATAATGAAAACCATCAATTAAAGATGGCTGGTGGGAGAGAAAGGAACGCAACAAGAGATATGAACTAAGTGAACCTGGTAACAGCAGGGGCACTAAGCAGAACTTAAATAGCACTTATTCAGTTTTTTACATCTAGCTGTAACTTGTTCAGACATCACTTTCTGAATATCTCAAACATCCCAAATGTAGAGGAGAAAGCCTCTAAGAATAAAGTAGGGTGGACAGCTAAGAGCAGAAACCATTATAATCTTGTTGTTCACCAGCCAAGGAACAGAAATTTCCTGCACTGCTTTTCATTCTCCTCCTTTTCTTTTTTACATACACTTTCCTTTTCATTCCCTACATGAATTTTTCTTCTCCTTTCTCAAAGAAATTACCTGCTTTGGCTAAACTGTGCAATCTGTCAAAGTTGTTTTAATCTTGCAACTGCAGAGGCAAGTAAAACTCTGAGCAAACTTGTTTTGATCCATGGTTGAAAAGCAAATGGGCTCTGCTGCTGGCAGTGAGATTTCAAAAGAAGTCTGAACCTATGTATAATTTGTCTATAGGGAAGACAATTCCATTGAAAAGAAACATATTGTTTCTCCTTTTTGGATCATTTTTGTTTTGGTTTAGGATTCAACTTATATCAAAACAATAGCCCCAAGGAACCTGAGAGGGTTTTTTGTTTGTTTGTTTGTTTCCTTCCCCACAAAATAAACTCTTAACACCTTCATTTCAAAGAGAGGAAAAAGATAAATTTTCTTTTAAGAATATTTTACATCTCCAGACAAAGAGATATATTATTAAAATGAAAAAATATTATTAAAATGAAAAAAATATTTAATATTTTATAATTTACACACCACATCTCTAAAAGCAGGTCTAAACAAGTAAAAAATTCTGAATTAAAGCAAACATAGTATTTGCACTATTTTATGCTGGCAGGTCATGATAATTTGCCTCTTCAAATTAAAGAGAAATGCTCATGTTCAAACAACACATAATGCTATTTTTTGTAGAAGACATGTTAGTGCTTAGGGGTTTTACTACATGGGGTTGGCATGACAGGTTTCTGACAACTACTGTTAAACGTGTAAAAGAATATAGATTCATAGAATGCTCACATTGGAAAAGACCTTAAAGATCATCAAGTCCAACTGCAACTTAACTGTAGCGCCCTAACAACTCCCCTCTAAATCATGTCCCTGAGCAGATATGCATAAATTCTCTGAATCTTCAGCAAATATTTTCTTATGTATCCAGATTTCTTTCTTTTTTTCATCTTCAGAGCATAAAACAACATTTCTGATATAGATTTGTTCAGACCATAAAAGTCTAATAGTCTGATTACCTAATGGCTTAGGTGAGTTTCTGTGTCAAATGAAGTAAGAAGATCCTCTAGATTTATAAAAATCTAGGAAGCATTTATTCATGTGGTGACAAGGACCACAGTTCTCACAATTAAGTTAATTCCCCTAAGCCTTTCCATATAGTCCTTGATAAATAGATTTTCAATCCTACTAGTATGTAGTAACTAAAAAAAATGACAAGAAATAGTAAAGAAAAGAGAAAATCTTCCCAAAATGCCTTAAGGAATCTCCAGGTAAGGTCTTTGAAGTGTAAAGCATGATGCCACTACCAAAGTGCTACACATCTGGGACAGGAGATGAACCTGTAGGATGGACTCACAGCTCCTTGACTCCCACCTAGAGTATCCTTCAGTGCTAGTAAAGAGTGAGGTGGCAAACCATGGCCTTTGCATCACACAGGGTTGAACATGCGTCACCTTATTCAGGAAGCGTTTACAAGCTGAGTGAACCTGAAGGAAATTATTTCAGTGAGATGGAAGAGACTGAATTTCTAAGAAGGTATGAAGCCAAATTCTGATCCTGATGTACCATTTAAAAAAAAAATCCCTCTTTGATGAATTTTTTTCACTCGTTTTTTATTCAAAATCAGCACTGAGATGGTAGGATATTCATATGATTCTATGATAAGAAACAGCATATTCATCGTACTTCCTGCTTTTGCCTTGGCATTTTATTTTGTGTCTTTCATCTGAAATGAAAGAAAATGTGTATCACTGCTGCACAGACTATTTTCAATTACATAAACAGTAAACAGATCCCAGCATCCTCGTTCATTCAGATTACAAATGATTTCTTATAAAATGTGTCAATTCCTTTATTACTGGTACCCACTGGAAACTCATCTTGCTGTCATTGAATAAGAATATAGCATTTGACTTTTTCTGTTAGCTGCCTGGGAATGAAGAAGCAAGAAACTGCTGTAACATTGTACGCTGCCTCCCCAGAGCTGTCCTGTAAAATTAGATATTTCAAAATATGATTGTTAAGGCAATTCTGCCTTTCTGTATTACTCTACCTGCTGTAACCTGCATTGCTCTACTCAGAATTACTTAAATGTTTTATGGAAAAGAAGACAGTTGTGCTAAGTCCCTAAGGACTTAGATCAGCACCATGAGGCACATTTTTAACTTCCAAATCCTTTTTTCTTTTATTACTGTGGAGTTGTTACCTCCTATTAATGTATAAGCTTTCTATAATACTTGAAATCAATATCTCAAAATGCAGATGGGAAAAGAGAAACTGGGTTTCATTATGTAATAATGAAATAAGCCTAACGCTTGAGCTATACCACATATTATTTTTTCTCAGGGTTAAAACAACCGCATATTTCAAAAGCAGATGAATATTCATCAAGTACCCATCTTGTAGACTCTGGGAGAATGTTTACTGGTCTGCAGTGACACTGATATTCTGAAGTTTCTCAGTGTTAGCATTATAATGTTTCCTTTTTCCTTACATGCAAATGCAGCTAATGAAAGATGCCTCTTTGCATCATGGTGTTTCTAACCTGGATTCTTCCCAGAAGTAACTTTCCAGTAGATGCAGTGCAAGTTTTATCTTACTCAGCATAAAATTTCATAGCAATAGGTAATTACCATTATTTTAATGTAATGTAAGTAATTACCTGCTGAAGAGGAGCTCTGTGGAGAAGGATATGGGGGTCCTGGTGGATGACAGGTTGGTGATGAGCCAGCAGTGTGCCCTGGTAGCCAAGAGGTCCAAGGGGATCTTGGGGTGCATTAAAAAGAGTGTGGCCAAGGGAGGTCAAGGGAGGTGATTCTCCAGCTCTATTCTGCTCTGGTCAGGTCTCATCTGGAGTACTGTATCCAGTTCTGGGCTTCCTGGTACAAAAAAGACAGAGATCTCCTGGAAAGTGTCCAGCAGAGGCCCATGAAGATGATAAAGGGCCTGAAGCTTCTCCCCCATGAGGAAAGGCTGAGCAAACTGTATCTGTTCAGCCTTGAGAAAAGAAGACTCAGAGGGGATCTGATTAATGTTTATAAGTAACTTAAGCATGGGAGCTGTCTGCGGGGACAGGACAAAGGGAAACAGCCATAAACTGGAGCATAGAAAGTTCCACATCAATATGCAAAAGAACTTCTTCACAGTAAGGGTGATGGAGCACTGGAACAGATTGCCCAGGGAGGCTGTGGAGTCTCCTTCTCTGGAGATACTCAAGACCCGCCTGGATGCCTATCTGTGCAACCTGCTGTAGGGGCCTGCTTTGCAAGAGGCTGGACTTGATGATCTCTAGAGGTCCTTTCCAGACCCTACAATTCTGTGATTGTGTGATTATTTTCTTTGTTTGTTTGCTTGTTTATATTTAAGTCCTTATTTGTAGAAAAATTCTGAGATTATCATATAAATTGATTCCTTGCACTGGATACAATTTCATGAAAATCACAGCCAAAATAATTTTTTTTTCCTTGTCCAGTACTGATTTATTCTTCACCAAATCCGGCTTTACAGGACACATCCTCAGTGATGGATTTGAGACTGCACCATCATTACCCTCAAACATGGCTCCAGTGATACAGTTCACCTGTTCACTCTTTTTCACATGTATCAAAACAGCCAGATATGATATCTTACCCTTTACAAAACTTTGTCACTATCTGCTTTGACAAGTGCTTTGAAAATGCATGATCTTTGTATGACAAAACTGAATTTGCTATTGATGAGCTTTTGAAAGAGAAACTTTTTTAAAAAATGTATGTGAAACATGAGTTCAGTTTGTATATTCTTTTCACTAGCACAAAATCAATCTCATCCTCATTCAGTGGTCAGCTGGGAAATGAATAAATACCTTAATAGATTAATTACAGGATCCTTCTAAAATTTATTTAATGAAAGATAAGTATCAAGAAGTCTTTACAGATCATTGATGAGTTTGATAAATAACAACCAAACCTGAGTTTGTTCACTCTGAAAATTCTAGGTAGAATGAATCAAACTGACTAGTCTTTTGTCTTTACTAATGCAGTAGAATTTCCAGATCACGGCCTGAACAAATGGTTGAGCACCAGGTGAGAAGGTGTGGCTAACCCACAGTTCTCAGGTGCAAGCAATGCACCTGAGTGATCAGAAGGGGTGAATCCAGGATCCACCCCTTCCCAGACCTCATTTAAGGGTTAGCAGCCAAAAGAGCAGTATCTTTTTAGGTATGGATTGTACTTCTCTTGGTCTGTTCCTGGTTGTTGGAAGGGGTGAGCCAATTTTCTTTCTTTATTATCCTCTATTGTTACATAGTTCCTGTATTCTATTTGAGACCTTGTTTTGTTATAAAGCTAATTATTTTGTAAGCTGGAGGAGCCTATGTTCATCTGTCTTACCTCTTTATAATAGAGCAGTATGTAGGATTATATTCAGTGAGAACCTCCTCGGCTCTATGCTGAGATTCAAGTGAGGTGAAGCTCTCCCCTCAGCCTTCTTGTGTAGCTGAGGTTCATCAGAAAAACTTTGCTGTGATAGAGGGTGGGAAATTAGATTAAGCCCTGTTAGTTGTTTGGGTATTTTTGAACAACGGTTTTTCTCAAAAATGAGGTGGGGGGGAAGGGGTAAAGAAAAAGACATCCTTAATTGAATTGCAATTAGTGATTTGAAACCCACTGTTCATGGTTACTGAATGAAAGACTTAAGTGCCTCACTGAAGGACTTTTCCTTATATGTCTGTATGTTTAGATGTGTTTACCTTACTTTAGGCATTAGAAGCTTCTACTGTTAAGTTAACTTTTATGGAGCCAGACATTCCCTAGCTATAAAATGCTTAGTATTATATATCCATTTTTGAAACCTATTCAGCAGTCATGAGATAAAATTAAATCAATACAAAATGTTATTACTAAAACATTAAGTTATTGGCTAGAGTTTTGGGTTTTTTGAAAATATTCCAGCAGTCATCTTTAATTACTATTTTAATTATTATTTGAAGAAGTGTTTTTGCTCTTCCAAAAATTGATTAGTAATCTTGCTGTAACTTTATTACAGTGTACAGTCCTGATTTAACTGGTAACAAGAAGTCAGTGGTCCTTCCCAGTAAGTAGAACAGAACTTCTATTATTCTAGCAATTAACCAAACAATAATTATCTCAGCTATTTCTTTCCATTACTTGAAATTCTGAAATTTTCAGCCAGCAAATCCTGCTTCATTAAAACTATTGAGCACAATTAAGTTACAGATTTTGACAAGAATATTGTGTTTTTCTCCTGAAGAATCTTTAAAGATATTACCTTAAAATTTACCTGAAATTATCATTTATATTCATAGTGCTTAGATTATAGAATTTCCAGACATGTGCGCACACAAGATGAAAGAGAATGCTGTATCGTGAAACTGATCATATCCAGTGTTCTGTATTGACAACTTCTATTTAAATTGAAGAACAGTGAATGACTTATTTTGAAATTTACCCTGTATTTTTTTTGCTTTTGTAAAAGGCTTTCTGTAGTAAACAAGTGGGGTAATGCTATGGCTTCAGCATATTACTTTATATTATAATATTAATGTTATATTATGCTGTGTATAATTATATATAATGTCATCATTGTCTATATTTTTAGAACTTAACGTGACTTGTCAGCTATTCCTGTTTCTTTTTCTATCAAATGGCTTTTCAGCTAGCAGTTTAGTATGCTAAATATCTTAATTTAATAAACTGTTTTCTTGAAATAGAAACTGTCCTTTTTTACTACTGCTGGGGAAGATGTAATTAAGCATAGTTACTTTGTCCTATGTTTACTATCTTACAGCGAAGTATTGTCCTTACTTGTCAGTTTGTTAACCTTTGGTGTCATAAAATAGAAAACCTTAACACATTATAGTGATTGCTCTAATTTTCTTTAGTTTCATCACTGGTAATTTCATATGAACTGTTTTTTGAATAGAAGAAAAACTTCACACTATTATAATTCATTTAATTCAGATTTGTCAAATATTACAATCAGTGCATCCTCTTGAACAAAGAACAGTTATGCAAACTAAAGTATGAGTACTATACTCAAAATCATAAACCCAGTTCTGGTTAAGGGGGATTCACATACCTTACCAATCATTGGTAAGCAGAAGTACAATGCAATTGAAATTCACATTAAAGGGAAGTAACTAGAATCTCTTTACGGCAATTAGTCAATATCAGCATCCAACATGGAAATCAAGGTTCAGAATAGGGACTCCAACCAGATGAGAAATGGAAATGTCTGTTTATTTTGTGATGTCCCTTTCCTAGTAAGAAAATTAGTCTAAATACAGAAATGCTGGGAAAAAGCATTTACTGTCACTGTTATGCAAACTACATTAAGATAAAGCAAACCTCTCAGTCCCATTATATGCAAAATTACTGAAATAACTGAAATTTAAAGTAGGGCATCTGAGCCTCAGTTCTGTTTTGACATTACTACTGAATGGTGAAAAACATTTCATATGTGGTACAGAAAGTTGTATTCTGGAGCTGTTTGTCATAAAGAGCATTCTTGAACATTTTGAATTTGTCAGCTGTTGGGGTATTATTACTATTCTTAATATACTTATTTCATAACTTGTTTCATGTTTCTGAATCATCTGAACTGGGAAGATGACATCCTTTATCTGTAGTTTCAAGGATCATGCGTAGCTCACTTAACAATAGCTTGGTTTATCCTTAACTTGGGTTTTCCCCAGACGTTCCTTGCTAATTTGATCTTCTAATACCCACTAATCATTCTAACCAATCAGCTGGTCATTATGTGTTCTTGTATTCCTTCCCATGCACACTTTTGACGGCCTGTCACTTGAGACAATTGATGTCTCAGTTCTGTTTTATCAAGACTTTTCAGTCCAGATATCAAATTCACTTACAAAATGAATGTTTTTCCTCACATATCTGCCATTAACTTGAATTCTGGTTTGGCTAGTGTGTGGAAGTCAGTTTCCTCTTTTTTTTTTGTAGCTATCTGTGAGTTTTGCTCCTCTATGGATGTATGTCTCCTTTCCTACAGCAGTTTGAGCTCCATTTAAATGCTACCATCTGGAATAGAAATCCTACTGAAAGAAATGTTTTTCAGCTAAACAGTTTTCTTTTCAAATGCTAATACAGATAATTTCTGGCTTTTAATTAGTTTTTAGAAATCACACACTGCTGTCCGAGAAGCGGCTTGTAGCACTCTCTGTATGCCTCAAGAGTATATATGAAGATCCTACTTGAGTTTTATTAGAAATATTACCAATAAAAAATTGCATTTGGTTCAGTTAAATATCACTAAAACATGAGCAGGATTCTGCTGGAAAAGTGTGGTTTCATTGTAAAATATGGAGGTATTGGAACATTTTTGGTTGTAGTTTTCCTGTGCTTCATTCCTATATCAAAGGTTTCTGTGGCTTCCACACAGGAGAACAGTCGAGGTCTCCACACTGACATGTCCCTTTTTTGTAGCTTTGCTTAAATCCAGTTTGAAGTATTTAAAACTGAGTACTCATGCAACTGTGAAATATTAATTTTTTCTGCTTATCAGAAATTCCTCAGTTTAGGCTGCAGTTTAGGAATTCTGTGACTTAAGCATTTATGGCGTATCTACTGCATAAGTTAATATGTTTTTATGATGTCTTCTCTGATCATAACCAGCATTGCAAAAATGACTTTGTGCTTTTCTCATTCAGATCAGCTAATCTGATTGTGAAGGTGAACTAGAGTAATCTGGTGGGGAAGTGAATGAATGTCTTCAAATTAGTTTGCTGAAAGACCTTTTTTCCTGCAAAGCAATATTTGGGCAGAATTGTACAGCCATTAACTGAAAGCAGAATTCTTTTTTTGTCTAAACTAATTGCAGTATACAATACTGAACTACAGTTTTTCCCCACTGTATATTGATTTACCACAGGTGAGATCTACAACCTCAAATAGGGACAGCACAATTCTAAATCTTCTTAATCACTGCTGTGTTACTCTGACTTAGTCACTCTTAAATTCCTCAGCAGATCAGACATGCTGACCAAAAGTTAGCTCCACCACTGCCATCTTTACTTTCAACTGAAAACTTGCTTTGTATAATAATCCACTTATTTCTGCGAAGTCTATCTATAAGGAAATAGGAGTTACTTCTAACACAGCTCCAACAGGCTAGCTGGAGGTACAGAGCGTACAGGAAGGGCAGAGATTAGTGCTCCCAGGCAACCGGAAGTCTCATCTTCCTTTTGTGGGGTGGGCTGTGCAGCAGTCACTCAACCCCCGGTACCAGACACAGGACAAGCTATGAGAGACCAGTGAAAATATCCCTGGCACAGGGCTGTGTTTGTGTAATTTTCTCTTCTGGGAGCTTTACAACTTCTGAAACATCTGTTACTGGGTACAGATGGCAATGAGGAATGGTATTAGATGAGCAGTTAGCCTGACCTAATGTGTCAAGGCTTATTATAAAGTTACTGAGCTTGTCACATTCCAGCATATCAGTGGACATGTGCAACGTGATACATGCATATTATGCAAGGATTGCACAAAGCTGAGCTGCTTCAGAGCTGACTAGGATTTCAAGGAATGAAGGAGAAAGTGCAAGTCATTTCTAGCAGTCTGATTAAGCTGTTTTTAAGGGGGCTGAAATTGCCATTAATTCCCAAGTTCATTTCTGGAGAAAGATACCACATTAAGAAATAAGCAGAAAAAGAAACGAGAGAAGGACAATGGTGGCAAATTTAGGTAGATGTAAAGAGAGAGTGTAACATGAGGAGCCCTATCAGTTTGATTAAAATAAAAATCTGTGGTCAGGGGAGTGAGGAGGGAAAGCTCTTCTTCCAGAAATAGTAATACAAATCAGTAGCCTGTTTCTCTCTAGAGGTAGAGGGGAGACATACTGCCCAGTAGTGTAGTGGTATACCATCAGTATGCATAATTACTATGTTCTCCATTTTTATCATGCTGAGTTTTCTGGTCACTCAAGTGGATGCGGCAGCTCTGAGTCTTGCCTACCATTATACAGAGACACACCTGAAAACAGCGAATGATATAAGTTACTTCCTTCTGATAGGCAGCAAAGAAGAGATAAGCGTGCAAGTTCTTCTCTTGGGATGTAACTTCAGGGATGACCCAGCATTTCTACATTACCAGTTTAGGTTACATCCATGCCTATTTCTCACCTGGATGTCAGAATGCGTTGTAAATGTACTCTGTCTTCTTTGTTGCCACAAATAGTGCAAAAAGTAATTCAGTTTAAGTATTTAATACAAGACAAAACTTCATATTTGGTGCAAGGTAAAAATTATAATAGACTTAACTTATTTATTCTCCTTTTTCTTCACAACTAAAAGTTTTGATGTGGTACAAAATGTTTGAAAGGTGAAATTCAAGAATATGAGAGAGAAGCAAGAGAAATCTGAAGATGCTTCTTGTTCTTTTGCAACAGTCTCAGAGAAAAAGGAAATGTGAAACATCTGAGGGGGGCAATTACATATTGGAGCCCTAGAACAGGCTCAGTTGTACTCTCAGATGCAATGAGATTACATATGGATGGATTTAGTTAGCAAGTAATGTGGAATTAACTATATTTCTTAGGTGTGTAAAATCTCTCCTAGGTGTTCTGCAGTCATAGAATGCAGGTTACCTTCAACATAAGCCCTAATTCCCTACTCAATGTCTGGATCAGTTCTGTCCTCAGTTGAAACATGCTTAAACCTTTTCAATTCAAGGAAGCTTCTGATTTGTGCTGTGTTTAAGGAAGTCTGACATGAGTTCAAGAAAATTACTTATTTGTAGACCTCTTCCAGCTCAAGATGTACTTGAGAGAGCCACAGACCCTAGCTGCTGTTCTTAACTCTGTGCTAGACAGCCTTTCTTGTCATTTGACCACTTAAGCAGTATTAAATGGGACAGCAGTAAACTATTTAGAATAAATTGAAATTGTTTGCATGTCTAATTATTCACTGAAGATCTGGCTCATTTTGATGCATCTTAGGGAGTGTTTCACATGAATTGAGGAGGGAGTGCTCATCAGTCGATGACATGAAATAACCTCTTCAGCAAAGCACAACTTGCAAAGGTAGGACACAAGCTGATTTTGGTATTGCTGCTTCTTATACATCATGTTTATGGTGCTGATGGTTTGTCTACAGCGCTTTGCTTGTTCATTCGCCTGCTCCACTGTCTACTAATCGATCAGTTTGCCAGTTGCTAAACCTACAACTGTGAACTCATTGGGCTAAAATCACTCATTTCTAACAGCAGCACAACGCAGGAGAAGACTGAACTGAAAATTTAATTATCCAAACAGAAATGGTAATCAAGATATTAACTTAACCTCTCCTCAGATAATCAATGCAATGAAAACAACTAAACTGAAAAGCTATTGGGTAGTTACATGAAAAATAGGGAATAAATCAAAGATGGTAGATTAGATGCACACAAACCTGTTTTATACAAAAAGACTGTATGAAAGGAGCAAAGACTTGATATAAAACCAAAATAAAAATAAAAAGGAAATACTATTGGTTTTAACCTCACTTTGGAACTGTTCAAAGGGTGTGTTTGCTGCTTTCTGAAGCAGAACATTTGGTGGAGGAAGGTAGTACTTGTGTGTGAGGTTTTTACTGCTGCAGGTTTGCACTACGTAAATTGCATGGCATATAAATTGTACAGTCTCATAAATTCAGGCTCCCTTTACAGATGAACAGTTTTGTTCAAATGTCTCATAAGATGCTCAAAACTCTAGCTCTCATCTCTTCAGATCTCCCTTTCTTAACATTAAGACCTCCTAGTAGCAGTTTCAAAAGCACATAATGATATTGCATTTGACAGCTGTCAAAATTTTGATAAAATATCTACTTCAGGTCTTGCTTACTGTGTAGCCAGAGTTGCACAGATCACAGCAAGCAAACACTGATGGATGTTAAGTGGTTTCCTGGGTCAGTCCCTCAGCAAATGATCAGGGTTGTTGGGAGTCCTGTATTGGTGATAATGAGCTAGAAACATGAAAGCCAGTTTATGTAAAAGAAATAAAAATAAAAAAATTGCAGTTATGTTGGAGGTTGCTTTTGAGCAAAAATTCACAACCAAGCCTTAATTAAAAGGCTTTGAGATCCATTAGAATAAGTTCCCAAGCTTGTCTTGTCTTTTTTTTCTTTTCCTTATCTCAATATATCTTGCTTTTTCTGCTTAGGCTTCTAATGCCTTTTTTTCACATAATTATGCAAACACAGTTGTATGAATTCTCCATCATTATTATGGATATCTTCCCTTGGGGGGGGAAAAAATTTTATATACCACAAGAATCTGAAGTAAAGCTGGAAAATGATAATCTCTAAAATCTCATATCCTGGAAACTCAATGTTTTCCCTTATTGCTCTTGACTTTGCCTGGGACAGGCACTCATATATCTGGATTCTCTTTCTTATTGCCTCTCTGCAGAATGTTGTTGTTACAACTAGTGAGAGAAACTATGTTTTAACCATGAAAAAACACTAAACTCCTCACTTTCTAAATCCTGCGACTTGCAACGCATCTAGAATTTTCAGAGCATCTCTTCATGTTATGTTGCACAGGTAAAACAAATGATTTACAGGTGACATAGGTGTAATCCCGTAACCAGTAACAGCGTTAGAAGCAAGAAATCACAGAGAGGGTTTCTGAAGTCACAGCGTCACACGTGAGGTAATACCCGCTATCCCATATAACTGAAAGAAATAGATATACCTCTGCTGGTAAAAGAAGTGGTGGTGGTGTATTTTTTTTGTTTGTTTTATTTGAGGTTTTTAATCTTCTCTCTCTTTGCTTCACTTTCTCCACTGTGCACTAGCTTTGCTTTTACTAAGTAAACTCAGAAATATGACTTGCTTTTTTGTAAAGGCAATATAATTCAAAGAGAGAAAACTAATTTACCAAAACCACTATCTAAGCTAATTTACTATAATCACAATCTTTGAGTATTATGACCTATGTTCCCCAGGCAGTCTGCTTCATTGCAAATTTCCAACCTACCTATACCATGCAGACTGAATGTACATCTGAGGTACATCATCTACTGTCGCAGAGCAGCAGTGTGTTCATTCAGTTTCCACAGCAGCACTGAAAGGCAAATAACTGGAGTCAAAACAAATTGATAAAACAAAAACAAAAAAGAGTGGGAAAGAATTAGAGAGAAAATCATTCTGTGCTTAGTTCCTGAGGAGAAGAATAATTTCTTCAATCAGATTGTAAACTCTTTGCAGTAGTGCTATAGCAGTGAATCAAGTCACTGTGACTCAAGTGAATACAGTAACAATAAATATATTACCTTTTAATTCTTTGGTAAAGCAGTGAACTGGCTTTATACATCTACTTCAGAAAGAGAAATAACCAGTAATGCTTGGCTTCAATACAGCTTTAAGGGACGTTCTTGTCCCTATTCTGTCAATAAAATAAGAAGATTCATATTTGGAGGCATCTTCCTGAGATAAACAGGGCAAAGAATACATATTATGTTTGGGCAGGCTAACTCAGATATGCAATGATCACCTGGATTCTCTGCCTGACATTGAACTTGCCCAGGGAGGGAGTACTGTCTGGAGTCCTGAGCCTACAAACTGAGTAAACTTTTGACAGAAATTCAGATGTACAAAACTTTGTTTTCTTAGTTCCTGCATAACTGTTGGCTTAAATTTTGCCTGAATGTATTTACACTAAGGCTTAAAGCAACTGTCATAAAATTAGTTGTTAGGAACAAAAGTAGCTATTTCTTTGATGTAGCTAAAGCATTTCACAGTGTCATTTTTAGTACTGAACCTTGTTGCTTAGATAAAAGAGTATCCTGTGAGATAAACTTTTGCTTGCAACAAATGGCGGAGTCTGTAGTTAGCTGTGTCCATAATTAGGCATCTGACACTGAGCTGGAGTGATCTATGTTTGTTAGTTGTAAGAGGCAGGTTTCCAGCTCATTAAAGCCAATGGGAATCTTTAGTCAGACATCCAGCAGTGGACTCAGAACAGAGATTTCAGAAAAGTAGTATTTGGTTAAGCTAGAAATGTCAAGCTATCATAACTTGAAGGAAACCAGGTTAAGGAGATGAGAGAAACTATCGGTCAGGCTTTTCTAAATGACATGCTGTGTGACTATTTACTTGAATTAAAATTGCTTGAATCTGAAATGGATTAAAACTTGGGTTTCTGTACCCGTTAGTTTGAGTTAACAGCGTGGTATACAGTGGGGCTCAAAAGTTGTTTAAATAATATGTGAAAGAATTTAAAGATGGTAGGCTCTGCTTCTTTTAGGTATATATATGTTTCTATTTTGATTTAAATAATTAGACTGATGTTATGGTACTCTGAAACTGAAATTTCAAGGTAAATTTAGGAGGTAACACTGATGAAAAGTAGCTCTAAAGGGCAGAGGGATGCAATGTGGTCTACCATATAAATGGTAAGAGTAGGGAATTTGTTCTTTTTTACTTGAAATAATCAGTTCAAACTTTGGTTTCTACAATTTTATCTTTTTAACATGGTGTGTTGAAAATCAGTGCATGATATTCTTTAAAAGACAGACAGTACAATGGGATGGGGCAGATTTAGGACTGCTGAATAGTCTATTTGCTTCAAACCAAGGACTGCACCCTAGTGTCAAATTACAGATATGTTTTTCTCCACACATAAAAAAAATACTTAAAAATATATTTCTGAGCAGATCAAATAGATAACCAATGTCACCTGAGATATTATTTTGAAAAACAACAAAACCAATCTGAACCTAATTGTTACAGTTCTATTGCCTGTCTGGTTATCCACTAAAGGTGACAAGAACATAGCAACAAAGATTTGATGTATTGTTTTAATGCTTAGGAGTTAAAGAAAAAGCAGACTGATTAAAGAAAATTTCTGTCTACAGTCCTCAGCAATGGACAAAATTTCTATTTGTTTTCTCATTGGTAATTTTTCTGTATTCAGCCTTGGTTCTGAAACAATTTCCTAAGGTGTTTTAATTTTGTTGCTCTATCTGACTATGACTAGTAGCAAGTTATTTACAGAAAACACTCTGTTTCTTCAAAGGATAGAAAATTCCTCTAATGGATAGAGAGGCTGAGGTTGAATGTGTCTGACAATCCAACAAAAAACAATTTTCTGCACTTAAAATGTGATATTCTCCTGTCAAGCTATGTCAAGGAAGATATCCTCTGTTGAAGGAACTGAACCCTCTTCTAGAAACAGCCTGAATCCAGACAGAGAACAATGTTTTAAGACATTGTTTAGATAATGGAGAACTCAGTAAGAAGTTTCTTTACTCCCCTCAAAAAAATCAGTGAACACTACCCATAAAGACTGCCAGTGATTAGAATCCAAGGATTCTCTGGATGAGTCATGTCACATTTTCCTTCTTTGTAGTTAAAATATGGGTTTTTTCCCCGGTATTTAAACAAAATCTCTGATACTTTAAGTCAATTGCATTTCTTCCTGCCTTTTGAGGATGTTTCCAGTTGCTGCATATTAGCATGATGGCATCATATTTCCACTTCATATTTCATCTTTTCCTTTCTCAATACATAAAATTAGTCCCTGCACTTTTTTCTTTAAAAGGCTTTATGACACCTTTCTCTGGATACAGTCATTTTCTCTTGCTGTACCGTTGATTCATTCCAATTATTTTTCAGGAAAAAAAAAGTGCATGACCCTTTCTTAAAATGTGGTGCCTAGACCTGGGCATACTGCTTAAAAGAGCTCAAAACTTGAGGCTGCACCACTAGTAGAAGAGAAGAATACCTCTGGTTTATTCCTTAGTTATTCTCTTAGTGATCTGCATCATCTAGAAGGAGACATTTTCCTCATTACCATGTCATTATTGATATATATTCAGGTCATATGCACTACATCTGGATCTGTAATAGTAGCATCTGCTTATTGCATAATTATACATTTTGCATAACAAGATGTAATTTCTACTAAACAGAGCTTTTTCACCTTACTTTTTAACAACTGGTCAATATTGACTGCAGGGTAATTCTTCAGTTTTTTTATGCCCACTTGTATTGTGAAGTTGGTGTCACCTCACAGTTCAGTGTCATCCAGAAATTTAATCTACATGATTTGTAATCTCAGCAGTTAACTGATTGAAATATATATTAGGCTCTTGCACAGGTCTTCATTTGAAATGTCCTAAAATTGGAGGAATGTCCAATAAATGAATAATCTCCATCAGCTTATGAAGATTTAATGTAGATTGTTTTTTGTCTACGTCTCTAAAACCAGGGCAGCTATCCCACCAAATGAAACAGTCAGTTAGACATGTTGAGGTGATTTACCCTGACAAAATCACACTGACTGCTTCTTATGTATTTGTGATCTCTAAGGTTTATACTAACTGCTGAATCATTTATTTTGAGACCTTTCTTTTCAAATATCTTCACTTATGACAAGGTCTGTGCTGCCCTTGAGCAGCACCCTTGGAGCTTCCAATGCTTTCCCCAACTGCCAGAACTCTCTTGAACAATTCTAAGTTAAGCAAGAGGCTATAAAGGTGAGAACACAGCCTCTCAAAGCATATATTCACCATCATTGTGGTGGCACAGAAACCAGAAAGGAACACCAAACATTTTCATCATGTTCATTTTGGCAGTACAAAGTGTGAGGAGTTGTTTTGAGTTCCAAAGCCAATAAAGCCACATAAACTGACTTCAGTGGAAACTGAGCAGGTAACCATGGTAACAGGAAAGAAAAAGCAGAAATTACCACATTGACAAGCACCACTACTTAGCCAGGCTCCTCAGTGTGTTTTGATTGTTTTATTGGTTTTTGTTGTTGTTGTTTGGCTGTTTGTTCTACATTAGATTTAGCGTAAGAGTTTCTCCCCTGTAAAATCAGTTTGAAATCTATGGAGAAATGGTTGTCAGTTTATCGGTACAGCATTATAAAAGCCACTCTGAGATCTGTTTTCAGATATATCCACTCATCTTTTTTTTATCTTTCATGCATTTAAGTTTTGCTTTCACGTTCATCTGGTTTTGTCGCTTTTTGGGTGAAACTTTCCAGCTAAGGCTTCTGTTTCTCTATACTTGGCTCATTCTCATAAAATATCCCTGTTTCCTTGGGCAATAATGAGTGTGTCTGCATTCAGAAGAAATTATGATTTCCACAATTTTAGGGGAAAAAAAGTGTTCCTGAAATTCATTAGCAGGGCTTTGCAACTTTTTTTAATTAATTCTGCTCCATATTGCTTAAAGCAGACAAGAAAAAGCTACAGAAGCCAAAGGATTCTCTACCAGCTTTTCCCTGAAGAAAATTCTGAGTGTGCTTTACAAGCAGCTAGTCTAAAGAAATGAATACAATAGCCATTGTTTGTAGTAAGAATGATTTCCTTCCCACATCTTCAGACAGGAAAAAACGGTCCTTCAAATGTCCTTTAAAACAGAAGAGCGAACAACTTGATTCAGTCTAAGGCAGGTAATCATCCCCACTGGATCACAATTTTTTTTATGCGTTCTACTAAAATTTGCTCTGACATGTATTAAAAATGAGTCTCTGAAACTTACGGAAGGAAGATATCACCATAAAATATATCATTTATGTTCATGCCAAAGAAAATAATATACAGGTTTTTTTCCTGATTTATAGGGTGCTGTTTTGAAAGCAGCCAATCTGGCAACACTTATGGTCATAATGAAGGCATTCAAAATCTCTGTTAATTCTAGCACAATGAGGACAAAGTAGCAAAAAGTAGCCAGAATCAATCAGTTCTTCTGGATGTCCTTTATGTTGAAATACACTCTGCAATCACTATTACACAATACAAACTATTCTGCATGCTGGGTATATCAAAACCTTCCATGATTTCAGAGCCTGCTTGTTGGCAGATGCACAAGCAGCAAGTCTGTTTTGGTCCAATGGGGACTTTTCTTTGCATAGATCATAATAGGGGAAAGATCAAAACCATTCATATCTTTCCCTTAAAACCCGAACTACTTCTTCCAATCAATATGTCTCAGCAGGGAAGACCAGGATACCTGAACAATAGGTCTCATATCCCAGATAAGTGCATCAAAGCATGGGTAGGGCTGATCAATATTAGAGAGAGTTGCCTTTATAGGCTTGTCTCAGGAGCATTTGCAGCATGACCCCAGATTTGAACCTCTAGTCTCACAGCCTTCTGAGGAACAACAAATCCTATAGCAAGTCAAGTACACTTGTAGATTTTATACTCTGAAAATTCTTTTTCATATGGAATGAGATTATCACAATTAGCTTGAAAAAAAAAAACAAAAAAAAACCAAAAACTGGTTAGTTTTAATATAGGTATTTTTACAGGCATGTTTTGATTGCTACGAGATACGAACACAGAAAAATATTCTCCTTCCCTTATTTCTCAGAGGTCACATGAATAGATTTGTTATGCACATTCCCACCTCAACTACTGAATTTGCTTCTTTTAGGTAATAAGAAATTAAAAAAAAAAATGTATCTTTTTTCTGTATGGTCTCTTGGGAATTTCACCATGCGTGTGGAAGCTGCAGTAGTGAGAAACTTTACATGAAAATGCAGTTTTTTTTCTATGTAGATTTAACAAGAAAATTTTTCTAAAGTCTTGGTGTTTGGCTTTGTTTACAACTGCAGTGATCAAGCAGGAAATTTAAACTCAATTGGAATATTAGAAGTTACAAATCAAGAGTACATGGAATAAGGTCATTTATTCTTTGACTGTAGAACCAAAATGACTTTATGCCACGGGACATTGAGCATAAGCCCTTCTGTAAAGCCAAAAGAGATTGAGTTTTATGTGTCTTTTGAACCAGATATTTATTATTGTTTAGAATGTGAAAAGCTTGCTCTTTAGAATGTCTATTCAACACAAATAAATATTAGTTTATACATCTCTGTGTGAAAAGGTAAAATTTGATGACTTAAAATAATACTGAATTTGTCAAAAGAGATCTTCCAAAAATATTCAGATGTGAGTAACTTTTATGTGCAATCTTTACTGAATTGCCTCAGAACACCTTCTGCAAAGATCAACTTAAGTATTCTTAGTTTAAATTTCTAGAGCAGTCTCTCTACTGAGATAGTTAGATTTTATTTCAAGGTCACTGTTTAATGTGAAATAAAATCCAACAGACTAGTTATTCTTTGAAGAGTAGGCAATTATAATCTCAGCCTAGGAAAACTTTACAGACTTTTTTTCATAGTTGGGAGATATGAGAATTTGTCTTATTTGCTGAGAATTCCAAAATAGAATCTGATTATCCTAAGTGGCATAAGAAAATGTTTGCCCTATGGTAGTCTTACTGTGGACATTAAAAAAAGTCAGCCCTGTTTAAAACTGTGCTAAGTTATATTGGCCAAAATATTTGGGTTTTCTTTTTTTAGTAAACAATGATAACAATGATTTTTTTTTTAATAGCAAATCTTTGGTAGACATGTTTCTTATGTTGGGAAGAAAAATGAACACGATTTTTTAAAGGAAACTTTGTTGTGGAAAGTTCTTTTTGTTTAAGGTTTGATGTGAAGATCCCTTTCTTTCTGAAGCACCCTCCTAACTTGATTTTAAAATTAACCATATGTAACTAAAATTGAAATTAAAACTTGGGGCTCACCAAAATCTTTGCTCTACACACAGCAACTCTGTTTTATCATGACCACTTGAACTAAAACATGATTTACCAACTTTTAGCCCTGCCAGAAGTTTTCAAAAATTGATGCTTAAGGCAAAGTGTAATTTGCATCAAAAAAGCTTATATTTGGGATACTCAAGTCTGTATATCCTTTTTTTTTTTTTTTTTTCCAAACAGAGTAGGGGGAGCAGGTTCTAAATAAGAATGTTGCCCAAGGCTGAAATCCTGACAGACAAAAAAAAGAAGAAAAATAAAGATAATTTCTGGATGAGAGACTAGCTTATCTAGATTATGTCACTGAGATCATCTCTTACAGGGCATGCCCCATCTCGTTAGCTACTTCTGCAAACTTTAAGACCCAGACAACATCTGTATCAGTGTGTCTGCTGTGCTCAGGTGTTACTGTAATTTTCAATAACTGTGACAGCCAATTGCATTTTAATGAAGTAATTTGATTAACTACTGTTTCCTAATAACCTACTCAGAGATATTGATGCTGATTGTGTATGTCCATGTGAGTGCAATTTCCTTTGCATTTTGACACATTATTATACATCTGCTACACTGTCTGAACTTATAAACCATGTCCATATCCCATATGTATTTTTTATTTACAAAAGCTTTGGGTTTTGGTGATGATGGTTTCAAAATAAAATAGGAAAATTTTCTAGCTTTTTAAATATCCTTAGAAGACATTTAACCGCTGCTCCTACAATGAGGCATCAAAAATATCTATAAAATACTAACTTTAAGAATCTGAATCCCTTTAAAGGTGTCATCACATGAATACCTATTTTTAACTTCTGTTCCTTTCACTTTGAGCAAGGAAAAGTACTTGGAAGTCAGTAAAATGTATCAGTGACATCACTGCTTATAGAATTATATGAATAATGAAGTGTATGTACAGGATGATCCCTTCTTAAACATTTTGTGAGCAATATCCTTATCACTGTTCTGTGAGTAGACATAAGCTCCTTTTCTGAAGCTGTGTAGCAAGCAGTTATAAAGCTGAGAAATACAGAAGAAAAGATATTGATAAATATATTACTGACCATTAATATCATTCATAATTAACAAATATCTTACTAATTATTACCTTGACCCATAGCTTTGATTGCTCAGTAAAAAGGAGTCTCTTCTATGTATTTTAAAATGTAGAATCATAAAATGGTTTGGCTTGGAAGGGACCATTAACGTCATCTAGTTCCAACCCCCTGCTGTAGAAATGAATGGTGGAAAAATTTTATTTCTTTATCTCACTTCTTATTTGATATATCCTTTCCCCCCCCCCAATATTCTATCTTTTATCATTTCCAAAATGGAAAGGATAGCTTGTGCCTATCGAGAAAAAACACTCACTAACTGAATCTGTCGGCTAATTAAAATAAGAATTGCTCATCACTAACTCTTCCATACTGACCACAAGAGAAGCATACAACTTGTGTTCTAGTAGTCTGAGTGGGAATATGTTCAACAAAAGTATGTCAGCGTCTCATCAAGATGAACAAAATTTACAGTCATAGTTCAACAGAATTTATCAGAAAGATTTGCTTCAATGGTGCACCTGCAAACATAGCAATGCTTTGGCAATGGTCAGGGTCAGCATGAAGAACACAGACACCAAGTTAAAAAAGTGAGTTTATATTTATTTGCATTTAAAGCAATGAGATAATAAGTGAAATCATATAATAAGAATGAAACAGAATAAGGTAACATGTTGTTAGGTAGCACCTAACTCTTACTACTACCTACAGTGCATCCTACCTGAGTTCTGGGCATGAGTCGGTGAAGGTATACCTAAAAATGAATGTGTAATTTATTATGTGATCCCCAGACAATTGCAAACATGACCTTTGTGGCAAATATGTTACTTCATCTTTTTTTCTATTCTGTTCAAAATTAATGGAACTGCAGCTTGTACTACCTCAGTCTACCATTAATTTCTTGAACTTTATGTTAAAACAGATGTAAATGCAAACAGTAATATTAAATTAGAAGAATATTAAGAGACTACAGTGTCATATACTTCAACTTTATGCTTTCCCATATTTGCCTGTGAAAACATAATATTTTCTCTTTATGAAAGGTACCACCTTTTGGAGGCTGTTTTTGCTTTACGCAAGCATTCCATTTTGCTCAGGGACATGATTTAGCAGAGGGTTGTTAGAGTTAGGGTAGTATGGTTATGTTGTGGTTGGACTCGATGATCTTTAAGGTCTTTTCCAACCTGAGTGATTCTATGATTATATCTTGTCTCATTCTGCGTAATTTGGATAATTTTGCTATCTATTCATTTTCCGCTTTTCATTATGCAGTTCTATTATTACTTTTTCCCTGCGTTTTACTTTAATGCTACTGTGAGTATAGAATGATTAATTTATTAATAGGCTTTTCTTTATGGATCATCTATACAGTATTATATCATTCAAAAACGAGTTTAACCTTTCCAGGATATGATTACTGATTCTCCAGAGAGTGGACTACATTAAAATGACATTAATATCACAAGTGCACATTAACTTAGAATGTCCATTTTGTGACTCTGCAGGACTGGCTTTTTGGGCAACTTAGATTTTATTTTATCTGCTCCAATTACCGATCTCACTGACTGTATCTGTAAGCTTCCAGATAGACAATGAATTAGCAACATACTAATGATCTGTCAAGACTATCATTCAAAAGTGTCATTTATATTACTTGTTCAGTAACAGCATCAGATTTGCATGGCAAAACAAGCATGGATACCAGTTTTCAGGACAGTATTAAGATGTCAAAATAAAAATATATCTGACAACTCAGTGTCTCATTGAAAACCACCTTCCATTTTGTGCATCAGGCAAGACAAAAATTCACTGTGCAGCAGCATCTTTGCCAATAAAATTACAGTTAATTCTCTAAGCACTGTCTACATACATCCTTGAGAATTTGTATTCTAACTTCTCCTAATTCCTGAATGATTGACTTTGCATGTATTACTGCTGAGAAGATAAGAAACAGCAGAAAAAAAATTAATAAAACTTTAGGAGACAAAAATTCCAACACATAAAATGGAGTTGGATTACACAGCATTTTTTGAAAATGTTGTAATCAGGCCTCAGTTAACAGACTGCCACTTCTATGGGACGGCACTTCTGGAAGATATAGCAAATTTTTTTGCCCATAGCTTTTTACATATTTACTCATAACAAAGTAATATCAATACTAAAAACCAAAAATCAGCTCTAGTGACAGATGTACATGATAGAGAGCTTTTGGTCTCCTTCAGAATGTCCCTCTTCCATATGTGAGTTTGTGCTCTATCTAGCAACAAAGGAAGGAAACTGGAGAACAGTAGCAGGTGAGACATAAATGTTCAATTCAATGCCTACATTTACCATCAGTGTGCATCTTACAGTTAGATTATTTCAGGGAGTGTTCATCCCTCTAACTATAAGCAAACTGTCAAATGTTAGTAAATTGCAACCATGTTTACAAGGTTGGGAGCACACTTTTAACACTTAGGACGCATGTAAAATGGGTGTAAGAATTTTTAAAAAATAAAAACAATTTATTCCTTCTCTCTGCAACATTGATATGTCCGTAAGGAGATAAAATCAAGTGTAGAGTTGGGTAATCTCAGTATTTGTCAACTTTGTCAGATTCAACAACAAAAAATTCTTTGGAAGCTGCCCAGAGAATTTGTGGAGTCACTGTCCCTGGGAGTGTTCGAGACTAGATGACCTTAGATGATTTTTCCAATTTTAACATATTCCATTACTTTATGATTATGCTTTTGCTCTAACTTAATAATTCCATTCATTGTCACAGTAACTTAGGTTTGTTTATCTCATATCACAAAAAATATTAATTCTATAGTCTGACCAGTTCCCTGCTCTGCCCTAGAGGAGTTCTCCATGGTCAGTCATGTCAGTTCAACAGCAGGTATGTGGTTATATGATTCATAGGCAGAACTAGAGAGAAGGTTTGTGAGTATTACTGCAGAATCTCACTCAAAAGCCACAGTCTCCTAACAGTACACCTGTTCCATATGGAAGTAAAACCTGAACACCAATGTGTGCTCTCCCACAGGTATCAATTCACTTAATTTTCATCTGTAATATAGGTATCCATGGCTTTGCCTTGTTAATATCAATGCCTCTGTATGTTGGCAGATGATAAAAAATGAGTTGATAATGGCATGATTAGTCATCAGATGACAATATTTCAATTTAAATTCCCACACAAGTTAAATGAGATAATAGCTGTTTTGAAATATATGAAATGGGATTAAATCTGTAGCTAAATCTGTAGCTGACAATTCTGGCTATCTCAATTTGAAGAAGTTAAAGCAGAAAAAAAATACAGAAAAGTTCAGTGAGGATAATTAGAAATGTAGAATGGTTTCTTTTTGAAATGAAACTGAACAGGTTCTTCATTTCACAATGAAAGAGTTGAGGGAGCATAAGATAACAGCATATAAAATTATAATTCATATGAAATAGGGAGTTAAGAAGAGACTATTGACCTTAAAGAACTGAGGGAATAAGATGGTAATACAAGGCAAATCATACTAAAAAAATGAGCAACAGTTATTTTTCAAAAAGTGCATAATCATACCAGCATTCACTGTCTCATGGCTTTTTTTTTTTTTAATGTAAGAATTATAAACAGGTTCAGAAAGAGACTACAAAGTCAGAATTCCAGGTCATGAAAAAAGTGCTCATTAACNGAGGCCTTACCAGGGCAGAGTAGAGGGGGAGGATCACCTCCCTCGACCTGCTGGCCACGCTCTTTTTAATGCAGCCCAGAATGCCATTGGCCTTTTTGGCCACAAGGACACACTGCTGGCTCATGGCCAACCTGTCGTCCACCAGGACACCCAGGTCCCTCTCTGCAGAGCTCCTCTCCAGCAGGTCATCCCCCAGCCTGTACCGCTGCATGTAATTATTCCTCCCTAGGTGCAAGACTCTACACTTGCTCTTGTTAAACCTCATCTGTTTTCTTACCGCCCAGCTCTCCAGCCTGTCCAGGTCTCGCTGAATGGCAGCACAGCCTTCAGGCGTGTCAGCCAATCCTCCTAACTTCATATCATCAGCAAACTTGCTGAGGGTGGCCACTACCCCCTCATCAAGGTCATTGATGAAGATGTTGAACAAGACCGGACCCAGCACTGACCCCTGAGGAACACCACTAGTTACAGGTCTCCAACCAGACTCTGCACCGCCAACAACAAGCCTCTGTGCTCTGCCAGTCAGCCAGTTCTCAACCCACCTCACTGTCCACTCATCTACCCCACACTTCCTCAGCTTTGTTATAAGGATGTTGCGGGAGACGGTATCAAACGCCTTGCTGAAATCAAGGTAGACTACATCCACTGCTCTCCCCTCATCCACCCAGTCAGTGACGACATCATAGAAGGCTACCAAGTTGATCAAGCATGACCTCCCCCTGGTGAACCCATGCTGGATGACGGTGAAGAGGAAAGGGACCTGGGGGTGTTGCTTGATGCTTGGCTGAACATGAGTCGACAGTGTACCCAGGTGGCCAAGAGGGCCAATGCCATCCAGGCCTGCATTAGAAAGAGTGTGGCCAGCAGGAGCAGGGAGGTAATCATCCCCCTGTACTCAGCACTGGTGAGGCCGCACCTCGAGTATTGTATTCAGTTTTGGGCCCCTCACTTCAAGAAAGACATTGAGGCCCTGGAACATGTCCAGAGAAGGGCAACGAATCTGGTGAGGGGTCTGTATACAAATCTTACAACAAGCAGCTGAGGGAGCTGGGATTGTTTAGTCTGGAGAAGAGGAGGCTCAGAGGAGACCTCATTGCACTCTACAACTTCCTGAAGGGAGGTTGTGATGAGGAGCGGTTTGGCCTCTTCTCCCAGGCAACAAACAGGACCAGAAGAAATGGTCTCAAGTTGTACAAGAGGAGGTTTAGATTAGTCATAAGGAAGAACTTTTTCTCTCAGGTACTGGAATGGCTGCCCAGGGAGTTGCTGGAGTTGCCGTCCCTGGCAGTGTTAAAGAGGCGTCTGGATGAGAAGCTACGAGATATGGTTTAGTAGCTTGTGGTAGCAATGGTAATGGTAGGACGGTTGGACAAGATGATGTTGTAGGTCCTTTCCAACCTTGTGATTCTGCGATTCTTTGATTCTAAGAGGGGTTAACTGATTCAGTTTCCAATTTAATGGTTACTAAGAGCTTCACGCAAAATTCTGCAGGATCAAGCTCTACCACAAAAAAAAAANTTTTTTTAATGTAAGAATTATAAACAGGTTCAGAAAGAGACTACAAAGTCAGAATTCCAGGTCATGAAAAAAGTGCTCATTAACATCCAGTAAAGTTTAATTTGTCAGCCCTTGTCAGCTTCCTGTAATGGTAAAATATGATTTCAAGGGTCAACAAAGGGAGAGGTCTTGGAAGAAATTTTTTTTCTGTTTCTAACCTGAATAGCTACAATTAGAAAAAATAATTGTCCATAATTGCTGAGCTAGAGATAAGTCAATTGAACAGAACCATGACAACTACGAAAGCTCTCCATAGTTGAAAGAGACTAATCTTCACATCTGCACAGGGAAGATACATGAATGGAAATCTAATGGAGTCACAAATTCACAAACAGAAATGAGGCCTCCAGAGCTGACTTCCACATGAACAAAAGATTTGGAAACTTCTGCCTGCACATCCTTTTTTTTTTTTGTCTTCTTATGTTGCATATCTTGAGCACCAAATTTTTAGTTTTGAGCACTGGCCTAATTTTCCAGAAAGGGGAAAGTTCAAGCTTGGGGACTCAAGTCTTTCATGTTATGAGACAGTTTTTGCCAGGCAACATTACAGAGCCTCCTGAATTAAAGGGGGCTTAGCAGTCCAAGCAAGCATAGCCCCAAGATCTATGAAACTGTCTTTGTACCATCCGTTAACACTAGCAACACTGACTATAGCATTCTTCAGTTACAGGAGTTTATTTTGCTAAAATCAGGCTGCAGTAATTATTGCATACAATTAGATCAGTCAGTGCCGCAGCTACTGCAACAGCTATGGGACAAGCTTCTACTGTAAGTCATTTTATTTTTGTATTCTCCTTCTGCTTTTTCTGATAGTACTTTAATACTTTTAGCTAGATTGTTTCTACAGAAACATAAAAGATTTGTGGTTTGCTAACTCTCATGTAAAATTTTTGCTTTCTCAAGTATGTGGATAAATTTTGCTTTATCATTGTCTAGGTCTACATAGATTATAGTGGTGTTAAAAATATATATTTTTAAGAAGCTTATGGTTATCCAGCGGCATGGGATTGATAATATTTTGATTTGTGTTTTAAATTAGTAGAATAGATAAAGAAGACATAAAGGGATTAAAAGATTCCTTGCATGGTTACATGAAATGTCATCTTCAGACTTACAAATTTACAGTAAAATACTGCATTATTACTGATCTGATTTATTCCACAACTTCAATTAAGAGAGTGTTTTTACCATAGTTCTCAGGAGAATCAACACTCTTAAGCAACTTGAATACATCATCTGAAGAGCAGAATGTACAGATCAAACTCTGCTCAGGCACAACTATACTGCACTCTATTGAAAAATTTCCTCTGCTACAGTAAATCCAGTAAGCACCCTATCAGTTTATACCCATGGAAACTGAAGATTTAATGTATTGATTGCAACAGAATTATTCAAATTCTACGTTAGGAACACAGCAAGATCCTAATACTCCCAGCGGAGGATGGGCTGAGAGCCAAGGTAACCCCAGTAAAGACCATATCCTCAGCCATAGGCCCTGTCCTGCAGTTCCCAAACACAGGGAGCAGAACCAAGGCTCTTTCAGCAGCCTCAGATGTGGCAGGAGGTGAACCAAGTCAAAGGTCCATTTGATGTGTCAAGAGCAACAGTAGATGGAGCTGCAATGTAGGTCCAAATCATGCACCCACACTTAAGGAGTCAGTCCAAGAGAATCATAGACACACCTTAAAGCTTCAGACAAGGATCTGTGACTACAGTGAAGCCTGTGTATGCATGAGTAGATGTGCGGTTGGAGATCTCACGTGAGGCTGGTCAGGAAAATGAGGGCTTCTTAGTGCTATTGGATAGTGAGATAACTATTTGGCCTCAAATAACAATTTTCAGGCTATCCTAAGACATTTCTGGTAATAATTTCCTAAAAGAGGAAACTTTAATGATGTTCCTAAGGCATATCAATAAGCATGAATATAAAATATGAAATACTAAATAAGCTGTGGTATTACTAAGAGAACCTTCAGTAAATATGCAGAGACTAGAAGTCATTTATTTTATTCTATTAATTTTTAAACATCGATGACAGCGCTCTTAACTCGCACTTTCAAATATTACGCATAGAAACATACAACCCTTACTAGCAGCCAAAATTGTTTTCTAGGTTTTTTTTTTAATTGGTCCTTTGACTAGTTTCAAGTGCTGTATCTTTTAAATACAATATCTTTGCACCTCTTATTACTAACTTCCACTGAAATAACACTACCACCAACAAGCCACTTGAATTAATCAGAAACAAATCAATCAATAGAAACTGCTACAATGACATAGGAAACATCCAAGTAGCCACTATCACAGAACTATTACAAACTTCAAGTGAAAATAAGAAATAATGTGAGTGTGTAGAATAGAGATTCTTATTTTAACCTGCATTGTACCAGGATTAAACGGAAAGTCTGGGGTAGAAAGGGAAGAAGCAGCAGTGTGACCACTAACTGGGATTTAATTCCAGAGCATGCTAGTACGACTAGGTCATGTACACTTCTGTAACTTCGCTGTTCCAAACTGAACATCAATACAAAGCTATTTCATCCTGAAATAATTAAATTGTTGTTCTACACTCAGTGATATGTTGCCCTGGATTTGGGCATTCTACAGAATACGCCAGTAATTTCATGTTGGCAGCATAGCTTAATCAAAATGGAAATCAGAATTTTTTAAATTAATTAATTAGTTTAGGGAACTGTTGCAACACTCTGACATTTCAAAAGATTGTTTCTCATGCACTGGTGATAATGGGAACCTGAAGAATCATGTGCTTAGAACTGTGTGGATATGTCAGATCTTCCCATGATGCAAAATGATGTGTACTTCAAATATTTATGGATGGAACTTAGTGGGAGTGAATTGTCTTAGGCCCACAGCATTGCAGTCAGGTATGAAACTGAAAAGGCTTCTGCTGAGGTTTTCCAGCTAAAACTATCTGAACTTCAGTTGAAGGAATTTAGTGATACTTGTCACTCTCTCAAAGGATTTTACATTCCATGTAAATGCATATAAGGCCTTTTTAATGTGATCAGCAAGCTGTAGAAGGTCTAAATCATTATATTTCTACAGGAAATGCAGGCCGTGGTATTTTCTCATCTTATGCCCTAGTAATTCTGAGTTAACCTTTTTAAGCAACAGGAAAGATAAAAAGAATAAAATGAAAATATTCTGCAGTGGTTTCATAAAATTAATATATATATTTTCTTTTTTTGGCATCCTTCTCTCAGCCTTGTAAATATGGACTTCTTAAATGGGAACATATCTAATATAGTACAGGGGATTAAAAAATCAAGAGTATGCTAATGATCTAAATAAGTGGAGGCAGTAAAACTTAGTTAACTTTTTAGATGTAGGAAATTCCAACTCATATGCAGTATCAGAGTCTTGATACTTCCCTCACTTATGGTATAGAAAGTTATTATGTAAGTAAAGCCATTAATTTCAGTGGAATTCTCATGGCATAACACATAATCTACACAAATGCAGGAGTGTA
This sequence comes from Pavo muticus, assembly GCA_016647715.1. Lineage (NCBI taxonomy): Eukaryota > Metazoa > Chordata > Aves > Galliformes > Phasianidae > Pavo > Pavo muticus. The sequence goes on along the minus strand of JACDJE010000039.1, from coordinate 1,427,242 downwards.
GACTGATCTTTAGGGAAATCTAAGGAAATTATAGGTACTGAATATTACAGAGTATCCTATGCATTTTTCCACAAACAGAACTTTCCTTTTTTTCTCTCTAAAGAAAGATGAGGTTTGGGTCTCTAAAACTGTGCAGAAAATGTAAATTCCATTTCATAAATGTAATTTTAGAATTTGGATTTGTTTCTGACACATTTAAATATCTAAAGTATGGGAGTCAAGAGGATGGGGCCGGGCTCCTTTCAGTGGTGCCCAGCAGCAGAACAAGGGACAACGGGCACAAACTGGAATACAGGAAGTTTCATATGATCATGAGAAAGAGGGTGACAGAACACTGGAATAAGCTGCCCAGAGAGGTTGTGGATTCTCCTTCTCTGTAGATTTGCAAAATCTGCCTGGACACTCCTGTGTAACCTGCTGTAAGGAACCTGCTTTAGCAGGAGGTTGGACCCAATGATCTCCAGAGGTCCCTTCCAATTCTTGCAATTATGTGATTTTATAATTTTAAAAACTGAAATTTTCTGGCTGTAACTATAGGGCATTAAGATCAGTGAGTTTCAGAACCCTATGCCTACATATCATTTGTTTTTATCAGCTAAATTTTTGATCTCAAGTAATACTGGAATTGTTTAACAAAGTCTTTAAAACTTCACAAAGTCAGAAGGCTGCCATGGCATTGACTGTTGTTAAGCTTGAATTCTCTCCTGATAGAATCCAAATCCTTGCAAGACCTTTCACGAGATTGGTGTATGAATAAATAGTCTGGCATGACTAGATTTTCCTATTTACTCTTACAAGTATTTGCGTGATACTGGCTTTCTTCCAGAGCCCTCAGGATTTCATAATGCTCAGATACGTTTCAAAATCAGTATTTATAGTACAGAAAATTATTTTCCAGTTCTTACTGTATCATTAGGTATAAATTAACTGACATTGTAGATTTTGAAACATTTTAATAATTGCTGGTTTATAGTATCTGTAGTTACTGATGTGCTGGCATATAATTAGTGCAGTAAAATAACAATGTATCATGTTTACTCGTAAGTATATCATTTTGTTACTTTCCAGGATAAAACACAGAATCATAAAATCACTGAAGTTGAAGAGCTCCAAGATCATCCAGTCCAAATGTTCATCTACCACTAATATTTCCCCAATAAGCCACGTTCATTAGTACAACATCTAAATGTTTCTTGAACACCTCTAGGGTCAGTCACTCCACCACTTCCCAGAGCAGCCCATTCCAGCACCTGACCACTCTTTTGGAGAATAAATTTTTCCTAACGCTCAACATAAATCTCCCTTGGTGCAAGTTAAAAACGGAATTTTCAATAGAGAAAATAAATAAGAATTTTTCAAACGTCTGTGTTTTCCAGTACAGAAGTTACAAGGCTGATATTTCAGGTATTCCTGACATATGCAAGAAAAAGAATAATATTCTTCTTGCTGTATCATTTCCCAGTGACATCTTTTACAAATTACCTGTTGCTTTGCTGTAATATTTTCTGTATTTATATATTTCTGGACCTTTTAAAAATTATTCTGCTGTTAATTCTTCCCTATAACTGATTCAGGACACTAAGGTCATAGGAGCTATTGTAATTATCTATTCAATAGTGAACAGTGTGGATTAAGTCCGTGGATATCTAGCCCTTGCAAAGATTGAGTACCTCTTTAGAGTGATCTGTGACCGCTCTTCTGATGTTGAGATATAAATCTTCATATTGTTGGAAAGACTTTGGACAGAAAATCTTTTGAACAAACTTTGAAACAGAGAGTCTATGCTTGACAGATTCACCAGCCTCTCTGGAGCTTCCCATCTGCTTCCTTCCAGGAGCTTAGTGATGAGCCCAGACCAGTGAGTGACCCAGTGTCCCAGAGCTGGGCTCTTCCCAAAGCCAGATTCTACTCAACTTGAGATAGCTTGCAGAAAGCTTTCCAGCATACCAATTAAATAGACCACTTGTACAAAAAAATCAGTGAATCTTTCCACAGGGGACTGAACTAGTTCTTACCCCCAAGTCCTCTGCTCTTCTTTTCCTAACATATGAAAAAGAAATGCATTTAAATGTGAGATGACTAATAACCACAACTGGTCAAAATGTCACCTGAGGAAATGCTCTATCCATATTGGCTACAGATGCTAGTTGATAGTAGAGACAGCTACTTCACAGCTAGATGTTTTCCATTCCATATTAAGAAATAACAAATCCTACTCTTTGATCAAATGTTCCCCGCATCAGATTCCTTCAGCTTAGTTTTTGTCTTTCCTCAATAAATAATAAATACAAATTGTCACATACAATTAAGCAAAGGCTCTATCTTTAATCTAAAAAGGGATTTTTTAATTTTTTTCTCTTATTTTCTAACATTCTTGCTGCTCTGTGCAGATAAGAGTTGCTATATGAATGCAAAATTCATTCATATATTCGGCCATTTATCCAGCTCCAGCTTTTAATAAATATAAGACTCAGGAACAGAAGAGGGAAACTGGCTGCCCATGGCCTGGACTGGTATACCCTTCTTTGTCTAAGGAACTGGCTAGAGGGCCATGCCCAATGGGTAGCAGTTAATGGAGTTAAGTCCAGCTGGCGATATGTTACAAGTGGTGTCCCCCAGGGGTTGGTACTGGAGTCCATCTTGTTTAATATCTTTATTGATGACCTAGATGAGGGGATTGAGGGTACCCTCAGTAAGTTTGCAGGTGACATCAAGTTGGGAGGTAGGGTTGATCTGCCTGAGGGTAGGGAGGCCCTTCAGAGGGATCTAGATAAGCTAGATCACTGGTCTGAGGTGAATCGGAGAAGGTTCAACAAGGCCAAGTGCCGGGTCCTGCACTTTGGCCACAATAACCCCATGCAGTGCTATAGGCTTGGGGCTGAGTGGCTGGATCACAGAATCACAGAATCGTAGGAGTTGGAAGAGACCTCCAGAGATCATCGAGTCCAACCCCCCTGCCAAAGCAGGTTCCCTACACCAGGTCGCACAGGTGGGCGTCCAGGTAGGCCTTGAATACCTCCAGAGAAGGAGACTCCACAACCTCCCTGGGCAGCCTGTACCAGTGTTCCATCACCCTCACCGTAAAGAAGTTCTTGCGCGCATTGGTGTGGAACTTCCTATGCTCCAGTTTCTGGCCATTTCCCCTTGTCCTGTCTCCACACACTGCTGAAAAGAGTCTGGCCTCGCCACTTTGCACCCCACACCTTAGATATTTATAGACCTGGATCAGGTCCCCTCTCAGTCTTCTTTTCTCAAGGCTAAACAGACCCAGTTCTCTTAGCCGTTCTTCATACGGGAGATGCTCCAGGCCCTTCACCATCTTTGTGGCCCTCCGCTGGACTCTTTCCAAGAGCTCCCTGTCTTTTTTGTACTGGGGAGCCCAGAACTGGACACAGTACTCCAGATGAGGCCTTACCAGGGCAGAGTAGAGGGGGAGGATCACCTCCCTCGACCTGCTGGCCACGCTCTTTTTAATGCAGCCCAGAATGCCATTGGCCTTTTTGGCCACAAGGACACACTGCTGGCTCATGGCCAACCTGTCGTCCACCAGGACACCCAGGTCCCTCTCTGCAGAGCTCCTCTCCAGCAGGTCATCCCCCAGCCTGTACCGCTGCATGTAATTATTCCTCCCTAGGTGCAAGACTCTACACTTGCTCTTGTTAAACCTCATCTGTTTTCTTACCGCCCAGCTCTCCAGCCTGTCCAGGTCTCGCTGAATGGCAGCACAGCCTTCAGGCGTGTCAGCCAATCCTCCTAACTTCATATCATCAGCAAACTTGCTGAGGGTGGCCACTACCCCCTCATCAAGGTCATTGATGAAGATGTTGAACAAGACCGGACCCAGCACTGACCCCTGAGGAACACCACTAGTTACAGGTCTCCAACCAGACTCTGCACCGCCAACAACAAGCCTCTGTGCTCTGCCAGTCAGCCAGTTCTCAACCCACCTCACTGTCCACTCATCTACCCCACACTTCCTCAGCTTTGTTATAAGGATGTTGCGGGAGACGGTATCAAACGCCTTGCTGAAATCAAGGTAGACTACATCCACTGCTCTCCCCCCATCCACCCAGCCAGTGACGACATCATAGAAGGCTACCAAGTTGATCAAGCATGACCTCCCCCTGGTGAACCCATGCTGGATGACGGTGAAGAGGAAAGGGACCTGGGGGTGTTGCTTGATGCTTGGCTGAACATGAGTCGACAGTGTACCCAGGTGGCCAAGAGGGCCAATGCCATCCAGGCCTGCATTAGAAAGAGTGTGGCCAGCAGGAGCAGGGAGGTAATCATCCCCCTGTACTCAGCACTGGTGAGGCCGCACCTCGAGTATTGTATTCAGTTTTGGGCCCCTCACTTCAAGAAAGACATTGAGGCCCTGGAACATGTCCAGAGAAGGGCAACGAATCTGGTGAGGGGTCTGTATACAAATCTTACAACAAGCAGCTGAGGGAGCTGGGATTGTTTAGTCTGGAGAAGAGGAGGCTCAGAGGAGACCTCATTGCACTCTACAACTTCCTGAAGGGAGGTTGTGATGAGGAGCGGTTTGGCCTCTTCTCCCAGGCAACAAACAGGACCAGAAGAAATGGTCTCAAGTTGTACAAGAGGAGGTTTAGATTAGTCATAAGGAAGAACTTTTTCTCTCAGGTACTGGAATGGCTGCCCAGGGAGTTGCTGGAGTTGCCGTCCCTGGCAGTGTTAAAGAGGCGTCTGGATGAGAAGCTACGAGATATGGTTTAGTAGCTTGTGGTAGCAATGGTAATGGTAGGACGGTTGGACAAGATGATGTTGTAGGTCCTTTCCAACCTTGTGATTCTGCGATTCTTTGATTCTAAGAGGGGTTAACTGATTCAGTTTCCAATTTAATGGTTACTAAGAGCTTCACGCAAAATTCTGCAGGATCAAGCTCTACCACAAAAAAAAAAAAAAAAACCACATCACTGCCATTATTTCCAATTATGTTTCATCACTAGGCAATGATTTCTTATTGTAGTATATTAAACACAAGTCAGATTTTCATAAAATATCTTTTATGAATACACAGTTATTTATTTGTTTTTACATATATGGTGGGATATAATCACAAAGAGGTCCTTGTTTCCATGTCTTTTAATAAAAATCATGTAGTAATGATTACTTTTTTTCATTTCAGTATGTGTGCATATAGGTCAGTTTTCACTTCAGTGGTAGACTTTTGACATAAAACACTACAGAGATGTTCCTTTATACCTCTTGGAAAATTTCTTATATGCATCTACCCAGTCAAATCTTTTTACTGGAGAATTTGTTTATTTCTATTTTCACTCAGGCTTTCATATATTTACCCTACATAGTCTGCAAATAAGACAAAGTGTATGGGTGATTAAAGGACAGTAAGCCAGAAGATTTTGAACTGTAGTGACATTGTATTTTTTGAAGTTAGTGAAATGTGACTGGGGACTAAGATAACATCCACATCTAGGCGGGAACAAAGCGCTGTTTAGCAGTCCTTTTTATGAGAACCCTATCAGCTGAAACCTGCATTTCAGCTTCCAATGAGAAAAACAAGAAAGAAACCTCTTCAGATCGATTTGAACTCAGACACCCAAGAGACCAAAATTTTCTTAAAGCCATTTGTGCCTTAAAAAGCTGTGAGTTTTCTATCCTGATCAGTAGATGGACAATAGCTGAGGATTTGCAGAGTATACCAGAGCATCTCCAATGCAGGTTTTAGGACTCCTGTGTTTATCTTTTCTGTAGTGCCAGTCTGCTATTTTTTTTCTTAATAGGATTTTGAGCTAAAGAATACTGTGAAGCTGCTGATCTTATCCAAAACATCAGAAGAGGTTTGAGTGTGTTCTTCCCACAGGAGCTGCAGTAAGTATTACAGCACAGTGATCAGAAATCTCCTTCAAATTTAAATATTTATTTTTTTTAGTTACACGGGGAAATCACATATATTTAGGTAAGTCTTTCAAAGAATGATGTAAATGCAGCTATATCTTACCAGATGCCTTTTCATTGCATAATGTACACTGCACAGGACTATCTCATTCATAATATTACTATAAGAGTCTTCTTTCTTTAAGAAATATATCTTTTTAAATTTTTTTATTTTTTTTTATTTTGATGTTTGAGTGCCCAGATATCTCACGTAGGCATAGTTTTGTAGTCACAGAAAGGGGGCATATCTTAAGTCACCTTTTTAAAAAATCAAGAGTATTTAAAATAACAATATGGCCAAGGTTTCAATCATCATTTGGAATTCAGAAAGTTTTACAGAGAAGCTTATTTTCTGTGGCAGCCTCTACAGCTGATATTTGGTGGAAGATGAGGCATCATCTTTGTCTAATTTGTACTCTTTGGGATTGGTCGATACTATTCTATCTTCATGAATTGTTCAATGCCAAGTCCAAAAAAAGTGTGACGATATTTCAGCTTGTAGTTCAAATCACTAGTATTTTTCACTAGACAATTTAATGACATTTCAGGTCCTCTGAAAATGATTTACCCCACATTTTACCCCCCAAGTTCTCTTTAATCTTTGCATAAATCTGCATACTTGTTTCTTTGGTTGAATAATGAGAATTGCATCTCCAAACCATAAGGTTTTTTATCATGTAGTACTGACTACTATAAAGTTTCCTATAATATTTTGCTGTCCATTTCATGTTTACTAAGCTCTGGATTTATGACATACACCAATAAAAAAAAAAGAAAAGAAAACAAACAACCAACAATGTCATTGATTTTTGCAGAAGTCAATTGCTTAAGATCTACTAAAATGTTTCTATGTAGCTGATCTAAAGTCAATAACAACAACCTCTCACAAAGCAGCTGCATTTAAATTCTAAGGACAAAAAGAAATGAGTATCAAGATCTCCACATAAATTAGTCACCACTAGCAAGATTAATAGCATTGAAAATCTGTTGGCAACTCTTTTTCCAAGAATGAAAGACTTTTAAAAGTCTTTACATATAGCTATATCATCGTTGTTTACTGTTCACCCCAGTTAATTCAAACAAGTAGGGAACATTTTCTGGTCTTAAAATGCACCTGAGATGCTGGAGTTACTTCTGGTCTGAGCCTTGCCTGTGGCTACAGTCCCCAAATAATTTCTTGTTTATCTAGTGCTAGTGCCAGGAAATGCCCGAGGAAAAGTTATTTAGCTTTGATACTACCATAGTCTTACTTTGGTATTGTTGACCACTCTTGACACACTCCCATAATAAAAACTCAGCTACAGAACAGACCACTCCTCTGCATATGAGGATGCAATCATTGCATCATGAGAAACAGGTGGGGGTAATCTCACACCTCCCCCCGGCTGTCTTCTATGTATGGTAGAGTAGCTACGGAAACATGGAAAAATTTATTTCTGGCTGTATCTCCCTTTGCCATCTGCACTGAAACGCAGGAAGAGAGAATAGAGAACAAGACACGGTGAAAATACTTGTATTAAGGAATTATCTATATCAAGAGTACTTATGTCATCAGACATATGAATAATATATATGAAACCTAGGGACTTCAGCCAGAAATCTGGTGCCTATAGTCAATGACCCGAGACTGGGGTCACTAGCTTCCAATTCTAGGCCTTCTCTCTTTTCTATGGCATTATCTATGCTGAGAGCAAGCCAACAATTCTGGAATAGCAAAGAAAGGAAGGAGTCCCCCCAGCTACAATAGTCATTTCCAGCATCCCTTCCTGGTGCAAGAATTTACCCATGGACCTCTTCTGATGAGTGGAAAGTGGGTTCTATATTTTACCTGCATTTTACCTTGGTGTAGAGTTCAGGTAACACAAAAAGCCGGGGAACATTCTGGAGAGAGATGAAAAAAGAAGACCCGGACTAAGTAGGGACTAAGTCTGCCTTGAAATACTGCAAGGCACTTTGCTCAGACATAACAGTAATGGTAAGAATTGCTGGTAAGCAGAATATGTAGGCATATGAATGACTGTTCATTCTATATGGGAAAAAAATGGCTGTTCCTTTCAGAAGTTTAAAATAAAAAAAAATTCCTGATTTATTTCTGTCACATTTCAAAAATTACCTAAAATACAGCTTGATTTATTCTGACTTGTGCCAAAACTTTACAAATCAAAGTAAAAATATACAAAATAAAGATCTCCAGAATTCTCAGTCTTTAGGGAAACATAAGTATCAAAAGGAATGGGATATTCTCTTTGCAGCCAGTAGACTCTGGCTGATATCAACTCTAACTGAATTGTATTTTTAATCTTCTATTTCTATCCACAAGGGACATGTATTCAGAGTAATTTCTAGTTCTACTCAGATAAATGGTAATTTGTGTCACTGTATACACAAAATATATATATATATATATTTTTAATAAACGAAGACAGTTTTGACCTAAATATATGACCTGGGGTTAGGAATGTCGCCGTAGCACCTATGCTTTATTTTGTTTCGGAGCTCAAATATTTCACTTTAGTACCAATGCCTTATCTATTTTTTTTATCAACATCACATCTCTATCCATTTGAACATGCTCTATTTTATTATAAATTAACTTCTCATGCATTGAAAGTTTAAACTAGATAATGTCAGTCTGTTAAAGCAATTCATTTTCTGTAAAGAGAACAGGCTTTCCTTATGTCACTTCATAAATTTAATCATAATCATTCACAAAAGCATTGCACATACAAAGGAGAGCAACGGTTATTTTCTGGCTCTTGAATCTTTTGACTTTGGCAAGTTCTTTTAAGAGACGTTATGTTCCTTATGTCTGTGGCACTGATGCATTTCTAACTTTATATACTGAAAAAGCTATTTCCTTTGCTAAGTAGTATAGCCATTTATTCACAGAACACATTCGTTAGCACCTCTGGTAATTTTGGCCAAGAGACAATTTCAGAATTTGACTCTGAAAGATGAATTTGTGTTGAATATCTGACAGAGAACATTTGGAAAAAATATCACAAATCAAAAAATAAATGAATAACAGCAACAATACACTCCTTGACATATCTATTCAGATATTTCACTTGTCTTATCACAGTGATCTTTCAAAATCAATCATGACATTCAAGGTGTAGTCACATAATCTCCAGTGAACTGATCCTTTCTACTTTCAATAGAAATTTTACAACTAACACAGATTTCCTTTGGTGTGATTCTCCTGACTGATTCTCTCTCCACAAATTTTGTCTTAGCTCCATCAGCAGAAATGTGGGATGTGTTGTAGCCTGTAGTGCATGTCCCAAAGAACAGCACCATTTTCTTATTCTTATGAGGCAAATGAAAATAACAGGAGTTCACATTAAGGAGAGTAACCTCTGTATCCTGCCTATTTTGACTGACTGCTAAAAGACTATTTTGTCACTAGAAAATGCTGGTGTTTCTGGGCTAGGCCAAGTGGGTAAATTAGAAGCTTCACAAAGTGTTTTAGTGTGCTCTGTTCTCGCTTATCACCATCAGTTGCTCACGTACAGCTTGAGCTCACAGTGTGAACCAGGCCATTGCGCAAGGCAGTACTGACTTTCTGTATCACTGTGGTGTGGCAAGAGCAAAGCACTCATTAAGTGGCGTATCTGTTGCACTCACACTGTGTTTACACTTACCAAGTACGACAACTCTGTTTGCTCATTTTGCTTCTTTTTGTTTGCAGTATCAAGAAATATGAGTGCTTGTAAGCCATCCTCTCCATCCTCTCATACAAACCCTTTATTTTAGAGTAACTGACTGTCACAGTCTTTACATTACTGTGGGCATGTAGCTATACAGGTGACTCCAGGGAAGGAAAGATTCCAAAACTGTTAAGATTGAATAGAAAAATTCCCAGGCTGCATTGCCTAATGTGATAAGTGTTCCAAATGGCTAGTTTTATTTCACCAGGTTTTCCAAAACTTTATCTCCTTTTTACTCTGCATACTTCCACCTTTACATTTTTTCAAAAATATTTTCATCTCATCTACCTATTCAAAGGAAAACTTAAACATGGAAAGGTTATTCATTCATTGTCTCTCCATCAGTATGTCTACGAACAGGCAATTTTCATTCTCTATTATTACCATGATATACACAGAGTCATCAGAGCACCATGGAGTCTGAATATCAGTAGGGAAATTAAGTTGTATTTTTCAGTATCAGCATAGCATCTGAAATCTATTACAGGGCAACATAAAATACAATACCTTAGTTATAACAAGGAATATGAGAGAATGAAGCATTTCAATTCATGCAAATTATTTTAAAGTCACTTCAAATTAATTGTGAGAAATGGTGAGGAACTCACCAGAACATTATGGTCATGGAAGGTTTTGCCTGTTTAGTGTGGGTTACTACTAATTTGCACACATGTAGTAGCTACACACAACCCTTACTATCCAGAAGAATAGCTGCTATGGAAATGATCCTAACTTGTGATGGTTTAGACACAAGATTAGAGTGCTGAATAATAGAAAGCAAGCTTGAGGGCTGAATGGCATCTCCATATGGATTTTGACTTCATCTACTTGCACAAACACAAAAATGTCATTTAGTGTTCTGCTGTAGCTGAAAGGCATAAAATCCTCAGAGAAAATATCTTAGGTTCAGGGATCGCAGCTAGAATGATTATGAGAGGGAAAACCATTCTGAAACACTGAACTTCCCACTCAGACTGAAATCTCTTCCTTCATTTAATTCTCTATTGATTTCAATTAAGTTCTCACCAGGTTTGCATTCCAGCTGAGATTTTTTTTTCTCCTAGCCAATCTGCTTTTTAACCTGTTTTTCAAGGTTTCAAATCCAATGAAATCCAAGAAAGTAAGAATAAAAAATGGCTGTTTGCTAGGAAATCAACAATATATAATCTGTCATTGTGAGATTCCTTTAAAAGTCTCCTTCACACACGAGCAACAGTGGATTTAAAAAGCTGGTTAATGATTCTCATGAAATATTTTACATTCAAAATTGTTTTGAAAGGTTAAATTTATAAGGTGCCCTTTTATAGGAAGGTGACTGAGAGAAAAAATAATAATCTTCTTGCTAAAGAAATACTCTGCTACTTAAGTATAGGTGGTTAATTTTTGCCACATACTCCCTAGGAGATGATGAACAACCCAACTGCTTGATCCCCCTCCTGTCTGTAAATGTATGATAAGGACTGTCCTTTTTCCTACAGTTTTGTATACAGAAATTCATTAGTAGAATACTGGTGAATGCCAGGAAAGTCCTGAAAACAGATGGGCAGTCAGTTGTGCTTATATTACATAGCTGCCTTGTTTCTAAAACAGCATTAATGCTAATAATGGCTATAATGTACAAAATCTTTTATTGTACTACTTAGACTTCCAAAAAAAAAGAGGGCTTATTTATTTTTTTGTTGTAAAATTACATGCCTCAAAGCACTTATACTGACTCAGAAATCTGGAATAATGCGATGTCCAACTCATTTAGATAATTATAAAAATCCTACCTTAATATCTGCTGCTACACCATCTAGATGTTTTTTTCTTGTGTCATATGTTGAAGCTAAATAACTGAAAACTCCATAAATAAGGAGATGCCTTATAGAGGTGAAAACTGAGAAGAACCCTATAAAAGGTTACAAAATATCAAAAAGAAGTTTGTCTGAATAAGGCATGGACCAAAGGAATGGTCAGAGATGATTATTTCATTGATTAGCTAATTCCTATAAAGCAAGAATGCAGGACGAGTTCAAGAGTTTCATGCGGAGTCATACAGGAAGACCACTGTGAAATACATTTTCCTAATATGGTGCCTTTTATAATACACAGTCTAGGATATCTGCATAGGTAATACATGACTATTGTTAACATTTATGAGTATTACAATAAGAACTCTCTATAGATTTTATATATATATATATATTTTACATATACCTCTATAACTTTCTACTTTATAAAATGTTAGCTGCTGTAGCAGTGTTCAAATCTATAACTTCTTGCAATATGAACTGAAAAACTTAGTATAGTAGCCTAGAACACTATTATATTGCTCTTAAAAATGAGTCTGCATGGAAAATGAGCTTCCAGAGAAAAATAATTTAAATGTAATGAAGATTCTTAAAAAAAATCAATTTCTTTCCCTCATTTCCTTCAACTGATACTTTCCAAAGGGCAAAGTTTTCATCATTATGAACAACTTATAATTGGTATGTGAGTTCTGCTACTGGTTGCCCGGGGTGTTTTGTTAGAATTTTTGTTCTTTTAACTACAGTCTCAAAGATTTTTCACAGTTTCTTTTAAGATCAAGACTTCAGTCTGTAGGACCTCAAGGAAATAGCACTGAAAGGCTGGTAAGAATTAAAATAAAGTAAAATAGACACTGAACTTCAGGGTTATTGCTTTCTCAGCAAGTTTCTATGGCTTGCCAAGCATAAATCTCGATATTCTCAGGCAGGGAAAATATACAAGGAATATTGTCTCCAAACTTTCTAAGAGCTGTGCAGTCTTTGGTTAAGCACCTACTAATATTTCAGGAATTCACTCCATTTCCATCATTCTAACTGCGACACACTGAATGATTTATCACATTTCCTTCTTGCATATGTTCAGTGTGAAACCATATGAAAGCAATTTCATAACTCTATGAAATATTAATGAAAGTAAGAATGAGCAAAGTAGACTTTGATTTATAGTAAAAACCTCCTGCATTTTGCAGAAGCATAATAGCTTATTTTCATTCATCTAATGACCAGATGAATGCTAGATTACCTGTAGTCATTAAGTTATCTGAAAGTCTAGAAAACTTGTACCTGAGATCTTTTCTCATTTTGCTGAAAAATAAAATTGTCATTGGAACTGGAAAGGTTTTATTTTAATACGGGGTCCAGGAAAAGAGAAATAAAAGATAAAGTTAATCTGTGGCTCTTTCAAGTTAAAAATTTTGCAGTGCTTTTATACCTCTTAAATGCTATATGTACTAAAAAAACTGCTCAGTATTCACTGAAAGTTTTAAGTCAACTCCAGTAAATATGGCATTATCCTGAAGACAGGAGAATGAACAGAGAATAATCACCAGAAGACAACTTTGCCAAGAATGCTTCAGGAGAAGTATATTGACTACCTTCATAAATCATTGTCAATTTTTGAAGGTGCTCATTTGGTATTTTGTTTCTACTTGATGGTCCGTTGTACTGAAATTTCTGAAATCTCCTCTCTTTGAAAAGACTAGGCATATTGTCACACTGCCTTTTTAGCTAGGGCATTGAAGAGTGGTCAAAATCTGTCTGCCAAATCTTGATTGATGTGTGCTGACAGGAAATGATGGTAATAAACTATCCAGTAAATTTCTGTTTTCAGTGACTAACAAAACCCCATGAAACAATTCTGTTAAGGTCTTCCTTAGTTAATTACTTTTCATCCTAACGTAACTCTACAAACTCTCCAACTGTTCAAAATCTTTCTGGACAGGCACAATAGTAACTTTTAAGAAACAGTGACATTTTGGTATTTCCAGACCATGATGTGGAAAAGATAGCAGAAAACTATGTCTCTTTCCTATTTTAAGCTTCCTTTGTCTACCATTGAAAATGACATGTATTGACATGGGCCACAAACTCCTAGAACGTTTCACAAAAGAAAGGACTATCTTTCAGCATGTCCCAAGACTTTTTGTTATACGTTAACTGAAACTGCAAATGTAAAAACTATAAGCTTTGTCCATGCAAGAGCTTTAAGATTTTTCAAATGAGATGCTAAGAGAAAAAACCAAGAACCTCTCCTCTACACACACACACACACACACAAAACAAGATATTTTAATTTCTATGATGAATTACCAGTTACACTGATAGACTACTATCTTCAAAAGAATAATGTATTTTCTCATGTGATTATGCACTATCTATGGAAATTTTGACTTACTATTTTTTTCCAAATATAATTTGATTCGAAATGTAAACATTATGTAAAATTAATGTACCAGTGGAGTTTTGTTAAGGCACAGTTTCTGTGCCCTTATATACAAAACCTAAAGCACACGAAGGAGCTACCAGAAACACACAAAAAGAGGCTAGGTTTATTCTGTTATTTATTTGCTTCGTGCTGTAGCCTCAAGTAGTTGATTGTAATCTGTTTACCTCTTCATGTTTATAGAATCATAGAATCATAGATTACTTACTTTGGAAAAAGCCTATAGGGTTTTCAAGTCCTTACACTACTGAGTCCACCTCTAAACTTTATCTGCTTCTCTTTATACAATTTTAACCTCTACTTCATTAAAGTCAATGTGTTTTGTTCACAACAGTCAGTTACGTTCCTTGCAATGATTCCTCCTTCTAGGGCAATCTGACCTTCAGTAACAGAGAAATGAGATAGATAGAAATTAATTTATTCACATGCTTCTAGATCCTGCATAAATATTTGGATATAAGTATAGGAAAGCATGAAAGGAAGCTAAGCAGAATGTAGTCTTTCTGACAACTCAGAAGGCACTCCCAATGGACCTGACAGGAAACAGTGGTAGGAAATATTGCTAGAACACCAATATTGAAAAGTAGGATTGTGTATCTCCACTTCCTTGTAATCTTTCATCTACTGCTCAGGTTCCTAACAGCTAATTGAAGGTGTCCAGGTCTCAGTGTGAGATGAGAGGAGGCTATCAGATAAGATTTAGATGTCTTATTTACCCCTTCAGGTATTTTCTTTATAGCGGTAGTCCTCCCTGAACAACAATGAAAATACGTATTACTCCAGGCTCAGTGGTATGAGAAGGCATATAACAAATAGAAAGCAAAACAAGTGGTTGTCATTAATGATGATGAGACCAAGAAAAGTTGTTCTCTTTCTTCATCTTTTTATTGCTTAGTGAGTGTTGAAGAAAAAGAAAAAAAAGTAAACTGGATAGATCTGCCCAGCACTACATTTGACAAAGCTCAAGATTCATCATTCACTTCCCTCCATCTACTGTTAGTAGTTACACAATCAGTGCACACTTCTGCTAACACAAGGGGTACTAACTCTTCTTGTAAAAGGGGAAAGTTTTCAAGTCTAATGAGCTCTTCTGAGAAGTATGTGTCTGTTTCCTGTTGCATACTTGTTGAGGACTGAATGAAGCAGTTCAAGTAGTTGGGTAGAGGACAGAGGACTAAACAGTCAAAACATTGGGCTGATATGCACATGTTCTGCCTTTGCAGTACTCTCAGCCAAGAGACATGGTGCTCAGGGAAATCAACTGAAGAAATGCTTATGTGTGTTAAAATAAATGCAAAAGTCTGCTGAAAGCCCTGAATCTACTGCAGACAGGCAGGCATTCAAGGGATAGCCATGAAACTATTTCTGAAAATCCCTTCCCCTAGAAGAAAAATTTTTAGGGAAAATCCATACCCTTTCTATTGCAAGGGTTATCTCAGAACCCGACTCCGCCCATGTCCTACAGCTGTGATCACAGAGGATAATGAAGTGTCCATTGACATTACAAAATGCAAAGTGCCCTCTCCCACTTCTTCCCTCCTTCTTGGCACACACAGGTTTTTTCTAAACAAACCCACCTGGCAGAAATGTCAGCACGAATTATTGTGTCTATTTTGCATGAAACTGATCTGGATGTCAGCTTGAAAATCATTCAAAACAAGGAAGAGGAGTTTCACAAATCTGTGTTTAGTTTAGTTGAGATCATCCTAATGAGTCATGGTTTTTGTGTTATATTTAAAGAAGAGTGCAAACTGCATGATCAAAGGGAATATGGAAAATGGTGAATTGCTAGTGTAAGGAACTGCTATGGGAAAGCTGAAGGCAGCAGCCACACATACTGTAACCAGAATGAAAATTTAACTAAGAAGAAGGGAAGTGTTTTCATGGAAGTCCTTTGTAGTTCAGTCTTGAGACCTCATATATATTTTCAAACAAAGGCAGCAAAAATTATGTGATTATTAAGAGCGTTAGAAGTTCTGCAGTCCATTGACACCCTTGTCCCACAGCATCTTGTAAGTTCAAATTCTAAGAAAAACATTAAGAGCTAAAATATTAAAGAGATAAACATGGCTACTTTTTGTCTGTATATTAGTGTCACCGAAATGAGAATTAAATAGTTCCACAATATAAACTTCAGGCCTGCTAGCTGATTTGGTGTCTCAAATAATTTCGCTTTTGTATAGGAAATTGCCGTCTGCAATAGTCTCAACTTCTACACGGTTTTCTAGTCTGGGAAAAGGGAAACTCTTCAAAGTTTTGGAAACCATCTAGTAGTGATAATTGTTAGTAAAAATAACTTTTAAAATAAATAGAATAATCAGGATCCCCAATTTCTTCTCTTCAGGGCTACTGAAAGTGAATTGTTCTTCCAGTATACATACCTGGGATTGCAACATCTTGCACTTGGCCTTGTTGAATTTCATTAGGTTCTTGTTGGCCCAATTTTCAAGGCTGTCCAAGTCCCTCTGGATGGTGTCCCTTCCTTCTGTTGTATCAACTGCACCACACAGCTTGGTGTCATCTGCAAACTTGGTGAGGGTACGCTCAGTCCCACTGTCTATGTCATTGATAAAGATGTTGAAGACCACTAGTCCCAAGACAGACCCCTTGTACCCTTTGAAGGAGATAACCTAATGTACTTAGAATAAAGAATCTTAAGTAGCACTATCCAATTATATACAACGGGAAAAAGAAAAAAAGAAAAAAAAAAGGCAGCAAATCCCAGTGCAATTATTTTGCTTTGGAGTTAATCCACTGTATTTTATTAAGAGTCTTTACAGTTACATAGTAACCCTTCATGGTTAGCAGCAAGTAATGTTAGCTTAATTATATAAAATTCAGTTCACCTCTCCAGAACTGCCCACACATCTTGAGATAAAGACCAGCAGCATAATGAAGCATGCATGACAATTACAAACGTGTAAGCAACCAGTTTATTAGCAGAGCTGGCAATATTTTTCCTGCAAAGAATATATTCTTTCAGAGAAGTTCTTAAGGCACATACACCAATTGCTTTATTAATGAGTACGCAACCCCATGTGGAACCACCAACTGAGACACAGCCCAAGCCAGATACAGATTCAAATGGGATGGAGTGGGAAGACAAGAGGAGCTAGGTCAGTCTCCCTCCTCCCAATTAGCTTCCATTTCTCTTCCAAGATACCAGCAATAGATACAGTTTCACAGAATCACAGAACCACAGAACGGTTAAAGTAAAGGGCCTCTGGATGCCAACCTGTCCACTTCCTATGGTCAAACAACACCCTGAGAAATATCCTGCTGCTCAGGATCACCCTGAGCAGGTCCCAGGACAGTGTCAGCTGGAATTTTAAGATCTCCAAGGAGGACACTCCACAGACTCTTTGGGAAATTGGTGTCAGTGCTTGGTCACCTGCACAGCGCAGAAGTACTTCCTGATGTTCAGATGTAATCTCCAATGTGCCAGTTGCCTCTTGTCCTGGCACTGGGTGCCACTGAAAAGAGCCTGGCTCCATCTTCATTGCACCCTTTCTTCAGGTATTTATATAGATTGATGAGATCCCCTCAAGCCTCCTCATCTCCAGCCTCAACAGTCCAGCTCCTTCACATGCTGGGTCTGGCTAATGAAGTCCATCTGTGGACAGGTGTAGATGAGTGGCAACCTGGCTGTATGACAGCTGGTGACTCATTAGCGCAGCTACGTGGAACTAAGCCAGAGTAGAAGAGCCCTCTGGAGTGGCTGCAGGTGTTAGCTCCGGCTTGGTGCAGGGGCTGATGTCACTGTGCAACTCCTCTCAGAAGGGTCTTGAGGCACCTTTGCAGTCCCCCGAGGAGTGGACTCTGAGCAGAAGGGCCTCACACGACTGGACCTCAAAAAGAGTCATTTAGAGCCTTTGACATTCAAAATCCAACCAATTTCAATACGTATCTCCAGTTCTAGTACCTGTTTCCCACAGGTCTAGCTATAGAGCAAATGTGTAGTTCCTAAAGCATTTTCTCAGTTTTTCCTCCTCTTACCTTTTCCCCCAGCTAGCAGAGAAGTTTATTATTTATTTCCTTCCTGAGAAAAGATGCTTTGTATCTAAGAAGTGCGTGCTTTAAAAGCATGTCTGGGTAATTTACTTTCAAACACCAATTTGCTCCCTAAGTCTTCTTCCAAATGTGGTTATATGAAACTCATCTACTATCCAGTGGCATTTGCCTGCAAACTAGCATCTCCATGATTACCTGATGATAATAAAAATATGTTCTGCTGATCAGTTTTCCACAAGCCCAAACTAGTCTTTCATTTTGAGACACCAAAGTTCAATGCAATTGATTCTCTTTTACCTAATTTAACTTCTCTTTTCCTTCCCTCCCTACTGAGGTCTTGAAGGGTAATTGTCACTGCAGTAATTTTTGTGTTTGTAATAAGCATTTCATTGGCTCATAGGCCCCATTACTCAGCTATAGGAACTGCTTTGTCCAACTGTTTTCTAGCCTGCTAAAGACAATTATTTCAACAATTTGAATGAAAAAGGCAACACTGTATGTCTAATTGTGCCCTGCAGCTCAGAAGCCAGTTCAGCTCAGCAGTGGTGACCTACAATTTAGTATGTAGTAAAATGGTTAAATCTTAGCATTCTGGAAGAACTCTGCAGCTCTTTTAGCTACAGAACCTTCTAGTGTTTTAGGAGGAAAGTGATCTGAGAAGGAAAAGGTTTTCTCTTCTGTTTAATGGTATGATCCAGCAATGACTATTTCAAGCTTGTTTGCAATAAAGCATAGCAATAAAACAAAATATTAGGGTTCTTTCCACAGAACTGCAGTATTCTTAAGTTACAATGCTTTTGCCAAATCTGGAGTCTGTTTTGTTGGTTTTTTTAAATGACAAATTTTACATCTTCCTGGAAACACTTGGCTATATTAGGTAACTTGAAATTTTTTGCAGTCCCTGATGGATGCAAGTGCACTTCACCATCACAAGCCAACTATACACAAAGGTTAGATATAACTTCATCCTATTGTAATTCTTTCACATGTAATAATTACTTTAAATGCTTATTTACCAAAACTTATGCAAGTGTTTTCTTGTGATAAAATAATACATTTTAAAATATAAAGCCTTATTTCTACATTAACATAGTAGAATTTACTGTGTTTTCCTCCTAGCACAGACAGCAATGAATTTGTTCTTGTTTTCAAAGTTGAAAGTTTGTTCTTAAACTGTCTCAGCAATGAGAAAAATGTGATAGATAGCTCAGGCTCACTCTTACAACCTCTCAATTCTCAAACTCAATTTATAACTAGTAAAAAATCAGAAACTCTTGAAGAAAAGACTCTCTTTCATATATTTGGAAAGTACATATTTTTCCCATTAATCTATTTTCTGAAGTAACAGTTTGTTCTCAAATTCCTTCCCCTTGCCCTGAACACACTTCTTCCTGTCTCTATTTTCCTTCAAAATTTATTCACAGAAAGATTTAACAAGCCTGGGCTACATATAAAAGAAGTGATTCAGAGGTGATAGACATCACAATATCTATCTATCTATCTATCTATCTATGCCAGTAATGCCCTTATACCTCTGTCTATGCAGTAAAGAAATAAAGCTAATACACCTGCAGCTTTCCTAAATAATTTTGTTAGGCTTTAAAATTAAAGTGTCTTCATGGCAACTTTGAGGCATCCAAGATGGGAGAAGAAAGAGTATTTTGCAGAAAACATAGAGTGGAATTAAACAATGCAGTACATTAAGACCAATTGCTATTTCCTCTTGATGAGAGTATGGACATGTGTCTGAGCTCGTAATGATCTAATATCTACCTCAGAAAAAATGATTCTCTAAAAAGCCATCATCACTTCTGGCTTTGATAAACTAGCAGAGAGCAATAGGATCACTAGGCAACAACCTCCCAAGAAAGCACAGCCTTGCAGAAACAGAGTGCAGAGAACAGAGCTGAATCAGCACAGGTAACGTCTGTTGAGATCCCAGGCCACCATGTAAGTCTACATTACCTCTACAGAGGTAAGCTGTGCCAGGTCCCTGCTCAAGTTGGAAAGTCAAGTCAGGGGATGAAGGCTGGGAAGGTACAAGAGTGGATATAGGCATAGATGCAGCATAGCTCAAACACCAGGTGCAGGAGTCTGAGTCTAGAAAGGTGGGGCAGACACAGGGTCCTGAGAGTGACACTGTGAAAGTTAGGAAAGCTTCTCTGCAACTGGTTAAATCTTATGAGGGTCAGAGGAGAAATCTAAATGTTTGGTACCTTCAGAACAAAGATGTTCCCACTGGAGATGGGCAATATTGACATTGCCAGCTGCTTTTGGGAGGTCACATTTGCTCTGCCATAGCCACGTTTTGCAAGTCTAAATATGCCATTTGGTCAGGAAACCTATGTTTTGTTCTACATCTGGGAAGGACATAACATAAAAATGTGGTGTGCTTCTAAATGAAATATCTTTAATAAAATCATTCTGACACAAAATACATTTCTCCCTGTAATGACCACTAGACAATGAACTACTGCACCAAGAGGAAAGACAGAATCTAAGGCTACAGCTACCCTCAAGGTCAGTTTTGCTTCATGGTATCTTCTAATGTTCCACTGTTTCCAACCTGACCTCTTTCCAGTTCACATACCCAGTGCTTCTTTTTCCACACAAAGAAGTACTCTGCAGGAAGGCTGTTTTCCAGAGGTGGAACTGGGAATTCTTTTCTGCTCCTAATTTCTTGCTTTGTCTTGAGGTATGATACTAAATAACTAATATTTTGTTTTATGGATGAAAATAATGTATTTAACTTTTTGAGTCACTTGAGGGTCTTCAGTTGGAATTTGTCATATAATCACACCAGATGATTGAGAAAAGATTTCTGGGGGGACACATCTGTATGGTATGTATGACAGGTATGTAAAATATTGGCAATCAAGAGGGGTCATGTATACTTTCATATATAAAAGCAGTACATTTCTTCCATGTCTGATTTTGTATTAGTTTGTGAAATTTCATTCTCATGTGATCCTTCGTGTATTTGATGCAGGCTTTGCTTTTATGCTTTCCTGATCTGATCTTTTTGGTGACTTTATTCCCTCTGAACTAAAAAGAAAAATGCTCTTTTTTTTGTAGTTTTTGCCCAGAGCAAAATGAAAAACTTTTCTTCTCTCACATGCTTTTCTTTTTTTTTTTTCTCAGTTGTTGTTTATTATCATCAATGTGATCTATTTCCCACATGTTCAAAAAGAAACTTTTACTGTCTGCATCTGATCTAGTGTTATGTTCTTCTGTGTTCTCCTTAGGGGCATAACCCTGTTCCCATATGGTTCAATGAGAATTTGAATTGCATTTCAGAACAGGAAGAATAAGAAAATTAAATTTTTCTCTTTCATATATATACAGCTAATTCACACTAATGTTTTTACATTCAGAGTTATATTAACACCGTGAGATTTTTAAGCACAATCTGTGAACATGTCAGCATTAGGCATTGTCTGTAGCCTGTGAAAGTACCTGGAAGCACAGCAGGAATACACTGTCCCCACCGTTATCTGGAGGGGGCTGATGCATCACTGAGAGCATTCATTGCTAGAGGGCTAGTGGCTGCATTTCCCAGGGCTGCTGACTTTTGCCTGTTTAAAGAAACAGGAGGGATCATAACAGACACACGAGGTATCCAACTAAGAAAGAGCAGGACAGCATCTGGGAGTGAGGAGGGAATGCGAAAAGGTCTGGAAGAAATGCATGAGCAACAATGCACATCCTCTGACAGGAGAATCGGGCACTCAGAAAGTACCACTGGATTTTGATGCTCAACCTGAGCTTCCAGTAATAGCAAGCAGCACTAGAATTTTTGTGTGTATGTGACATCTCTAACATATGGCTTCACTTTTTCCAGGCCCTTGCCTCTGACCCATGACAACCTGCTCTCATCATGTCAGTATATCATCTGTCACTACCATTATGCATTATATTCCATAAAATCCTCCCTGTTTCCTTTCTTCCCTTTTTGCCTCTGTTTTTCTTACAGGTTATGTGAAGATGCAGATCCATGAAAATTCATACACCAATTCAGATACAATTTCATGGGCTACTTGCTGTTCTTCCAGCCACAGAGACACCTAGAGATGGAGCTGAGAAAGGGGCTTCTATCGGATGGGCAAGGCAAAGCAGATATGCTGGGGGAGTTTGGGCAGTATTTGGTACGTGGGTGTTCCTATTCCTGACCTCCATGATAATATAGCAACAAAGACAGGTTGAACTTATTTCCTTCACGTTTTTTTTCTCCATTCCTTCATGCCACAAATACAGAAAAGCCATAAAACCTATCTTTTATCATCAGAGCAGCAGTGTAATCAGATATGCACTCAGTAAATCAGACTCTTAGGTGCAGGATCTGGAAGTACCTACAGATGGAAAACAAGAATACAGAAAGACGGAGAATGAAGAAAGTACTGCTGAAGAAATAATCTTGTCACGGAAGAAAAGCACCAGATGACAAAAATGCTGTCTCTTTATATAAAAAGAAGGGAAAACATGCTCTGTCTGAATTAGGAGTAGCAGCACAAGTACAGGTTGGAAGAAAGAAAGTAACACAGACAAACATTTCCACAGAAAAATGAAAGAATATGGAGAATACTGAAATCAAGGGCCACTCAGCTAAACTTCTCATGTTCACATCTGCCTTGACACTCTTTGTGTACCACAGAACAGTATTTGTCGCAGTTATTTTTCCCTGAGTTACCGTAATTGAATATATCAGAGAAATAATATTCTACTGAATAAAACAAAAGGAGACATTAGGACAAAACGTCCCTTGACAACGTCCATTAGTACTAGATTCACAGGGAAAAAAAAAAGGAAAAGAAAAAGCATAAATTATTCAAGTTGAAAAATACTGTGCAACATTAAAAGTTGTTATGCAAAGCTAGCATAGCACAGCAGAAAAAAAATTAAGCTCCCAAATACCACGTAGCTACATTACACAATTACTTTGCACTGCTAAAAAGAGTCATTTCCATTAGCTAGAACACAGTCTGGCATCCAACTCTAAAAATATGTTGAAAGAACCTCAGGTTTTCCATTTTCTGACCATTTATAAACTCATGAGTAAAAATATCTCTCTATTCCACCTCTTTTTCACTCTGTGATGTGGGTATCACTTCTTTAGGTAGGTTACAAGTGGTCTATGCTGCCTTAAACAACAGGCTTGATGGTAAGTGATCAAAATCTGGGGTGAACAATAAAAGAAGGTAATTATTCGGAACACCTGTGTCTTCCCTTTGTTAATGTCTGATTACTAAGGACAGTGGCAGAAACAGGAGTGTATTTAACTTTGAGTAATTGGGAAAGATGAGCATTAAGCAGACAAGTGATAACAAGTGTTGATTGTTCAATATTAGATGGGATTAAAAATATGCCTGTAGAGCCAGTACAGGAAAGTATTCTTTGATTGCTACTAATCATTTACGTGAACAATGTATGATGTGAGTTTTCACTATGAGAGTGTCTAGGCTTTTCTGTTTTATCTGTTTGTTAGTTTATTGTTTTTCACCTGGAATATGCATTACAGCATACGAAAAGAAGCATAAACACTGTGTCTTTCAAAATCATACTGGTATAACTTAAAAAGTCTCTCTTATCATCTATCTCTTCCTTTTGATAATCTACTGGATTTTTAGACTTAACTGTTGGCTTATATCCTGCTATGTCTTCCTTCTTGGTGATAGACATCTAAGTAGATGTCTCCATCCTCAAAAGATGTCCTTCAGAATCAAGAGAATAAATATTCATTTGGAATCATGGTTTCCTCCTGATTCCAAATGAACAATCAAAATTAACATTTTCTGCAGCAGACTGAGGACTGAACCCCACTTGGACTGTGGGATGGTTTAAAAGCAAATGCAAGTCTCATTTCACACAAGTGTCTCTGTGTTAGCTTTGTTACCAGTTGAGTCTGAAAAGAGGAAAGCCAGGTCTCCCAGGCACTGAGCTGGGAAGCAGAATCTGTCCTAGACTATCATGACTGGAGGTGTCAGCTGTGCTCTTTACCTCATCAAACACCTGCCTTACAAATCTGCTTCTCAAACTACCCCTTCTTACTCTTATCTCTGGACTCTCCTGTTGGCAGGAGGAGAGTAGAAATCCTGAAACACGTCCATGTTTCCATGGGAAACCAGTCATCTTAGTCCCTCATCCTTAGAACAGCAAATTTCAGTTAGCTACACTTTGAAACACTCACATCTGGTTCTGGCTTTTTCTCCTGCTTCATGTTATAAAGAAAGCAAAATATAAATTAAAACCAGAAATGACTCAAACATCTGGATAAAGCGTAATTTAACTATTAAAAAATGTTTTCTAAAACTGAATGAATATTCTGATTGGGATTTTACTCTGCCATTGTACACAAGTACAATTAAAATATACTTGGACTAAGAATTAGAACTGATTGCTTTTATTGTCACAGTTCCTTTCCTCCCTCCCAGTGTGTAGTCCCCTATAGCTCTCAGTTTCTTTCTAGGTAAGCGAATGCTGTTACTTGATGTCAAGCTGAAACCAGTTTAGATCACATAGTTACCAGACAAATAATTTCCTCTTCATCTTCTTATCCACTCTTAGCAACTGAAGTGAGTAAACCACTTGAAAATCACTGCAGGTCAACAGGGTGAGAATGACTGATTTGAGTTGTTCCAACACACTTGCAGAACTTGCTGAGACTTGTTCAAATGTATAAGGTTAAATAATTCAAGG
Organism: Pavo muticus; assembly: GCA_016647715.1. Lineage (NCBI taxonomy): Eukaryota > Metazoa > Chordata > Aves > Galliformes > Phasianidae > Pavo > Pavo muticus. The sequence continues at coordinate 1,402,676 of JACDJE010000039.1, read as the reverse complement.
AGGCAAAACAAAATGCAAGTCATTAAGAAGAATGAAAATTCCTCCTGCTGCTGCATCCAAATATTTGCATAGCGATAAGTATATTAACAAGTCATATAAATAAATATAATTGTTCATATTTGTTTTATGGAGGTATTGTCTCTCTTTCACTTGCTTTTTATTTAACAGAGTACCATATCTTTCTGATCTTAGGGAACAAAAATATCCAACCTGAGTTCACCTTTGCCCTATTCAGGTATTTCAGATTTGGCTGATAGGTAGTACATAGCTAGGAGTAGCCTCATCACCAGTCTTGCCAGTTTCTGGCTTAAAAGCCTGAATTCATACATTAAGTGTGTCTTGGTAACTGACTGGTCCTAGGCAAGTCTTTTCTGAGAAGCCCTTGTGCCAAGTAAAGAAGAATAATCTTTCCTGGGACAAAAATTGATGCAAGATGCAGAAGATTGCCTGAAGTCTATTGAAAGAACACCTTTTATCCATGACAGTACTGTTTGATACCTTTTATTATGACAGATTTAGGAATTTCTCAACTCACCAAAGGCATTGGAAAATACAACAACACAGCAGCTAGGAACGTAGCTATACGTTTTCAGACCATTAACCTTGATTCAGACTCCAGTTACTTTATAATCCTGTTGTTTTTTTTTTTTTTTCCCATAAATATTCTGGTTCTTTTTCTTTTTTGATAAGTGTCTACAAACCAAAAATATAGTTGTTATGTTTTGAAACATTTCAAGTAATGCACAGGGAAAAGCTCTGATGAGGAAGGAGTCTACAGTTTCCAGGCTGATGGTGAGCCAAGATATTGCAACTTTGTTTATGCATCCGGTGTTATTCAGTAAGTACTTACTACAGACAAAACAGCAAAACATACAAACAAAAAAACAAACAAAAAACCTGTATATAGTTATAACAAGCAATCAATGAAGTAACTTTTACATTCCTTTTTTTCTCTTGAAGAAGAGGACAAGGCCGTTAACTGCTGTGGGATGGATTGTAGAGTAATCACTTTATGTCCTCATTTGTTGAAGCAATGAGGAGAAATTAGAGAGTGGGCAGAAGGTCAGTAGCAGTAATAGCAATAACAGCCTCCTTCTCTGTTATAGTTATTCATCTAAGTTAGAATGGTTGAAAGGATGGTCCAGTCATCCTCAAATACTTTTAATACCTTGGTATAACTGTCTTTATCAAGTGGGACAACACTGAAATATCCTCCCAGTATTTGATGTTAGCTAAATTGTTACAGAAGTACTGAATTTATTTCAATTCCAAGATTGAGATATCTGTATTTGGTGCACGTTCTTGATTTTTCAGTCTGGAAGAAAATAGCCTTCAGGTAGGAGACAGTAACAGAGACATGCATACACCGTACAAAGAATGACCATGAAATCTGAAAGGATCAAAGATCTGCCACCATGTAAAAATAATGGGCTGAAACATGACTAAAAATGACCTGTCATCCTCTCCCCTGCACACTTCTATTACACAGTTTACATTTCCATTCATCCCTCACAGTTGCCTGTTTTGGCTCATTTGGGCATCCTGGTGATCAGCTGCAGCTAACACCTCAAGACCTGATATTGGACTCTGTGAGTTGTGCCCTCATGTACTCTTTTCAATGCTGTCCTCTTCTCTCTTTTATGCTTCAGGGTTGAAATTTATAAAATGTATTAAATTTCTATTCTGTGTCTGCCAACTGCAGAAAAGCAATTAGAAATTCCAAAGAAGCTCCTTCTCCTGTTTCAGATTCACTTTTTTTATTTACAAAGAAAAATACTTTAAATCTGAATGAATAAGAGGGAAGAAGCTTCTTCCAAACACACAGACATATTTTTCTTTTCTTTCAGTAACACATTACAAGAGAAGTTAGAGCCAGAGCTAACTTACTTATTTGAATCATAAGACTTGTGCTCCAGATCCCTCAGCAGCTTTGTTGCCCTTCTCTGAACATGCTCCAGGGCCTCAATGTATTTCCTGTAGTGTGGGGCCCAAAACTGGACACAGTACTCAAGATGTAGCCTCATCAGAGCTGAGTACAGGGGGACGATCATTTCCCTTCTCCTGCTGGCAGCACTGTTTCTGACACAAGCCAGGATGCCACTGGCCTTCTTGGCCACCTGGGCACACTGCTGGCTCATATTCAGCTGAGCATTGACCAACATCTCCATATCCATTTCCTCTATACTGTCTTCCAGACTCTCTGCCCCAAGCCTGTAGAGTTGCTTGGGATTATCGTGTCCGAAGTGCAGGTCCCAACACTTTAAAGTTCAACATCTTGTTGAACTTCATCCCATTGGCCTCAGGTCAGCTATCCAACTTGTCCAGACCCTTCTGAAGGGCCTTCCTACCTCCAGGCAGTTCAACAAGATTTGCTGCTCTACTGTCATTTTTTGTTCCATTGTTGTTATCTCAGAACCATTGCTACAAAATATAGGTCCTTCATCCTACAATTTTCAAGTCTAATATACAATACATAAATATATACTAATAGAAAAAAAAAGTAGTAAAAATATACTATATAGTATGTAGTATATAGTAATATTCAGTCATCCATCATTTTCAGAGGTAAGATGGTAGAAAGAAGTAGAACTACATTCAAATGAAATAAGAATTTAAGTCTAAAAAAGCATCAACAACCAAACAAGAGTTCTTCAGCAATGTTAAGTATTCTCCTTTCAGTTCTCCAGCAACTCGGAACAATATATAGTTAGAGAGTTAGTGTACTGTTTAAATCCTCTATAAGCAGTAAAGAAGGCATTGGACAGTTTCAACTAAAGGAGAAGAAAACACTTTATAATACTCAAGTATTGCCAATGTTATAAAGATAACATTCTCTGTCCTTCATTCAATTATATCTGACTTTGAAGATTATTTCCTCTGGCTTGAATGTTTTACAATGTAATACAAGGAAACCTTATAAGACTGTATGCACACAGACAAATCACATTCAGATAACAAAGTACATAGGAGCTGAGACATATTGTCATTCATGTTTCTACTACTGTTGCTATATTAATTTGAGTAAGATTAAATATAGCATTACTTGCATGATCTCAATCTTATTTTGCCTTTGGGCAATTAAGTGGTCTGAAGAAAGACTGTTCCCTAAAAGAAATATGACTGTTATGATTAGGACATCTTCTTTTCCTCAGTTCTTTTCTTCTGTTTTGATTCTATAACCTTATTTTTATTTCAGAGGAGAGAATTTTCTTTACTTGCCAATTTTTTGTAAGCACTTTTCCTCAGTGTTACATGGCTGTTAGACAAATATCCTTCTCAAAAGAGGTAATATAAAGAATTTTTAAAACTTGGAGCTACAGCATGAAATAACACTGAACTGGAAAAAAAAAATCAGTACTTTTAATTTTCCTAAAAGAGATTCCTAAGGCCTTTTTTTTTTTCACCTTATTTATCATTGCACGGTACTTTGCACAACCAGGAAAGCAACTTTCTCCCTTCAATTGCATTTCTAAGATAAACTCCAAAAAACAAGACCACCACAACTGATGACAAAGTATTTTGGAGGCATGGTCAGATCTGCTGTGATGGTGTGCTCGCCCCAAACTGGCTTCTTCCCTCAACTCCCTTTAGCCTGACATTACTCACAAGGCCTGCACAGGAAGACAATGAACAACAGTACTGATAACACTTGGTAAAACAGATTAATGACCACAAATCTGTCTCAAACAGGGACCTGAAAGAACTGATAGCAGCCCCCTGGTTAAACAGCTGAGAACCAACTGAACATGCACCTAAAAGGTGACCTATGACTATGAGCCAATTGTCTAATCCCATGAATGCTGAGGAACCCAAAAGTCCTCTTTGAGCTCTCCTGCACAGCAGCTGACTGCATGACAAGATCTCTCCTATAACAGGGACACCTCTCAAGGTTATGCCTGTGCAGAGATCTCTTGCACCTTGACATCAAGACTCCTTGCCAAGGCAGATCCTTTTTAAGTGACTAATAGTTTGTTTTAGGCTTTGTTAGCCTCACCAAGATTACATCTTAGATTCATTGTAAGCTTTGCTAGCTTCACTAAGATTATATCTTAGGTTTACTGTACACATACAATCCCTTAGACATGAATCATTGACAAAGTCTGGGACTAGGAGTGTATTCAGCTGCACGTAAGCTCCTTCCCTCCATGGTTCAGGGAGTTTATGAAGCAAGGGGGTCCACTCTGAACCACGTGACTCAACAGGAAAGCCTCCTGTTTGTATGTGTTTGAGCTTACAGTTAATTATCAAGTATACCCAGCCATCTTGAATTTTATGTCGCTACCTTAATTACAATTAGGCTTTGTTAAATCATTATATTTTTCCATATTATCTCAATAAATATATTCTAGCTTCTCTCCTGTAAGTGCAGTATAGTGCAGTTGTTTTCTATCTGCAACATTTGCATAGCCAGAAGGGCATGGCAGAGGCAGAATACATTTTTCCTGGCCAATACTCTACCATTTTACATATAACACTTCTTAGCAGTCCTCTTCCTTCTTACTTTCTCGGGCAAATGATGAAAGGAAAATGGGTTTTATCCTTCTTCCACACATGGATAATATCAATGGCATGGATTTACAGCAGCAAATAGCACCAAGGCCCATTCTCTGAACCAGAAGCCAGCTGGCACTCTCTACCCACATTAACACCAGTGAATTCACTCAGACTCCAGCTGTTTTGGCCTCATCCAGGCTGCATTCTGGGAGTGACCTGCAGCCTGTGCTAACACCAAGCTGTGCTGGGGAAGTCCCCAGAGCCATCCCAGCTGGCACAACCCATACAAAGGCTGTGGATATAATTAACAATTTGCCCAAGGCAATGATGGAGATTCAATGCCCATTCTTATGTTCTGGCCCTGTTTGGTGCACATTGTTTCAAGGAAATAAAATATTGAAGGTCGTAAGACATTGTCAGGACAACTCCATTCTGCTTCCTTCCTCCAAACATGTTGAAAAGAGACAGATTTTGAAAAGACTGTCAGAACTGTGTCACACACAAGCTTGTACATTTCTCTGTTTTTGTGAAAGGGAAAGTTAGGTTCAAAACTGCATACATGACAAGTTGCAATACAAAAGTCAGTAAGGATTTTTGTTATTCTTTAACAATGGGACAGAAATTTGGCACATGGGGGGATGGCAGATTGAAGAACAAGAATTGTTTTGTTTTTCATACACAATTATAAAATAAATAGTAGAATTCTACTTTGAAAAGTATTTCAGAAACTAGCTTTACTGGTATGAAATAATCAATGATTAGTAATACAGTGATCATAAATTCATAGTTCATATCAAATTACAGTGAAGGAGGTTTTGCTGTGTTTGCATATGTAATGGTGGCAAGCGAGTAAAATTCATACTATTTTGTAATAATCATTTTGCCTTGTCATTGGTGTCTGGGTAGAATTTACTTCTTGTTTTGATTTTCTTGCTCATTTAGAATTTAGGAGGTTTCAGTTGGGTAATCTTGTTATATAAGGATCTTCACCCAAACACTTCACATATCTTCAATGACTTTGTTTACAAGATTCTTGTGGCTGGAGCCAATATCTGACTACATATTTAACTAAATATGCAGATGCAGGCATCTAATTAACTGTAGTGTTTACCACACTTTTATCAGCCGAATCCTTCTCAGAAAGCTATCAAATGGTAACATAAGCCTTGCTTTGGCACAAAGAACTGCATTGCTTGATATTTTTTAAGGTATGAATAATCTCTGAAGCACGGTCCTCTTGGCTGAGAACAAAGATCCTCTACTGAGAGTGGCTCCTTCTCGCACCCCATAAGTACAGTGGGGAACATGTCTGCTCTCCATCTGCTCTGCCCAACTTTTCCCAGACATATCATGCACCTGCGGGAAAAACCTGCTGTTGCTGAGTATGAAAGGTGTGCTGGTGCCAAGCCAAGTGTCTGATGGGTTCAGAAGAGCTGTCCCATTCCTTATATATAGCAGAAAGTGTTTGCACAGGAAAGGTGAGTGGGCAATGTGCTCCACAATTCTTTGGCCACTGCAGCCCACCTCAATCTCAGCACTCCTGCTGAGAGATGGGAAGTTCCTGGAGTGGAGCACTGGGGCAGCACCTTGGAGTGCTCTGCAAAGCCCTGGGAAGTCATAAGAAAGGGGTCATTCTGCTCTGCGCTCCTTTCTTTAACTCAGGCCCATGCTCAGTACATAACATCAAAATATCACTTTTTGATCATGGGAAATTAGAATTATCCAAAACAATGATCAATATCAGACAGACTGGCTCCAACCTTCTGGCAAGCAGAGAGCTGGATAACTGTATTCCAACGACCTTAATCCTCCAGATACTTCCACTGGAAAATCTTTGTTATTTTTCATCTTAGCTAGTTGGATAGTATGACAACAAAAAGTGACAATTTTAATTGTGTGCAAAATGAATCAAATTTATATAAGTACTAATTTTGTGCAATTAGCAGAATAAATAAATACACTGCATAATTCTACGCTGCCTCTTTGATGAAAGGTCTTATATAGGGGTATTATCCAGATTTAAATGCACAGAGTTTGTTGAGAGATGTCAATAAATCTGAAATATCTGGAGTGTTGCTAGCCTGTGAAAATAAAAATGTTATTGTTGTGATAATGTTACAGACATCTTCCTAGAGCTCATTCATTATCTACACATATGGCTGATATCCAAATTAGCCATGCTCCAGGTCCTAAACCATTTAAATTACTTGCCAAACTAAATGATCATAACAAAAACAAACAGCCAACCTCGTGCTTATCATCTCCTATATTACTTAAATTAGATTATCGCTGTTTTATTAAGTGATGGTAACTCTGCCTCTAGTAATATCAATGCATATGCAAGTGCTTATCATCTCCTATACTACTTAATTTAGATTACTGCTTTATTAGGTGACAATAACACTACCTCCAGTAATACCTATACACATTCAAGTTTTTATTTTGAAATAGAAACATCTCCAGGGCTCTGATTTTAAATTGTTGCTGCAATTAAAATCAGGTGAACTCAGCAATTTCAGAACCTGTGTTGTGCTTCAGGTGAGCAGATCCCATGACTTGAGGACACATAAGTCTGTCATTTTGAAGAGGGGATTAAATGGACCTGGGGAACTGTCCAAATAACTCTGTTCTTTTCTTTCATTCCTCCCTTTAAAACAAATTGCTGAAATAATAGTACTTTTCTTAAAGTGCTTGATTACTCTTTTTCTGTCACCTCGGTACAAAATGTCTTATCTATTTTACCAGAGATATGGCTAAAATACTTAAGAAGTGGCCTGTTTTTCAGTTTCTATATTGCTATGCTCAGACATGGCTCAAGAGGCAGGTGTGGCCAGTGAGTCTTTAATCTGACTTTATCTTCCTCGTCTGGTGCAGCTCCTTCTGTGATCTGCCTACTGCCCAGTCTTTGAGAGAAAAGAAAGGCTCTAACTTACCTTTCACTTCCCAAGGGCTACTCATGAGATATCTGTAAGGTTGGCCAGTCCTTTGAGACACTCTGGTCCAAATTAATTTGCTAGGCTATTGCCATGCAGCGACACTCAGAGACCATGTCCAAACTTGTCTTACTGGGAAATATCCTGGCTCCTCACAGGCCTGGGCACCCACTGCTGCTGTGTGAAAAGAAGAGACGGAGGAAAGATCTTGGCCAAGCTTGAGTATCATGCCAGTATGGACATCCAAGGCAGCCAGGCCACAGTGATCTTGGAAGTACTCCTGGATTCCCCTAGAGAAGTACAGACATCGTCCTTGCTTTCCTACTTCTAATAATACTGAAATTTGCATGAAAATCTCATTTCAGTTGCAAAGTATCTGGTCACAAAATACGAAAATGCTCCAGCATTCTGTCGGGTGCCGTATGTATGATAGCTCACAGGAAAAGAATGTGTGTGATTTCCACTCCTCAGGAAGAATGATGCAGCGCTTTGAAATTAGCAGTTGTGTAAATTTAGGAAGGTCTTAAATGTCAGTGAAATGCAGAGCTTTCTTGTTGTTCTTGACCTTTTAACTATCTTCTTGCTGTGAAACTTAAATAAAAGACTTCATTAAAAACTACCACAGCTATGACCTGCAGGAAATTCAGTCACTCTGTTTTGTTCAACAAATGGATCTCACTATCAGCTGCAAAAGAAAAAGTGACTCAGTGGAAAAATAGAATGTAAATAATACTTAAGGGAAAAAAATGCTCTAGGAGAAGAGCAAATGAATTGATCTACTGAGAAATCAGGATGTTCTTCAGGAAGCAATTGTAGTTCCCTTACTAACACTGAACTTTGGAAGAAAGTTAAACTACCACTTGTGAAGACATAAGGACAAAAACTTCATCAACTGGTGGATTTTTCCCCCGGGTTTCTGCACAGCCCTCTGTGTTCATCAATTACCAGCACTTAATAGAGAAGTATGTCACTCTGTAGTCTAAAAATATTTATAACTATTCCATCAAAACTCTCACAATGCTATATCTCAGATGACCCCCTGTGACTGAAGATGTTGCCCTGAAGAAAAGCTGTTTTAGAAAGGACATAGCACTTACAGTATCACAATTGCAATTAAATATTCCCAATCTATATACTGCCAAGATAGCCCCTTTAACTGTACCAACACTACCTACAAGTTAGTCAAATTTCCAAATTTATGCCCTTGCAAAGTATAGAAAAATGGATATGAAAGGAATGAAATATGAATTTTTCAGATCAGAGACCCTTTAGTGGTAAACTTCCATAGCTGCTTCTTTCACAAAATACTTTACCTTATGTCCCTTGATACAAATGGAGCATGTCTACGAGGTGCAAAAGTTAAACTGCCTGAGTAAAGCTGAAAATCATTTTAATTGCAGAGCTTAAAATCAGCAACAATTCAAGAAACTCTTCTAGATGAGTTTGCGAAAGGTGCTGCAGACATGAGTAACATACATTGAATATTCAAGTTTGTTGGATAGCTTCTTTGTGAAAAGTAACAGTTCACTCCAATTAATGCATTTGAAGATACTCTAGGGTTTTACTGGTTTTATTATTTATTTATTTATTTATTATCACCGTCATCATTATTATTTCACAGTATAAAGGATTGACTTGTTAGATTGCTGTCCTAGGATATAAGAAACCAGGATTTACATTCATGTTCAAAAATCTGCATTTTAAATACAAGACATCTATTTTTAGTCATTTTCACATGGCACATCAGATGGATATAACATCCCCTTTCCTTTAATTTCATCTGATCAATAGTGAGACCAGAGATAATTCAAACAAATGATTCATTAATATTATTTTTTAATTAACCTCTCCAATAAATTCAATAGATGAAGCAAATAGTGTTACTGTCTTCTGCTATCACTGCCACAGGAACAGGAATCTTCTGTTAAATGGCAGTTGTGTTGAGCAGTGATCTGACAGCAGATTGATCAAATGACTTTCCTCTGTGGAAAATCTATGCTAGCAATGGCTGCCAAAAGACATTTTTTCATCAGTAAGTACATTTGTCTAGGGCAATCCACACCTGCAGCTTTCAAGCATTTTTTTTTTTTTTTAATTGGTAGACTTTGGGCACTATCAAAAGTCTTTATCACCTCTCTCTTTCTCTCTCTCTCTCTCTCTCTCTCTCTCCCTCCCCCTAGTTTCAATTTATATCAGAACAAAACACAAGACATATCATCATAACTCAAGGGGACCTCAAACCTTACCCAGGGTAGCCAGAGTTGGGTCATGACACTTTTTTAGATAATTTGCTATCCATCAACATACTGGGCTTTCTCTGGAAGAATTGATAAAACCAAGCATTGCAAGTGAATTTAATGTTTCTCTCATATAGTCCCAGGCAACTGAGAGTTACTATTTGATACTTTTGCATAAATGTATCAAATAAATGTTTAAAGACATAACTGGTGTTTGAGGGGTAAAAGTAATAATTTTTGAGGTTATTTGGAAACTTATAATTGGGTAATCTGAAACCTTTTTGATTAATTCCTGACTGGGTTAGTAGTGCCAGTACTCAAATGTTTGCCAGTTGGTGATTTAATGTACCCGTTCTCCAAATATGCCATATGTTCCAAACCAAGCAAAACAAGTCAGACTTCTGAGCTCAAGAATAATATCAGTCCAATATAAAGATGTTCAGATTCTCTATATTTACAGAATAAAAAGAACACGATTAAAAAAATAATCTGAATTGAGAATGAAACTTCAAGTAATTTGATAATGATTATTCAAAGTTTCCTGTATGAAGAATTCTACATTCCAAATTAAAACATTCTGTGAAAATTCTTAAAAGTACAGTGGTTTGCTCTTCTCTTGCATGAGGGTGTGCAGCTCTGCTAACAAAATGACCAGTAGTTCCCTCCCTGATATTCTGTGCCCTGGCCACTGAAAAAATATAATGAGATCTATCAGACAGGCCCAGAGCACAAGATATATTTCAGTAATATGGCAGATAAACAGTGTACTGTGGTGATTCCCTACTTCATGGAAAACAAGAGGAAATATTGGACTATCCATGACCTTGATCTTAGGCACACTCCCAAGGCGTAGCAATCTCATCTCTACAGAATGCAAAACACAGAAAAAAAAAGAAAAAAAAAGAAAAACAAACAAACAAACAAACAACAAAAATGTGACATCAGCTCTGTTCTCCCATACCAAATTACAGAGTAGTATCCAGGAAGAATCACACAAAGCCATAACCTCCTACTATGTCCTACTCTCTTGAATATCAATAATCTCCTGGTCTTGAAAGGTCAGTCTGGAAAATAAAATATATGTTCAGTGTACTTTCATGACTCAGTAAATAGCTACCAGATTTTCCAATGATTTAGCTCTAGATGTTTGTGAAAGACATCTGCTAAATTATAGGCTGAATCTTGTCTGGAGGGAGTCAGCAGAAGCTTAACTTTGACTTCTTACAAATATCTCACAGCTGTGAGATAAGTCCTAACTTGGTAACAACCACACAATTGAATCATTTAGTATTTGTATGTATCTCCGTATCTGTGTTCTGTAACATATTTCTTCTGAAAGCAGACATCGTGATCTACCCTTAGGTCACTATTGCAGACCATTTGGAGACCATTATCTCTATGCTTGCCAACAAAGGAAACTTAAAATAGATACAGAACTCATAATACTAAAACTAAACACAGTTTATTTCTTTTTAAAAACATATCATATATATAAAAAATCTTTTGAAATGTCTCTAGTCATTTATTACAGGCTTTCATCATTACTTTCAGAATCTATCTTTAACTTTTTTTTTCCCAGGCCTAATGGCTACATGGAGAAGCCTTGTAAAAACGACAAAAGTCTGTATCCCTCACTGGCTTATTTTGTCAATTGTTTGAATCACATCTTCATGGTTTCTAGTTTTTTCTTTTTTTCTTTTTTTAACCTTTTACATTTTCTTGTATTTTTGCAATCTTGTGGACACAAAGACTTCATAGAATGTTCTGATTCAAGTGCTTTTTGCCACATACATAATGCCCCATGACAAGATCCTCTAGTGCTGAGTACTTGGTTATTTTTATCAGAGGATTCACATATATGACAGTTTCTTTTTATACATCATGGCACTCAGACCTCCTTGGGTGTTTTCTTTCTTACTACTTGGGCTGTCCTGAACAAGGTCTGCTGAAGTTGCATGAACATGCAATGAGAAACTTTTTCCATCATCTTGTTACACACTGGAAAACAGTATTTGAAAGAAACTGAAACAACTCCCGTCTTTGTTACTGTAAGTCAGTGAGAGTAAGTTTCATGTAGTCGCTATACAAATGATAGAGATTTCTAGAATGAAATGCATTATTTCTGGCTTTTAAGTTATAATTTCAGAAAATAACTTTTTCTGTATCTGTCAAGCAGGCATCAAAAATGGACCTGAAAGGAAATACTGTACTTATAGGTCAGGAGTTCAGCTCACCTCTGCAGAAAATGACAAAACCCCAGTTCCAAAGGTATTTTTGTGCATGTAAAATAGACATAAACATAATATTAGCACTGAACATGAATTTATAGTACTCAAAACTCTCACCATCCACTGTCTCTACTCTGTGGCACTATCATAGGGCCAGTACAAAAGTTCCCAGGCATCCTAAGACCTGCATCCTTTTGAGCCAGAAGTCCTGAAGTCTTGGCACTTTGTCATTGCCTCAATCCCACCATGATTCAAGGCATTGACTCACCCCTGTTCCCGTGGATGTCAAGTTAAGGACAGCACACTCAAGGAGCATCTCATGCGGTAAGAAGAAAATGCAGCATCAGTGTCCTTCTTTCACTGAGCATATATACAGGTTTGGTTTGGTTGATGGATTTTTTTTTTTAATATAACTATTTTGATCACATGACACTGGTAATCAGTGATAATGGGTGTGTACACTTGTGGATGGATGAGATTGATATATCTGTCCCTGTCCTCCAGGGTAGCTGCTGATTACAGTGCTCCTCAACCTTTCTGGGTTCCCTGAGGAGAGACCTCCATGACGTCTTTGGCAAAGAGAAGATGGTGAAGCAGTACTTCGTGCTTTGCTAATGGAAGCAAGGCGCTCGCTGTTACACGTGACAGCACATGGATTGGCAGTGCTCTTGTCTTCCCCCAGTATAGGTAAGAAAGCTCTTCAGAGTTAAATCCTCAGTGCAATAAAGACCACCTTTATCTTCTAAAATGCCTTGTCACCACTACAGGCCTACACACAGAAGTTCTGCACCTATCCAAGCATTGAAATATGCTTTCTAGAAAGTGGCTTTTCAGGCTGAAACAAGGTGACTGGCAGTGCAGTGTAACATTTTATTTCATCTGCAGTTGTTTCTCCGAACAACTGTACGAAAGTGGTGGTGACGCTGGTTTCAAAAAGATTATCAGCATGATTATACTGACAAGAAAATTAAATAATCATTGACATTTGTCAAAAAATTGTCATTGAAATTCTATTACTTCATTATTAGCATAATGAAGAGATTGTGTTTGCCCTCTCAGGCAATCAATCAAGTGTCTGGCATGCACTTCAAAGTCAAGGATCTAAACGTTAAACCAGAAAGTGTTTGATTCTGGAAACAGGTGACTTGGCTTATTTGATGGATACCACACACTATTTTTTTCAACAACTATTTATTTGCATCTTTGAGATGATCTTGAGTACAAGACAAGATATTACAGACATCAAAGCAAAATGTCCTACCAACTTTAAGGAAGGATTCTGAACAAGAGGTATATAGAATAAAACTATCAATTTCCTCCACAAGTTCTTATTACTAGGGATCAGTACCACTATCCCTGTTTATCAGTGAAAAAATGACAAGAGAAGTGAAATGATGTAACCTTTGATAAGTAGAGACAGCCAGGACCTGACCCCACAATGCCGAGTACCACCTCACTGCTCTGCTGTCCAAGGAAACTTTATTATTAAACAAGTCTAACTAATTTTGATTTTAATGCTGCTTTCAAAATTAAAGGATTTGACCCACAATCATAACTGATATTAAAAATATTTACTTAATCACAACTTACAGTAGCATAATCATACATATCAGTACCTCATGAACTTGTTGCTAGACTGCTTTGGCACAAATGTCTGAGCTAAATACCTACAATCTAAAGTGAAGTCAACAGGAGAGTTTGTTTGATCTCTGAGCATGCTATTAGTTACCACGTCAGTGCTCTCTCTCTATCGCAGAATCACAGAATCGTAGGGGATGGAAGAGACCTCCAGAGATCATCGAGTCCAACCCCCCTGCCAAAGCAGGTTCCCTACACCAGATTGCACAGGTGGGCGTCCAGGTGGGTCTTGAATATCCCCAGAGAAGGAGACTCCACAACCTCCCTGGGCAGCCTGTACCAGTGCTCCGTCACCCTCACCGTAAAGAAGTTCTTGCGCGCATTGGTGCGGAACTTCCTATGCTCCAGTTTCTGGCCATTTCCCCTTGTCCTGTCTCCACACACTGCTGAAAAGAGTCCGGCCTCGCCACTTTGCACCCCACACCTTAGATATTTATAGACCTGGATCAGGTCCCCTCTCAGTCTTCTTTTCTCAAGGCTAAACAGACCNTTTTTTCTGTTTGCACCCTGATGACAAGTGGTTTCAAAATATGGCCTTGATTGATCACAGGATTAAATGGCTGTAATGGAAATTCAACCATGGCTCTCTTTTCAACACAGACTACTTTCAGGTTAACAGCAACGAGATAAATTATAGTGTGTATATATAATATAATAGTTCTAGATTTATCTCTTCACAGTATCTCATTACAACTAGGAAAAGAAATAACAGTTCTTCTTTTGTGCAATACTGACTAAGACTGATCTTACAAATCTCTGCAGTAGCATGCACGTACAAACTGGACATGCTATTAACCATATCTTAATCTCATGTTCCTACCCAGTAGAGGGCAATAGAAGTATATAATCAAAACCAATGTATTATGTAATGCCAGAGATTTCCCGCAGCATCGTTTAAGTTGCTAGTTACCCAGAAAAAGTAAGTACCTCCTATGTGAATGGACTACAGAGAGGAAGAGAATGCACTGTTCTCCCTGTGCACTTGAATTAGAACGCTAAACAATTAGTGGAAATTAGAGCAAAGTGAATTGTTCTCAGGCAAGGACAGCACAGCATCAGAGTAGAAACCCTTGTTGCAGAATGTTCACTAAATCTCTTCATGTTCACTCCTTTTTTGGTAAATTCAAATTCACATCTGATTACTTGATTAACATTTTTGAAAGAAGGAGAGAAGAAAGAATTATTATTACTCTTTCTTGCAATAAAATCATTCTGAATATAGCATCCAGAATAACATGTGGGCTATTTCTGATCTCATAAAAGTTTTTGAGTTGAGTAATATGTCTAGAATAAACTTCTACCTTTAGATTTATAGAATGTCTGTCTTTACTGCTTTATACAAAGCAATTACACTGCAAACACAGAGTTGTAAGTCAGGGTTTTTCAACAACTCGTCCCAAATCGCACTGAATTTCCAGAGAAATGAGAATGCGTATATATTAAGAAACAATAAACTGGGAGAAGAGAAATAGCATAAAAGAGTAAGGCACATCCACTGACAAATGGTAGTAAAATCTGAAAAAGCTGTAGTATGTAGAGTGGTTTGATCTTGAAGATCAGCTGGAAGACTTGTTATGAAACATCCAAACCCAAAACCTGGCAAGGTAGAATGATAATCAGTAGACTTATAAAAATGTATATGCTTTAATTTAATCATAACTTGAGTCTGCACTCTTTCAGCAGAATTAGAAAGAATAGATGTAAAATATATTTTAAATTTGCGTCTGGGTAAAGTCCATTCTTNTCTTAATCCTGCATGTATGCCTATATATTCAGAAGTAAGGAAATCTGTTTTGCTTTGGATAAGCATCAGCCTTGAACTCATTTCAAGTTACCTAGCTAGTAACACTGGAGCATCTCTGCTCTCTGAAGAACACAGAGTTGCCCTAAAACACCTTCAAAATCTCTCTCAACGAGTGTTTCAAAAGTGAGCTTTAAGAGAGAATATAGCAAACAATATTTGTTTCTTTTAAGTTTTGATTATTATTCCCTTTCTTGGTATCTTTCTATAAGATGATTCTGTATTCTTTTCACACATCTCATTAAACTGTCTTTGCTAATTCTGTTTCTAATGCTTTATTTTGCCAAGAGAGCAACCACAAAATTGCAAATTCTCAAGCTTGCATCTCAGAAATCTGTTCTTTCGCTTCCTTCTGCTTTTCTTTTTATTTATGTTTTATGGCTTTATTTACACCTTTACAGAGTTTCAAAGCATGGACCCTGTTGTAAGAGTACTTGGATAACAAGGGATATAACTGCTTTGACTGAGCAATCCAGGCTGCAACGGTCAGCAACCTTGGAGTGTTTTAGAAGGGGGTAGCAAACAGGGAGCTGGCAGCCTACAGTGAGAATGTTTCTGATACTGTAGAAGATTTATAGTTTTTTCTCTATGCACCAATCATAGAATTGTTTTTGCCTACTGTTTGCTAGATTAGCAGTGTAATTTTAGCCCACTATATAAGCTTGTGTGTGTGGCTATTTTTATCCCTTTGCTCTTCTCTATACAAGTGTGGATTTTCTCAATAAAGTGAAGCATGATGATTTAATCATATTGATACCTGTCATGACTCTGGAACCTTTCTCCTCATCAGGACCCTGTGCCACTCTTCTAAAACTGAGACAGCCATAGTGAATTTTGTATCTATGAAGCTTTTATCTTACATCATAAAATCCAAGATTCTCTTTGGGAAAATAAAATAAGAAGCATCCATCCTGTGATGAAAAGATTCATGAAAACTGAACAGTTACTACATTCCTCTTTCATGTCTAATCTGAAGGATCAATTGTAAAGTCACTGTATACCTCTAAGGTAGTCTTTACTACATGGGACTATTTCAGAGTTTTCTAACTCTGTGCTTTGATTTATCAGTGATATTATTTATTCTTACATGTGATATTCTGAGTCTGTAATTCAGAAAATTATCACATTCCAGAGACAAACTGGGAGTCATTTTACAGCCTCTAACTTCTTAGCTATCTCTTCTCTCCTATATTGCACACTCAGTGCTAAACAAAGATAAGCTGCTTTGACTATTTTATACTTAAATTTTTGGCTTAACTAAAATTTTTTCCTGAGTTGGCCTCCAGAAATACTTTAAAATATTCCATCCTGAAGTTGCTCAGGGCTGTATGAGACAGAAGCAAGACAGTGATTTTTTTGATTAACAACTCCTGATGTGTCAGTAAAAGAAACACTAGAAATAACATATGTCCAAAGACCAAATGCAGGATTCCTGGTGATGCAGGAAGCATTGTTATGAATGCAGATAAAAATTTATTGGTGTGCCTCTGCCATCTATATATTTGAAGTGTTTTGAGAGCTCACAACAAAATCTCATTTGTATCTACTGTAGGAGTAAGAAAGACCTCATTCTTTTTTGTAACAAAAATATTCTCTCTGCTAGATTTTTGATCTATTGAAGCAGAATGGTAAGAAGCACAACACAGTGATGCTCTTAAGTTGTGATGTGCCTTGGCAAGACTGCGCTAACATAAGTCAACTCTCTGTAAAGCCTTCATCAGCTCCTCATAAATTCAGCAGGGACTTCCTACTCTGCCACCAGGCTGTGTAGCCAAGGACTGGGCTTTGAGTAAATAAGCTGATTTAACTGACTAATTGGTTTGAGTGCAGGAATGGAAGTCTCAAATCCCTGTACTTCTGTTTGTCCTCCTTAATGAGGTGAAGCTTCCTGAAAGGAAGGTAAAATAATTTTATTCTCCATGAGGATCCAGTGTATTTTGGATATCCTAAAGACTATTATATGCTCTTAGATTTATCTTCTCTTTATTACTAGTCTTTCAGAGAAATCATGTCTCTAATGTCTTAAATTATCTGGATGCCTACATATGCAACCTGGTCTAGGGAGCCTGCTTTGGCAGGTGGACTGGACTAGATAATCACTAGAGGTCCCTTCCAGCCCCTACAGTTCTGTGAAGTTCTTCCCAGTTTCTAATCTGGACAGGTCTACTTGTTGTTAGACTATTCTGTTGCAGTTTCCTAAATTATAGCCCCTCCAGGCTTAATTCAATTGCTTCATTTGTTTGAGTTGGTGTGAGAGGGGTATTCATGGTGATTTCAAAGTGAGGATAAACAGGTCTGTTATAGCAATTTCACATTTTCTTTTACACTTCTGTCTCTTTATTTTTCATTTATGTATTTAAAAAAAACTGTCCTTCAGCTCCCAGGTTGCCCAGTGGTCTTCAATGAAATCACAAGCTAGTTTTTCTGCCAGAATCTACTGCTGAGGTCAAACCTTAATACAGCATTTTGCAATATCAATTTCAAACCAGAAAGTTCAAAGACAAGACAAACACCAGTGATCTTTATGAAAGGTAATACAGTCAAGAAATACCTTTCTAAAAGAATGAGTATATTAACTCTTCAATCATAGCCAAGTGTCTCTTTCAGGCTGTAAGAATGATGTTGATCCAGCTAGTATGAACATATTCTACTTTACAGGTCTTCCTCCATGTAATCCTGTGTGGATAATTAAAACGCTGTAGTGTTTATAGCCTGGTAACTATCTCTAGGACACAAAGAAATATATAAAGTGTGGCCTTTTATCTTTAAAGTAGTTTGGTATTTAAATATTTATATTTTATAGTTATATATTTGCAATTTGGAGTGTTTGATTATTGTCTTTTGCAGTGGGAAAACTGTAGCTACTTTTTGATTGCTAGACATCAGAATATAGAAAAGCTGACAGTTGCTGAATATCACCAGCAGCTACTTCCAGCATTTAAGTTGACAAGGCCAAAATGTGATTAAGTCAATTTAGTCTTATTTCTTAGACTCACTATTTTTCTGAATACTGCATTTCCCCGTTCTAATTACAGAAACCTCATTTCTATTCCTGTTGAGTTGAACAGCAATTTTTCTGTCAGATTTAATGGTGCAGTATCAGAACAAAGTTCCTCATCAGAATTAAGTCCCACAGTTCAACAGATTCTCTAAATTTATACAGGTCAAATATATTAAGCACAACACATACAAGCAGTTGGAATAACTTTCTTTTTTCTTAATGATGGTGCATGTTGTAAGACAACCTTGAGAAGTAACACATTTTTAGTTGAGAAGGTTTCCTAGTGACTATTCTTGCAGAGGAATGGACAAAATGAAGTTCTGAATCATGTAAAATACATCACAAATATATAGAATTAAGTCTGGATTTCTCCAACTTCCTACCCTCAGTTTTTCTAGAGGAAAGCACATTACTGCACACTGTCTTGAAAGATGTTGAGCTAAGTACTACTGAAAGCTCCTGTTTATTTAGACCATTTTTCCTGTTAAACGTGTGTGATGGGGTTACTCATCATGAAGAGACCTCCCAGGAAAAAAAAAAAATGGATCAGAAGTAGACCTGATCTGATAAGAGAATTTTCCTGTGTCTTCAAACATTGCGAGCAAACTTGTTTCAAAGTTTCTTTGTCAGTCTGGACTGAATACATTAAGTAGAGGATGAAAATGACTTCATCCCCATATCCCTTGAGCATTAGCTTGGCAGGAAGGCACAAGCTGGGCTTTTATTCCCGCATTTTTTCCTTCAGTGCTAATTAAGCTGTGCTTGCCCCCTATATATCTGAGATGCTCTCTGCAGGCTTGTCAATGTTAATTGGGTTGTTTTGGTGTGATCTCATTGGCAACTGCTGCCCTTCAAACTGCTAGCACTGAAAACTGTGGCCACCAAACACAGAGCCACACTTACACCTCTTCTGTGTGAAAAGGTAAAGCAAATGTAAAATGGAATCAAACACTGCAACTGGTTTTATTCTTTGCTCATGCAGACACATTAATTTTCTTCCTTCTTGCTATGACTTATTGTGAGCATAAAACTTAAGGCTTTGACTGAAGATGTGTTTCTTGGTGAAATTAGCATCTCAAAACCAAATTCTCATGCTGTTAATATAAATTCAGAATAATCCTGTGAGTGTAACACTGGCATATGCCTCCTCTTTTTGCTTCACTTCTGGATGATTAATCTTCTAACCACCTTATTACATTAAACAAAAGAAATATTCCATCTTATTTCCTCAGTGCCCTTTCTAACCTCTACCGCCATAATATTGTTTTGATTTTCATGGCAACAGCCCTTTTATTTTTCTTCATGACTGAATTATCCCTGTATTTGTTCTGTCAGACATGGAGGGGCAGGACCAAATATCAGTGCATATCTGCATCTGGGTTTCTCTCACCATTCTACGTGGAAAACTTTTCCTCCCAAACACAACAACACATTGAGAGATGCATGCATAAATTGAAATGAGAACTAAGAACGTGATGCAGTGAATAACAGCTTAAAACTCCTTTACCTTTTGCTCGTGTTAATTTGTGCGGTCCGCCTTTTTAGCGGAACGTCGGAAACGAACATTCCTTTCAGGCCGAAGAAGAACTGCAGTGTTTTAGTGCCGCCTTGTGTTAAGGCCTGGAAGTGCAGGTAAAAGAGAATTCGTGTGAATTTAATTCTGCTCAGGCATAATAAAGAAATAAAATCCTGCCTTTTTAAAAAAAAAAAAAAAATTCTTCTCTAAAAATGTTCCAAGACAGTTTAAGGCTTCTCAGAAACAAATATATATATGCATATATATATATATTTTATTATTATTATTATTTATTTCAGTGACAGGAGACAAGTTTAACTCAGCTAGTGGTTACCAAAATAGCTGTGGCTCAAAAACTTATTCTGTAATAGGAAGTAGCATTGCCTGGGTAAACATGATGCTGGAGTAATTGCTGTTAGCCCCTCAGGCCCCAATAGAGGGACTTGCAACTGTCTGTCTGAAACATGGAAAAGTCTCTCTGTGCAATGCCTGGGATATTCCAGGTAAACTGCAAGCCACCAGTTTTCAAGCAGGAATGCTGGACTCTTCCATGAAACAGGGAGGCAGGACTTGTGCCTTCCATCATCTATACTCATATTCTGCTTGTCTCTTTCACTGAGAATCTGGCAGGATGTTTGGAAACAGCACAACTGTACCAGAGGAAGTTCAGACTCGATATTAGGAAAAATTTCTTTGCTGTGAGGGTAGTTGAACACTGGAACAGGCTTCCTACAGAGGTGGTTGATGCCCCCATGGCTGTCAGTGTTCAAGAGGCATTTGAGTAAGGACATTAATAACATAATTTAACTTCCAGTTTGCCCTCAAGAAGTCAGGAAGGCGGAATAGATGATCTTTGAATGTCCTGCCCAGATATTCTGTTCTATTCTATAGGGAAGAGGTACTTTGAAAAATATCCTGATAACACTGTTATTTGAAGATTATTTTAATTTATTATTTCCACATCACAGGCCTAAATTCTTGAGTAAGATGTTCTCTATGGCTACCAGCCCTGCCTCACTCAACCTGAGCTCTCAGGTTTGTGCTATATTATTTCCACTTTACACACTGTCATCAGCAATAAAGACTATTCCATGTGAATTCTGTCCACTCAGATACCTTTGTCCCCTGCCTGGCTTTGCGCACATGCAGCTGTTGGAGGCTATGGAATTATTTCTGTTGAAGCTGAATATGCTCTGCAGCTCAGCCTCTCTGCATCCAGTCTTCTTGGACATCAAGGAGTAGCAAAGTATGGAACATAAGTTTTTTTCATATTTCAGTAAGCTAAGAAAACATTTGTCTTATCATTAAAATTAGTAAAGAGGATGAACTGCAGTTTTGTGTGGTTAAAATGAACTTATTTATTTTTTTATGTATTTACAGAGCCACTAAAAATGTCTCTAAATTAAATATCCTGAAGTCCAGCACAGGAAACAGTCATGTGTTCACAGAGGACAGACAAAAAGGTTTAATATGCATTTCCAGATCTAATTATTATTGCTCTATGGAGTTCTCTACCAGTTCAGGATGTATTTCAGGAAATGTTTTTAAAGAAACTGCTTCCAAGGGCTGCGCACATTTAATTGAGAGTATTGAGAGTATTTTGCCACTAGTCTTTCATCAGGCCTTCAGCAAGCTAATCAATAAGTGGCTCTGTGCAACAAAAAGCAAACACATGCAAAAAGAAATAATTTGAATCACTGTGTGGGGTAAAAATAAATGTAATTTGTGTCTTTGTCCAAATGCAGACATACTTTACATCTTGGGGAGAGCTTTCTGCAGGTCAAGGCATCAACTGATGTTGGTTTGGAAAGAGTTTGGGTTTCTTTAGTAAACAGAAGAGGCCAATCTTCTGAAGCAAATGATTCTCCTCTTGCACCAAGTCCATGCCTAGCTACCAGTAATGCACATTATAAGGAGTACTGTACACTTACCATTTTTTCCTTTTTTTTTTTTTTTCTGTTTGCACCCTGATGACAAGTGGTTTCAAAATATGGCCTTGATTGATCACAGGATTAAATGGCTGTAATGGAAATTCAACCATGGCTCTCTTTTCAACACAGACTACTTTCAGGTTAACAGCAACGAGATAAATTATAGTGTGTATATATAATATAATAGTTCTAGATTTATCTCTTCACAGTATCTCATTACAACTAGGAAAAGAAATAACAGTTCTTCTTTTGTGCAATACTGACTAAGACTGATCTTACAAATCTCTGCAGTAGCATGCACGTACAAACTGGACATGCTATTAACCATATCTTAATCTCATGTTCCTACCCAGTAGAGGGCAATAGAAGTATATAATCAAAACCAATGTATTACGTAATGCCAGAGATTTCCCGCAGCATCGTTTAAGTTGCTAGTTACCCAGAAAAAGTAAGTACCTCCTATGTGAATGGACTACAGAGAGGAAGAGAATGCACTGTTCTCCCTGTGCACTTGAATTAGAACGCTAAACAATTAGTGGAAATTAGAGCAAAGTGAATTGTTCTCAGGCAAGGACAGCACAGCATCAGAGTAGAAACCCTTGTTGCAGAATGTTCACTAAATCTCTTCATGTTCACTCCTTTTTTGGTAAATTCAAATTCACATCTGATTACTTGATTAACATTTTTGAAAGAAGGAGAGAAGAAAGAATTATTATTACTCTTTCTTGCAATAAAATCATTCTGAATATAGCATCCAGAATAACATGTGGGCTATTTCTGATCTCATAAAAGTTTTTGAGTTGAGTAATATGTCTAGAATAAACTTCTACCTTTAGATTTATAGAATGTCTGTCTTTACTGCTTTATACAAAGCAATTACACTGCAAACACAGAGTTGTAAGTCAGGGTTTTTCAACAACTCGTCCCAAATCGCACTGAATTTCCAGAGAAATGAGAATGCGTATATATTAAGAAACAATAAACTGGGAGAAGAGAAATAGCATAAAAGAGTAAGGCACATCCACTGACAAATGGTAGTAAAATCTGAAAAAGCTGTAGTATGTAGAGTGGTTTGATCTTGAAGATCAGCTGGAAGACTTGTTATGAAACATCCAAACCCAAAACCTGGCAAGGTAGAATGATAATCAGTAGACTTATAAAAATGTATATGCTTTAATTTAATCATAACTTGAGTCTGCACTCTTTCAGCAGAATTAGAAAGAATAGATGTAAAATATATTTTAAATTTGCGTCTGGGTAAAGTCCATTCTTTCATTTTGTGTTTTTTTTTTTTTTTTTT